>CM033800.1:19771463-20164340 GCA_019656835.1 Rhododendron ovatum
TGAGGATACTTGGGAGACTGGAACGACAGAACCGAGGTTGGGTGTGTGGCTTGGTTATCCGCGGAGAGAAGCCAATGCAAAGTGTGCCAATGGGAACCTGGTGCGGCGGAACCATTGTGAGAATACTCGGGAGACCTAAATGGCAGAACCGAGGTTGGGTGTGTTAAAAATGATTTTGAAAATGTTGATATGGTTATGAAATGGAGACACGGTCTACGAGAAGTCGCGTAGGAGAAACTCAGAAAATCATGGACACCAACGTTAGTTTGGATAATGAATGTGGATGTGTCATTGTATGTCAAATATGTTTGAACTATGTGGAAATCATTGATTTTATGGTTTAATGTTTGTAAGTTAAGGGTTATAGGGTATGGGTTATTCTATTGAGCGTTGTAGCTCATGGTGTTACCTTTTGGTGACCCTGACATATTATATTGGTGGCGACGCTGGTATAATGTGTCAGACCTCATAGATGAACAGGGTGAGCTGTATACATTGGAGGCCTTCGGAGTCGAGGAGCTTGCTAGAATGGAAGAGCGGGCGGAACAATAGTCAGGAACCCTAGTTCCCTCCCTTGTTGGAAAAGTACTCTTGTAAGTCTTTGTGATGTAATAATGAGCCAGATTCACTTTGTTTTTGTAATAAAATGTCTTATTAACGTACCCAGAAAATTGGGGACGTTACTGGCATAGACTGGTCCGTCGTCACCTTCGATATCTGAGGTTCGGGAGCTAGGTTACGAGAGGGGAAGGGTTTTATGACACCCCTCTCGCCCAATCCAGAGATCGGTCTCTACTCAAGTATTTTGTAAAACATTTGTATTTTTCTCTCATTAATCATTTTTTTAGCCAATTAGGGCGGAGGAATAGTTAAAGGGAATTAAAACGGTAACAAATTTGCAATATGATAAAATATAATGGATGATTTATCTAACAAGATATAATACCTGTGAGCACTTTAAACAAACTGGAACACACTGATCCGGAATGATGCACATAGGAATAAATCTGTATGCACTGGCCATGCTACTGCATACAGAGATTACCTACGTACACCACACCAGGACTGGCATGCGCCAATAAGCCTAAACCCACAGCTTTTACTCTCAACCCATCTGGGCTCTGGAAAGGACCAGTGCACACCCAAGACAAACCACGCAGTTTATAAAGCAGATATTAAGCAATTACAGACAACAGAAATAGATTTAGATACATAAAATGAACTGAACACCCCATAAACAGTGTGGGGAAGTAAACAGAGGCCAAAGCCTAGTTGCCATGCAAGGGCCAACCACTGGGCTAGATCCTATTGTCGTATGTCAATTAGTGGTAACCGTACGCCAGTTAGATGCTTTTGTCTAGTGCTTGGCTTTGCATCTTCTGGGTTTTGGAACATGACCAAAAGAACCCCAGAGGCATTCCAAAGTGAAAGAAACAAATAGATGACTACACAGTTCTAGATACAGAAAACAGTAAACTGATTTTAGCATGCAATAAGGTGATAAAATGGAAAGAAAAACATAAAGGATTTGTTCAGTTACCGGTTTAGTTTTAGTTTTAGTTTTGTTTTCAATCATTACCCTATTTTTTTCTTCAATCATTACCCTATTTTTTCAATTATTACTTTCTTATTTCTCTCCATCTCTCTTCAATCATTACCTCTATATTCAATCATTACTCTATTTCTTTCTCCACCCACTACCAAAACTAAACTAAAATAAACTCTCAACCAAACACAACTAAAATGGCTCATCAGTGATCCCTATACCAGTGCTGCGCGTACAGCCATGACTGGCGTACGGCTTAAATCTACTAGTGTGCGCCACTGATTGCTATTCCCTATCTTTGAAACCTTGCCAGCTTTAGGGCCAGGACTAGTATTTATTACCAACCTTGACTTTGCCAACCCCCCTTAGGGGTCAGAATAGAAAGGTTGCAAAAAGTGGTATACCTTTATTTTTGAGGTTGATGGAATGTTGGAGCTTTGAACTTGAGGTATGAGAGATGGATGATGAATGTAAGGAGAGTGAAGGATGAATGGAGGTGTTATTTGCTTACATTTTCAATGGATGAGAGAAGAGGAAGCAAAGAACCCAAAGAGAGAGAGAGAGAGACTTAGAGCTTTTATGAAGGTTAACCCATTGCATATAAATTCAAGGGGGGATATATATAGGTAAGGAGGGCTGGTAAGAGGGTAGTAACCATGCTGGTTTAAGGCTGGTTGGGTTAGAGAGATAAGTCTCCATGCATCAAATGTATGGGAGTTGCATGAAAGGGTTTGTAGGAGAGGGAAGAACATCCCGGTACATTTACAATCATCAGGAGGTTGTTCATCGTGTTGGGGTGGCTGTAAAAGTCTTATGCACGTGGTTGAATAGTGAAATTTGATTGGTTTTGACTGGTGTACGCCAGCCTTATACCTGCGTGCGCTAGTGGCAACTGAGTCAACGATCGATGACTGACACGTGACAGTTTACTAGTGCACACCAGCATAATACCAGCGTATACAAGTAGGGTTTTGCTAAGGCCATTTGGTTCTGGCTTTGAAGGATTTGAAAAGGGGTTTCGAAAGGGTTTGAATGAGGTTCGGGATGCTCAAAGCTCAAACACTCCAACAATCTTAGGGTGTTCTTGACCTTAATCATCATTGGGGAATCAAAGTCTGTAAGTAAACTAATCTGGACAGTTCAGAATAAGTTGTCTAAAGGAATACCTCTGGAGTCTTTCTGATCATGTCTCAGAACCCAGAAAGTGCAAAGCCAAGCACTAACCAAAGGGTTACAACCTGCGTGCTGTAGTGGTTTACCCGCGCACGCAGGTCATGCCCAAGCCAATGGCTGGCCATTACATGGTAACTAGGCCTTGGCCTCTATTTTGTTCTCATACTGTTTATGAGGTGTGTATTTATTTTGTGGCTTTGTAACCCATTTAAATTGCTTATAATTGCATATTATCTATATATAATACTGTCTGGTTTGTCCTGGGTGTGCACTGGTCATTTTTCAGAGCCCACAGGGTTAAAAATAAGAGTTGTGGCTTTAAACTTACTGGTGTACGCATGTGTTGGTGTAGCGTACGCAGGTAGGGTAAGCATGTTGTGACTTGATCAATGCATACTGATTCTTTCTTGCGTATTTCATTCCAAGGCAGTGCCTTCTAGTCTGTTTAAAACTCCCAGAGTAATCTTTTTTCATCCTATACTAAATGTTTTAATAAGCGAGCATGCCACTTTATCACATCATGCCAAACATGTTACAATTTTAATTCCCTTAACTGTTCCCTCGCCCTAATTGGCTAAAAATCGATTAATGAGAGAAAATCCAAATGTTTTACAAATGCTCGAGTAGAGACCGATCTCCGTGTTGGGCGACATTGGTGCCTTAAAACCCTTCCCCTCTCGTAACCTGGCTCTCAAACCTCAAATTTCAACGTGAAGATGGACCAGTCTATGCCTTTTCAAAAATCAAACAATATAGTAAACGTTTCAAGTTCGGTTCCTTGGGTGGCATACCACAAAAGCCCAATTGGCGACTCTGAATTGCGCGTTTCGCCGCGCTTTCCAAAATGGCACACCCAATTTTATACGAAATTTTAGGGGCATGTGCCCACACATTTACCTATTGCTGTCATGGAATTTCGAAGCTTAAACTTGCTAGAGAATGTGGAGGAGGTGGTGTGGCTGCTTCATGAGGCAAGTAGAAGTGTAGGACCCTTTATCAATTGCGCTCATTGGAGTTTTTGCCATTCTAAGAAAAATCCCCCTCCCTAACCCCTTTGCCAAATAAAAAACATTATCATTGATTTCGTTTTATGTAGTTGAGTTTCAATTTTGTCATCTTAGAATGTGAAACACTCTCTTTTAAAAAGAGGAAATCTAATGATTCTGCTTGATTCTTGCAGGCCAGAAGATCTTAGAATCCCGTTTGAACGATTTGGTGGAGTAAAAGATATTTATCTACCCAAGATTGAATTACTACACTGGGTATGCCAACTTCATCTATTTTGTACTGCTTGTTTGTTTGTAACTTTGCATTCTTGATTAGTTATTTTCTGGTTTCAGCAAAGATCTATTATTACATTCAAGTTCATTGCATAACCAAAGATTCAGACATTAAAAATTTAAATCTTACATTTAATTTTGAAAGTACTGCCAAATCGGTGGGATTTTTTAGTTTTACTAAATTCTTATATCTCGCAATGACATTTTTAGAGTTTCATGGCTTATTGTTGTTATGATAAATTTTTTAAGGAACCACGAGGCTTTGGATTTGTGAAGTTTCGTTATCCTTAAAATGCAGTAGATGCAAAGGAACAGTTGAACCGTACTTCTTTTTTCACCATTTGTCTTTCGTATAATAGTTTATCTTGCTCATTTCAAACTATGGACGGGCTCATTCAAAGGTCTGGAACCCTCTCTCCAGAATGAAAGGTGAACTCTACAAATCTATTTGCCTTTTTGGGTATTGTTTATTTATCCATCTTGCCAAGATATGCTCACACAGGCACTAACCATGATTTGACTATTTTTTGTTGCTTTTTACAGTTATTGTGAAATCTCTTGCCCTTTCATATCCAAGACGACATCTAGAAGCTATTTGGTTATTGTGTTTTTTGTTTTTTTTTTTCTACCGATTAATGTAGATGTCACTCTCTTTAAGGTATACTGTTATCATGATTAGTGGGTATCCGAGAAACCTGGTTAACCACTTCGCTACATGCTAATCGTTACTGCATCTCGACACGACGCCCAACCCAGCTGTATTGGCCTAACCTAATCTAAGTGCTGGTAAATGTGCCGCCTTTGGAATCAGAAAGAAAACAAGACTATAGATTCAAATCAATGAACCAACAAAAATGTCATGGTCTTAAAGGCACATGTGCTTATAGTTGGGCTCACTGGTAGAATCTTAGCATGAACCCCCTTCGCCCTTTGATGAGTAAGCTCTATAAGCCAGCTCTTCTGGCTGCCCTTGGTAAGTGAATCGTGTTATCCCCACTCAAAAATGTCCCATTTCCCGTGGAAGCATTGACGCGTGAATGTAGACCTGTTATGGGTTGAACCCATCCTAGTTTATTTGCATTCTCAGTTTGCAAACATATGAACTGCTTATATATAGGCAAAGACAACGCTCTGCCTAAATTAGAAAGAAATGTACCACCAGAATTGGAATCCGTAAAATATGTCAATTGTTGATCACGTCACATATATGTCAAATACAACTTGGACAACATTATCAAGAACTATTTACAAGGGAACCCACCGTCACTTAATCAGGTCCCCGAACCCCACTTGTGATATTTGATCGTCTTGCGGAGACTGTTTTTAGAGATTCTGGATTGTGTTTTTTTTTAGAGTGTGTTTTGGGGCCTTCACAAAACTTATTACCTCGCACATTCAAGTTAGCAAGTGTGTTCTTTGTTTAGCTCTGTGGTAGATCCTGTCTTCCTTTGTGCAAACCAACCCTGAATTAGATTGCAAATTTTAGGCTCCGTTTGGAACTTAAGGAGAGGAAAGGAAAAGAAAAGAGAAGGGAAATGAGAGGAAAATGGGAGGGAAAATTTACTATTCACTAAACTTAAAATTTTTATTTTCTTCTCTTTCTCCCAACCAAACAATGGAAGGGAATTTTTTTTCTTTTCCTTGAGTTCAAAACATAGCCTTAATTTTGTATGTTGTTGACAACGCATGTTGCTTTTCCATTGTGTCATGCATGGACTGTATGTTCCACAACTACTGTGCTAAATGCTTTTACTTCTTTTTCTTTTGGGGGCAATTTGGCTTTAAAACTTATGATGATTTTGCTTTTCCTTAACATGAACAAAAGGTTCCAGTTTAATATCCCCGCATGATCATGTTTTCCTTATGAGCCTTTGAATGCATATTTGTATTGGTTTGGAAAATTAAGTTTCCTTTGTCAACTTCTAGAATTAGTTGGAGCAGACAAAATCTAAATGAACAAAATGATGGTGGATGAACAAGAATGGGTGCTATTGGTTGAGAATCTTTACTAGATTTCTTTGATTAAAGATTCTCATGTTTAGGATAGTTCTCACTTCATGCTGGATGAAGGGTTAACGATTCTCATGTTTGGGATAGTTATCATTTCATGCAGGATGAAGGGTTGGATGTTATAGCAGAGGGATTGGATACATTGGAAACTGGAAACAAGGATAATGACTTGAATGAGGTTTGCTTTGCTAGTACAATTGACGCAAGTATTCTTGTGCATATCTTGCTGGCTCTATTTATTTTATTTTTTTGGGCACTTGTGACATGAATTACATAGGCAAGTGCCACTGATGGATGAAATAGATGACAAGGTTAGTCCTTCTGTATTTTAACCAGTTTATCATCTTTCCACCTGTAGGATATATGGCATTACTTGAGGGGAAAAGAGCCTCAATACCCTTCCAGACCAGCATTGTAGATGCAAAAGAAAGTCGAAAGAGAAAATGAAGTAGAATTCTTCTTTTTTTAATGATGCATTGAAAAAGATAAAAATATAAGGAAATATTTGTCAAAGAAATGTATATTCTGTTTGTTTATTTAAGAAAAGCTCGACATAAAATCTTCAATTGAGGTTTTAGCGTTAAAATGTGTTTGTCTACGCTCAATTCCAAGTTAACAGGGCAACTTCAAACCTTAAAAGTACTAATGTGAGACTCAAGGATACGGTGACAAAGGTATATTGTGATGTTTCAGCTGAGGTTTAGTCACAACTTCTGCATTAATATTATCATGTTGTGTATAATCCTGGTAATTGCTGCATATTTATACAAGTACACCCGTTCAATTTCAAATGCCATAGCCTATAAGAAACAAAAAAGAAAGAGAATTGACCTGAAATTATAAATCTGACCACATTTAGGATTCAGTTAGTTTTGTACGAGATGAGTTATTTTTCAAAGAGTTTTGCTAGAAAATGCCCAGTGGGCATCCATAAGAGGACAAAAATTATATACTTTTTCCCATCTCTTCACCCCGTGTCAGGGGTCTGACACGGGTCCACTCCTACTATGACGGAAATACCCTTGCTTGGGCTTGGGCATGGGCAAAAAGTATCCGAACCTATTTTATTTTTTTCTTTATTTAATTAATACTAATGTTTATAGGCTGTATCATTTTTCATTTTTATTTATTTAAAATTATTTTAGTATTTCAATTTTCAATCCGGTTGAATTGGTGGAAAGATCTTATTTTTTTTTTTATCATGTTATCTTTAATGGTCATTATGAAATTTTGAACTCGTAGAATCAAATATCTCTTGGGGCTAATCAACGAGAGCGCTAAAGTCAAAATTTAACTATGGCCATTTAGGATAAAATGATTAAGAAACTAAAATCTTTTCACTGGTTCAAACAGATTGAAATTTAGAACACTTAATTTTTTAACTATATTTAAATGACAGTTTATATATTTAAAAATATAGTTAAAAAATTAAGTGTTTCAAATTTCAATCCGTTTGAACCAGTGGAAAGATTTTAGTTTCCTAATCATTTTATCCTAAATGGCTATAATTAAATTTTGACTTTAGTGCTCTCGTTGATTAGCCCTAAGAGATATATGATTCTACGAGTTCAAAATTTCATAATAACCATTAAAGATAAAATGATAAAAAAAACAAGATCTTTCCACCAATTCAACCGGATTGAAAATTGGAACACTAATAATTTTAAATAAATAAAAAAGATACAGTATATAAACATTAGTATTAATTAAATAAAGAAAAAATAAAATAGGTTCGGATATTTTTTGCCCAAGCGGGGGTATGTTCGTCATAGTAGGAGTGGACACGTGCCAAACCCCTGACACGGGGTGAAGAGATGGAAAAAAGTACATAATTTTTGTCTTCTTGTGGATGCCCACTAGGCATTTTCTAGCAAAACCCTTTTTCAAATAAATTTTGACACACGCGCACGCACAAACACGCAGAGACCCATCTTTGAAATTACAATAAATCGTTATAATGGTCTAATGGTGATACTTGATAGTCTTGCAGTGATTGTTATAGTGATTCTTGATAGTTTTCCTGTTTCTTATTTCATTCTTGTAGGATTGATTAGTTGTATTTGCTTGTTAGAGCTCCGACAATAGATAAGGGAGTTCTTCTCATAGGTCATTACTCTCTCTGTTTTTGTTTTGATGAGTTTTGGAGCTTCTTTGTATTCTGAACTCCTAAAAACTACATAGATGAGGCACAATTATTGCACTTTTGCTGGAAGTTTTATCCTCTTATGTGGTGTTGCCTGGATTTTCTTTCAGATACTGTTCATAGTTAGTATGATGAATTTTCATTGATTACGGTATTGGAACCCAAAAATATGACATGCTCTACTTACGAGTGAACAAGTTCTTTGTTTTTTTGTTCAAATTTTTTCTAGCTTGCAGTCTTGCACCCCACATAAATCTTTGAATGCACAAATTTGACCTATGGCTACAGGAATGCTAAAGGTAATTGAAGTCTTCAACCCTACAAAACCCTACAAAAATTCCAATAAGGAATACAATATATAGGTTTATTCCTATGAATTAAATTGTTAATTGCATCATATATTGTACAGAGGCAGCAGAGCTTTCACAGGAAATGTCCAAGTGTAAATATTTAAGATCCAATTAGGTGATTTTGGTTGGATATCTGGCAATGATAAGCTGTGTTAATAAAGAATTGCTTTTATCATTTTGTACCTGTGAGCACTACATCGAATCGCATTGGTAATAACTAATAACAGACCAATTTAATTGTGTAAGAGGTGTAGTGGTTTTTTGGGTGTCTAAACAACATCGTCACTTAGCTTTCTTGTGCTTAGCGCGCCTGAATGAGAAGAAGTATTCTGGATGCATCTTAGGGTCAATTAGATTTAAGGTGATTTCGTTCGAAGCTCTACTACTGCTTTAGAGTTTTTGATGATGTTACTCACAGTCCAACACTGCTATTTTCATTTGGGCCTTTTTGATTGCCAGGCACTAGTTCTCTTTTGAGTATCACTTTAACAAATTTGTTGATCTATTTACGAGATTTGTTGGCTTTCCATTTTTATTGCAAAGTCATATGTGCAACTTGCAATTTGGTTGATGTGCGTGCACTTGTAACTCATATAGCACTTCTAATCCTGAATGTATTCGGGAAAACTTATCAATTAGCCATTCTTTTGTAATTAAACCACGATAAGCATGATTGTAACTTGATTTTAGTTATCTTTTGGCAGGAAGAAACTCTTTTCTCAATGACACGTGGTTTGCCTTTCAAAGGGAATCGATATGATATAGAAGCATGTCCACTCCCAAACTTATCAATCATGCTGAGAGCATACATGTACACTTATGGAGCAATTTAGCCAATATGTGTTCTATGTGCACTCCATCTTCCACTCAATTGCTAATCAACAAGCACTTCAGGAAGCACCGCTCCAAATTCTAGAACCGAAGACCCCGAAGAAACATGGAATCACCAACAAATGAGAATGACATGGAAGAAGATCAAGATATTAAAACCTCTGAAAAACAACCAAACGAAGGAATAGCTCTAAAAATGAATTGTCTTGTTACACCTCTTAAAAAAATAGCCATCGTAGCAAATTTTTTAGTGTGCATGATTTGTAGCCATATCTATTATCCTAGCTTCACTATTTCCCAGCACTAAAGGCAAATCTTTTGGTTTATATGATTTGCTTTTCAACTCTCTCACTCTCTTTTATGTAATTAACTTAAGTATGACTTTGAAGTATATGTACATATTTGCAAATTGCTCGCAAAACATATTCTACCATGAATTGCCACAGTTTACAAAACCAATACTCCAAACAAAACAATACCAGGCGTGAAACACATCATGCCAATACCAGGCATGAGACATCTCGTGATAGCACGAGCCGCTCACCTAGTATCACAAAAAAAAGAAGGGAAAATGATGGCGTGTTTTGATAATTGATACCCACCAAGGACAAACTAAGAACATTTGTTAATACTAAAAATGTCATTGACGGGTATTAATTATCAAAACACATTCTAGGCCATCATTTTCCCAAAAAATATATAACTCAGAATTTGTGTATCGATCCACAAAATCCTTTAGTATCACTTTATTTGGGCCGTGCTTTAAAGTTCTCATGCAAGGGCCCACAGCCCAATTTCCATCACAAACCAGCAGAATATCCAGCCCAATCACCCCTCGCCCATTACCAAATCCCTTGGGAGTTTATAAATACAACTGCGAATTTACTGCATGTAACTTGTTTTTAAGTAAATAATATTCGGACAAAAATGCCCTTATAAAAATGGACAAAAATACCCCTACTTTTATTACATATAACCACAAACATATAACCACATAAAAAAAAAAACATACATTCCATAACCCACCCACGTTTCCCTCCATTTTTTCTCATCTCCTTCCAGGGGAAATCTTCTGGTTCTTCTGGTTCCATTCTAGGCCACCACCATTGTTGAGCTCTCACCACCCCACCATAAACCCAGTCGACATCTACCTCTGAACTCTCGCCTCACACCTCCTAACTCTCAATGGAAACCTCCATTGCTTCTTCTCCATCCATTAGTAAAGAAGTCTTGAACCCAACATATGAGAGCAATGTGCATTTTGATTGGGGATTGGAAGGTTGTGCAATGGAAATGGAAGTTGACAAGGAAGAGAGAGTCATGGATGTTGTAGTTTCAGAGGAAAAATCACAGCACGAGGTAACTCATCACTCCTCCATTTTTAGCCTAGATTTGTCCCGACATTGTCATAGTTTAGCCTGGTTCTGTCCCAATATTGTCATATTCTAAAAATTGAAATTACGCCACAATTTCAAACTCTAGAGTTTGAAAATTGACAACAATATCATAGTCTAAAACTCAGAATTTTGTTCAAATTTCAAACTCTAGAGTTTGAAACTTGTTGACAATAATCACTCCTCCATTTTAAATCTGATTCTGGCACGACATTGCCAGATTATAAAATTTGAAATTAGGCCAACATTTCAAATTCTAGAGTTTGAAAATTGAAGATAATATCATATTCTAAAACTCGAAATTTTGCAAAATTTCAAACTCTAGAGTTTGAATATTGTAGACAATAATCCCCCATTTTTAAACTGGTTCTGTCCCGATGTGTTCAGATTCTAAAATTCAAAATTATGCTAAATTTGCAAACTCTAGAGTTTGATACTTATATCATATTCTAAAACTTGAAATTATCACAAAGTTTCAAACTCTAGAGTTCGAAACTTGTTGATAATATCATATTCTAAAACTTGAAATGCTGCCAAAATTTTAAAATTTTAATTGGTTTTTTTTTCTGTTGATAATATCAATTTTTGGTAAAATTTATATATTTCAGATTATGTAGTTCAATTTTTGGAATCTGAAATGTTGTATTAGTTCATACTCTACAGTACTAAATTTACTCAGATTTTCATATTATAATGTATGACGTTTATGTAATATTTCGAGTTATAGAACATGTCTAACCCCTCAATTGGGAGCCCAATGTAGTATTAGTTCATACGCTACTGTCACACCAAGACATCTATGCACAAGAGCAACACAATCCTCCTTACTATTGACCTCTACATGCACAGCTAACCCCTCAACTGGGAGCCCAACAAGATACAACACGCCTTCAAGTGTAATTGTCATCTCCCCAAACCCAAAGTGGAAGTTGTTTGTCTCTGGGTGCCACCTCTCCACAAACGCAGACATTAACACCTTGTTGCAATACTTGTAAGTAATTTGAGCGAGTGGAAGCAACCCCAAAGCTATAACCCTATCTATGAACCTACGATTGGTTGTCGGTAGCTCCCAAATTTTCAGATAATGCGAGTGGTTATATATTTTCAACAGTTGTCGCTCCCTACCATTCCAAATATCAGCTGCAACATGATTCCTGAAATCCTTTAACAAGCTCGGATCTTCTGGACCAACCAGAACCTCATCATGCCTCTGCCTCTGTTGTCGCCCTCTCCCTCTCCCTCTGCCTCTTCGTACAACCGAAGCCTTAGTGTGTGCATCGGCCTCTGGCTCTACCGCCTCAGTGTGTGCATCGGTCCTGGCCTCATCCTCTGTCTGTGCATCGGGTCTGGCCTCCTCCTTTGCCTGTTCATCGGGCCCGGCCTCATCCTCCTGCGCCTGTGCATCGGGCCTGGTCTTCTCCTCCGCCTGTGCATCGGGCCTGGCCTCCTCCTTCGCCTCTATAGCATTCTCGTCCACTTGTTGCTTTGCCTCAGGCTTGTTCTCATCGGCCTCTTTGACAACCTTCTTTTGCCTCTGTCGTCTTTCTCTCCCTCTAACTTCTCCAACTTCTGAAGTTGAAGTTTGGTCAGCCTTCCTCTTCCTTGCTGAAATAGTAGGACGAATCCTCTTCATTTTGACCTATATTCACCAATTAAGAGCAATCAACCTTTAGCACATTGTTAACGAAGTATATTAAATCTTGAAATATGGAGTTCTTACACATCAAATCCCCACAAATACCCAAATCATTATTCTTGTTGCTCTTATCTTTTCACGCTTAATCATGGTTGCACGTGCATCACACAAATGAGTAAATAAAAAAGGTAACCAAGTAGTCACACACAGATGGTGAATCCAGTTAAAAAGCATCTTTCTTGTTTATCCCATATTCCAAGATGATGTTTCCCAGTCAATAGAGCATTGAAGTTGGTTAAATTTTTCTTCTCTCCATGAGAAATCGAAAAAGAAGTGTTAGTGTCATAATTACAAAGAAAACCTTCTCTATGACAGTGTCTCTCATGGGTATTTGTATGCCCGTTCCAAAAGGTGGGGGAAATATATAATGATCGAATTATGTAGTTCCACGAGTTTTTTCATCTAAAATGGAACACAATTGCCTAGTTCCATTCCTCGCATATATTCCATCTCCTTCCTTCACTTCTTTTTTTCTAAAACAGATCACGTTGAGATTTATTTACAGGAAAATAAGAATTGAAAAAAGAGAGGTATGAGCAGAAAACAAACTTCCATAACTGGATTCCTCTGATTTTTCAGGCCGAAATTTAAATCATAACTGAAGAGCACTAAATAAATTTTGTTTAAGAACTAGTTCTTTTCCAATATTTTTATGGCATGTGAAACCCTAAAGATTGTCTCCTCCATGATCTAGTAGAAAACCTCGAGTGTTGCAGTACGTTATCAACACATGATAACCATAAACAGAAAGCAAAAATTTGGAAGTATGCATTTCTAGCTCACCATAATGTGTATAATCGGATCAACTAGTCCTCTTTTCTACATTGGTTTTTCTCTAAGGAATTTCAACGAACACATGGTGTGCAAAGTTATTTATAGTTGATTAGAAACATATAAAATGAACATAGAGGAACCATTATAATTTTCAATTACCTGTTTCCGAAACAAAAGGGGATTTATTTCAGATTCAAACATCTAAAATAAGTGTAAAAAATCAGATTCTTAAGTTCGAAATTTGTCACAGAAATCAATTTCAAACATCTGAAATAAATTGAAAATTTCAAGTTCATATGTTTGAATATGACACCAGATTTTCGGACTCTAATAATTGAACAAAAACCCTAAATCAAGTTCTAATATCTGATTGTATCAGTTAGAGATTCAAAAATTACCTTTTTAAGAAGTTGGGTCAGACGATGATGGTGATGGTAGTGATGCCACCGTGGTGCTTGCTGTTGTGTGTCGATGGTGGTTCGACAATGGAGACAACGGGGTAGTGAGAGAGACGAACGGGGAAGAGAAGGGTGGTGGTGTTTTGGGTGGGTTTTAGAACTGGAGCTGAGGAGAATGGAGGGTTTTCAGAACTGGGTGGGAGGGTTTTTAGAATTGGGTGGGTTTCAGAAAACAGAGAGCGGAGGTTTTCAAAATTTTGGCCGAAGTACTTAATTGGAGTGAGAAAGGATAATTTTGGAAGTTCATAGCTATTTTGAGGTGGTATGGTAATAAATTCTTATAAAATTTGTGGTTTAAGTTAGTAAAAGACTACGTGCAGTAAATTTACAGTTGCATTTATAAACTCCCAACCCCTTTCCATATTCTGGATTCTGAGAAGGATTCTGTATATTCGTCGTCTGCGCGCGGCCGATCTCTTTCCACTGCAAATGGCCGCCGCCCCCACCACTAGGTACTCCCCTCTCTCTCTCTCTCTCTTCAAAAACGTATATACATGCATACACATGTTTCTAAACGCACATTTCTCTGGGACAGACGACTGAGAGCGTTCAAGCGGTGGATGGGGTCACAAGGCATCGACCACAGCGACGCGCTCCGCCTCATAGACCACCACCCAGCAAATCAACAACAAGGAATATCAGTAATGACCGTATGCGATCTGCACGAAGGCGACCTGGTGGCGACGATACCCAAGGCGTCGTGCCTCACGATCAAGACCTCACGTGCTCGGCCCGTGATCGAATCCGCCGGTCTCGAGGGTTACTTGGGGCTCTCGGTAGCTCTCATGTACGAGAAGAGCTTGGGACAAAGCTCGCCTTGGTTTGGGTATCTTCAGCTGTTGCCCGAGTCTGAGCCTATACCGCTGAACTGGACTTTGGAGGAAGTTGAATCTCTTCTGTCAGGCACTGAACTTCATAAGGTCGACTTTGCGCTGTTATATTGAAAACTGTTGTTTACATAGTTTTGGACGAAGTAGACAAAATATAAAAAGTTTAGGGGGATAAAAGAAAAATTAACTCAATTGAAAACGTATCTATTCTCTACGCTTTTTGAGCCTCAGCTTTAAAACCTTTGGATTGAGGGGTTTGGTGGGGAAAGAAAAGAATAGAAAGGAGAATCTCGCCGCGTGTTTGGATAAATATGCGAGAAATGATGAGGAATGAGTGTAAATGCAAGGCGTATTTTGTTTCTCAACAAAGATGATGAGATTTTGTGAGAAAGCATAACCCTTTCTTTTCTCAAGACGAGAATTCACTCAGTCCCTTTGGTGGTGAGAAATGATGAGATAAGAAAGGGGAGTCCTTTCACACAAAATCTCACCATTTTTTGTGAGATTGGGTGAGAAAGGGGAAGGGCCAATCCAAAAAAATTCTTCTTTGTACTTTTCTTGCCATTTCTCACCAAATACTCAATCCAAATGAGTGATTTGGCAAGAAAGCATAACCCTTTCTTTTATGAAATCCCTCCATCTAAATGGGCAATCTTAAGTTTAAAAGAAAGATGGAATTGTAGTAATAATACTACTTATATAGAGATATGCGTGCATATGCAAATATATAGGAACGATTTAATGCTCTATATTAAAAGGTACAAAATAGCATCTGCAATATATAATTGACCATGTTTCCCATATCTACACAGTGTTCTAAACTGTCAATCTATTAGTAAAGTGAGACATTTTAAGTTATACTCCGACATTCTTTCATGTCATTAAAACAATTTACGGCAGATTGGCATCCAAATTCCTCAAATTTGTGCATCACATTCGCAGCGTTTATGGAGTGATGGGAATTCCCACCTCAAAAGTATGAACTATTTTATCTGATTAGTGGAACATATAATAGGTTTATAGTTTGGATTCTCAATATAGATTCAATGGATTAAAATTTGAGTAGGCCTCATGAGTTTGAGTCGTGGTCTTGCCAAAATTGTAGCGGTGGCTACTGCCACTTCTAGTCCCACCTTGGCTCCATTCTATTTGATTAAGAAACAAGGACTTAGTATTGGTAGTCCTATCTGTTAATTTGTTTTTGCATAACAGATTGGGAGGAATTATTTTTGGATGGTCCTATCTTTTAGTTGGAATTTACATAACAATTTTGGGACCCTAGTCTGCATATTTATCCATTAGGATCATTACCGTACTATCAATTGAGGTTTTAGTTGTTTCTTCATTTCTTTTGGTTTTTCTAAGTTTTAGTTGATTCAGATGAAGCAACTTGCAAATCAAACCTTGTTGCAAGAGTCTGAGTCACCAAAAGTGGAATGGGGTATACCTGTCTATGTACCTTCTGAAATCTAGGGAATAGTATATAATATATGAGTGTAGGATGGGCGCATAATTGTTTCCTGACATGAAGATTGAACTTGCAGTGCAAGTCTTAGATTTTTTAAAACTTCTTGGGTGGCAAACCTATATATTTTTGAAGTAGCTACAAATGCTAATGCAATAATCGATGCTTTTCGAATATACGGGGGTGGTGGTCGTCCCTGCCTGCCTCTCACTTAGGCCCATCCATATGCTTCGTATCTGTTGGAACTGGGAATAAATAAACTTGTTTCTTACTTTATACTTCGGGAGTTACATTTTGCTTCTGTTAATGGTGTTGGTGTTGCTAGTGGAAGTTATATTATGTAGCGGTCTGTTTATTTTGAACTAGTGGAAGTGTAGGAGTTACGTTAAGTAGAAGAGTCCTTAACCATAATATAAGTGGAGATCAAGGGTGTAGTGCATGTTAATTAGGGGTGATAAGTTACATCTTGTGATCACTATAAGCACCCATGTTATCCAGACTCTTGATGTATGGGTGAAATGAAAATACCCGTGAAATGAAAGCTAAGTCTTCTCCTATGCTTGTCTTCTTGAGCGATGGCTGATGGAATGGTTCCATTTGAAGTGGCCTGATTCACGAAAAGCACTATTGAGAATTGGTGTGTCCGGATGAAGGCAATTCGTAGATAGCTAGAAGATTAGGCTTTACAAAACCAGCTTCACACAACTAGAAGATGTAGTTGCTTTGACTCAAGTTCAAAAAGACGCCTTGTTGGATTTTTTTTACCTGTATATGAGTATCAGGTCCCAATGGCCAATGCTGTGTCATGAGAATTCCCAAGCATACAGGTGTTATGTGGCAATATCTTCCATTACGATATAACAATGGTAATGGCTAGTTATGGCTGTTACCGACATGAAAAAAAAACATCATTAATTTTTTAGGAGGAACTGGTAATATTAACGGCAAGGATAATGATCGTTTACCTGAGAATAACAGCAAAATATGAAATACTTTAGACTATGTAGAGTATCTAAAGAGAAGTCACCAAAGACCATTTAAAACCCCAGCACATGTGATGTTGACATATGTAACAGTATCGGTGAGTATCGGGTCCCAATGGCCAATATAGCTGTGTCATGAAAATTCTCAAGCATACTGGTGTTACGTAGCAATATCTTCCATTATGACATAGCAATGGTAACGGCTTGTCATGGCTGTTACCAGCAGGGAAAAAAAACACATCATTAATTTTTGAGGAGGAACCGGTAATATTAACGACAAGAATGATCATTTACTTGAGAATAACAACAAAATATGAAATATTTCAGACTATGTAGAGTATGTAAAGAGAAGTCACCAATAACCATTTAAAACCCCAGCACATATGTTGAAATAAAATATATCAGTTGCTTTTTGATATATCGTGAAAAATCAAATAAAACAAATAACAATCATGTCTTGGTTATTGCTACGATAGGCTACAATGGTTACACCCCCAAAATCGCGTCAACACGATTGCTACCGTTACGACGACTGCTACTGCCTTTTCAATCTTGGCATCTATGTCCTTATCAAAACACCATGCCATTTTTCAAGTTTACTGGTACATAATAACAAAAGTGTTTCAACAAAAGCCATTATATGGATCGCATGTGTCTTTGTATTCAATCATTCACCATCTATCACAAGAAAACCCTCGCAAGTGTCCATAGAGTATCCTAGTGAGTTGTAGAGTGTTCTTGGAGTGTCCAAATGGTAAACAAAGTGACAAAATATAAGACACTTTTGACTTGAGTGACAATACGTGTCCGATGAGTGTCATTGTCGGTGTTCGCCTATGATGCACACGGACACCGACATGGGGATACGGGAATTCTAAAAAAATGGGGACACGGACACGGTGGGGGAAACGCCACGTGTATATTTATTTATTCAATTTTTTTTCAAGTAAATGGCAAAATGTGGACAAAACAAAAAATCCATAGTTTCAATACCATTCAAACAAAATAAGACATCCATAAGTTCAGTACAACCCTATTGAAAAATTACAGTTTGACCCCTGAATATTTTACAAAATTACAATTTAGCCCCCAAAATTTAAAAAAAATTACAATTCGACCCTATTTTTTTAAAATTACACTTTGACCCCTGCCATGTCCCCATCGGTGTCCTCGCCGTGTCCCTCCTAAAAATATAATTTAAATTATGGGACACGCCAAGTAGTGTGTGCCATATGTGTCCCCACCGTGTCCCCGTGTTCGACACTCAGTGTTCTAAATGGCGCTCGGCAGTAGTTGGGTGGCGACCCTCCACCAAGCACCTAGGAGTTTTGTTTGTTTTGGGTATTTTTTTTTTGATATTTTCCATACTTTTATGTGTATAATATGGTATTAATATATACTAAAAGGACTTGTAGTGTAGTTTTCCATACCACACATATATATACTACTATATACATATACTGATTTCCAGATCTAGAGATGGAGAAACCCACGATGGAGAAACCCACGCTGATCATCGTCGCTGGTCTCCGGTATGTCTCTTTCGTCTCGTCTCTGTCCCTCTCTCCCTCTCTCTCTCCCTCTTTCTCTGCCACCGCCGATCGTCGACTTCGGCGCCGCCAAGCTCCGCCTAGCCTCCCTGGTTGCCGAACAAAACGCCAAGGGGGGTAGTCGTGGCGCTTGACCCTCCGCCTAGCGCCCGGCCGCCATTTAGAACACTATGGACACTGCAATACGTCGACCTCTAGAGGTGTCGGTGCTTATAGGTGTTCATTGAATGTATAACATCGATACGTGACCTTTGGCAAAATTTGCGTGCTATTAGCCCTTTATTTTGATTTTGCTAATTATTTTGGGTGTTTTGATTTCTAGTTCAAGTGTTTAGTGGGAAGATATGTTTGTAATTATGAGTTTTTCCAACTGCGAACCAAATAAATAGAAATATAAATTATATTTTTGGCAATAATTTTACATGAACAAGTCTTCTCATGTAAATTGTTATACGTCGAAACTGACAGAGCCCCATGTGCATGTGCTTACATGTGTTGAAAACTTGAAATTCTTTTTGAAAACCTGCCTTTTCATATGGATTATTTAAATTGTAATGCATGACGATGCTCATTCATATTAAGTTAAGCATATTCTTCCTATAACATAATACATTGATTTAGGTCTTTCCCCTTGTATATCCATTATAAGTGACCTTAGTTACAACTATTGTGCACACAAAACATCTTAGTGTATGCTCTGTTAACTTATGAGCGAGATTCTATATACCAATGCAAAATGTTATGAAGAAAAATCTCGCAAACTGGAAGCATACAACTGAAATGGTAGCTTGGTCCACCGATAAGCCTTTCCATTCACTTTCTAGTGGTGCAAGTTCCAAGTTATGGAAATGATCTCTCTAGACGTATGGTAAGGGTTTATCATGTGGGAGGATTACACAACGGGATAAAACCGTAGGAATCCGCAGCCAAGGGACGATAGAAATCCACGTCTAAGAAAAAGTATTGGCACCGATAATAAAAAAATGAAATATTTTCCATTGCATAAATTATTACTGACAATAATATGATTTAACCTAACTATATTCTCCTAAAGATAAATGACGAAAAATTAAATAGGTGAAATTACATAGAAACCCCCTCATCTATACGTTTTGGACATGGAGACCCCATAACGTTTAAAACCGCTAGACCCCCTCATCTATATGAAATAAAGAATTGGCTAACACTTTTAATGGAATAAGGGGAAATGATGATTAAACCCTTTAAAACTCACCCATACTGTCTCCCGCATCTATAAAAAATTGTTCACATTGACCTCTTGATCTTAATGGTCTTTTGACAGAGTGGTGTTGATTGGTTAACAGTTATACATGAGGGGGTGCTTTTGGGGGTTTCTAAATATTAGGGGGTGTTAGTGTCCAAATGTACAGATGAGGGGGTCTCCGTATAAATTCACCTATTAAATAAGTCTACTGAACTATTATCCACAGATAAAATATTCTTTAGAATCAAATATGAATAAGCTACCATTTTTCTTCTCAAATTCAAGTATGAATATGCCTCGTGCACTTTGGTTCGCCAATTTTTGGTAGTACTCAACAAAAAAGACTAAGTTAAGACAAGGTGATAATTGTGAATAAACAGATCTAAGAGATGCAAGTTCTAGAATATGGTGGGTACTTGAAGATTATGTTTCCACTACTTGATGCTAAAGCAAAGTACAACTAGCGCAAGAGGAATATCTGCATCGAGCCAATGGAGTTCCTATATGAAATTTAGCTTTGTTTCTGTCAAAATGTTGGCACTACCCTGGTTATTTCACTACTCTAGTAATTATGCATCGAAATAAAAGGTGGTGATAGACCAGGAGAATATTTATTCATAATAACGGGTAGTTAATTATGGCATGTTTCTTTTGACAATTCAACTATCAGGAGAAACGATACAAAAACAACAATATCATAACCCATGTAGTCCCCAATCATTGGGAGTATGGGCGGGGGAAGATTGGAGATAGACCTAACCTTTGGCAATATGCACAAAGTGGCTGCTCTCAGAATACTACTAAAACAGTGGCCCCCCTATACATGTTTTGCTGCGAAACCATGCCCTCAAATCAAAGCCAAATGGCATTAGAGAGGGGAGGCCTGGAGACCCAATTCAATTTCTGTGCACATTATCATGCTTCCTTCATTATAGTCTAGAGCATCTGTATGCACGATGATTGTTCACATTCAAATTGCTTAGAAAAATACAAAGGCTGTTACCAATTGGAAACAATGTCATGAGGCTTTTGCCAAAGCAAACATTCTGTGATCAGTTCTTGTATAGCACCACTCGCTTTGTTGTGCATGGATTTCAGAGAGATCAATAACATTAGTGTTAATGTTGAAAACTAATGAGGTTGCTAGGAATTGTAACATTATGATGAGCATCCATGGAAGTATCTCTTAAATGATTGCATAGTGACAAGTGATCACTGATCACCATTCCTTGTCACCCTACTCATTGCATTCGTGTTTTTGGTGGATGCTTACCATTATTCTTGTCCTCTGTGAAAATTAGTGACAAACATGATTGGATTTGGTTACAATTTTATCCCCGTTAGTCATGTTTAAGGAATACCTAAATTTAGTACTACATAACTGATGGAAGGAGGGTTTAGTTATATCACTTGTGGGCCACAAGTTGTGGCATATATCAGAAACTTAGTTACTCCTTCTGTCCCTTTTCGTTTGTCCATTTTGGGAGTTCCAACGTTTTAAGGGAGCATGCACTTAATCCACTCAAACAAGAAATGCGCATGCATTTTGGGATATCCTGAATTCGAAAGATCAACGAACAAAAAGGGTCGGAGAATGTTTTATCCTTTGTTGTTCCCAACCTTTTTTTTGTAGCTTATCTTACTGTACTTGATAATCTTTTACAGGCAACTTTGAAGTGTAATTTTAAGATTAGTTACGATTTTGAAAATTTCATTCCTTTGATCGTTCTGGCATATTTGTAGGCAGATACTTAAAGAAGACATGTCTCTTGTCTACGAGGACTGGAAAGAGTGTATTCTGCCCCTTTTGGCATCAGATACTTTCGAGCTTAATCCAGATTTCTTTGGCGTTGAACAGTACTTTGCAGCAAAAAGTCTTATTGCTTCTCGCTCTTTTGAAATAGATGATTACCACGGATTTGGGATGGTTCCATTGGCTGATCTGTAAGTTAACTCTTTAACTCGTTATATCTAAAGGTAATCTGGGAAGTTTGTGGATATGTGTTCTCGAAATTAGTTGTCTTGGTCCGTCTTTTTGTGATTTTTTTGCTCTTTTTTTCCCTCTTCTTTTGTGGTTTCTATAAGTTGCTATCTATAGTTTGTTCAATGTTTCATTGGAGATATATGATAATTTGAGAGTCGCAAGCAGCTTGATCATATAAGATTAAGAAATTGGAAGGGTTAACTGTTGGGGGCGAGGCTTTTAGGATATTGTTGAGCTTGACAACGGCTTCACTCCTCTTCGAAGGGAAGAGAGCTTGCACCTCTCTTATGCTCAAAATTACACAGCTTACACCAGAAAAGGAAGAGCAAGTATCCACATGGGAAAAGTGAGAAGAAATCTGTTGGCGTCTAAGAAGCATGAATACGAACACATTCGTTGCCACGGAAACAAACATGGAGACGAGACACGACAATTGTAAAATACATGGGCACACAGACATGGTCGGGGACACGGCAAAAAATATGTAATATATTAGGATAGATACTAAGTTGCTATTCATATGAACATACCTAAGGGGTGGTGTTTATTCAGTTCTCTTTCTTTAGATGGATCTTAGGTTCGGATTTGGAACAGAGCTCCTTCTTGACCCAAGATAAGCTCCTTCCTGACCCCAATCTGCAAGATAAGAACCAAGGATATGAATATCGGACCAGACATGTTACTGTTTTTTGTCACCAGTACGTACCTGTATTGGATACAATTTTGGATTTTTTTTTATAATTAAATATACATTAAAAATACAATATTTTTACCATAATATTAACCTTCATTTATGTAACAAAACAATATTAATGTTGAAAAGTTGAAAAGATTTGACAAAATAAAGAAGAGGACAACAAAGATCTATGAATCACTGGTACTCTATTTTGACCTCCGTATGACGTATCGTATCCGTATCGGATACCGATACTCTCGGATACGCTCCGGATACTTATCCAATGCATATTTTTATAGTATCCTGTTTTTGGAATTGTTTTTCGTATCCCGATACGTTTCAGATACGTGTTGGATATGCTCAGATACGTTTTGGATACGCACGAGGGTAAATATGTTATTACTCGAAATATATGGGTTAAAATTGCAATTAGGACTATCTTTTTCTTTTTCCCCCATCAATCGACACTAGAAACACACCGACAATATCCTCTCTCGCGTCTCTCATCTCTCTCGAAAACCTTGTAAGTCTCTCGTCTCTCATCTCTCTCCCATTGTGTGTGTGTGTGTATATATATGACACTATATAGATACAGTTATATATATATATATATATATAACTCTATGTAAATATATATATCTCGGCATGTGAAATGGTGAACTTGTGTAATGGAAAACTTTAATTATTAATGGAATTTTAGGAATTAAAAATTATATATAATATATTTTTTATTTACTTTTATATTATCCCCCAAAGTATCGTATCCTTCTTTTTGGAAAAATCACGTATTCGTGTATCCGTATTGTTTCGTATCCGTATCCATATCCATGCTTCTTAGACAAAGATAATAAAGAAAGAGAATAGATGTAGGCTACTATTGTACTATGATGTGTCATACACACTAAATAATCTCCAAAAGGCTCTTGCACACTCCCATACGCCTTTTCTACTTTCAGTCGTCCACCATCTCAGATTTGCAAGGCGTGAAGAATAAACCGACTGTGAAGAGGTGTGAAGAAGCCGACGGAGACCTTCAAGATTCAGTCCAAAACGTGGAGAACTTCACCAGAATGTCTCTAGAGGACCTAGATCTGAACAAGAAACACTCCCAGGAGTACTTTTCATCTCCCATTTGTTCTCGATTTGCCGGAAGGACCAAAACTAATCAGGCTTTAATCTTCTTCCCTTTCTCTTTTCCTTTCATTTCTTCGCTTTTTCATAGCTTGGTGTGTACTGCGGGGACTCGCCGGTACCGCCCGTAAACGCTGGGTAACACTGGAAAGTTACCCAATACAAAATTAGATCTATACTGTACCATATACCATTCCTAAACGATACGTACCAGCCGGTATGGTACAGGATTCACAACCTTGATAAGAATCGTTAGTGCCTAAGTAGCTAGAAACGACTGGGAAGCACTTCAATGGATAAGTGAGTCTCAACTCAAAGAGAGAAAGTACGGAGCTCTGAGGGTTAGTATGAAAGGTGTACCCCTAGAGTATTAAACTATACTTTATATAGAGTGACTTAGCTTAAGCACCAAGCAATCTCACGCTAGGCGCATGCCCTAATTGCTTCTTGGATTGACGTCAACGCACCGAGTGCACGTAACGGCCATGTGACCGGCCATCTCTATTAACGCACTGGCTCTTCGACTCGATTCAGGTCAAACTTTCTCTTTCCCAGCTTCGTATCAGAGCTTACGTTTAGGAATAACTACGCGGACATGGGCTTTATGTAGCACTAGGCTTTGTGGGTATGACATTGGTAATTATGTGTACTATATATTTACTTCCGTCACATTAATAATTTTTCACCAATGTGGAAAACTATGTATTCTAATTACAGTTTGAATTTTATAATGTAGAATGTCTGCTTCTTCGAAGGTAGACAATTGGACCTTTTCGAAGGTAGACAATTGGACCTTTGATTTGTACGGCTTCTACAAGTGCCGAGGACGCCACATCACACCTCAAGATTCCTGCCAATTTGAATCTCGACTCAACTATTGAAGAAAGCTTTGAGGAAGACATCAAGGAGTACAAAGGATCTGACAACTACCCGCCTGCTAAACCACATCAAGAAGTACCAACAAGCACTTAAGATTGAGAGAGACAATGCAAGGTACGATCGTTTGAGAGCAAAGGCTCTAGCCCCTCAGTACGTCTCCTACCGTTTTCGTTCACTTGAAAGCGTGAGTTCGCTATACTTTGGGCCGCCTGACCATCGCCAGACTCCCTGGTGCAGGTTTTCTCGCCACCACCGCCAGTTCCCCAGTCTTCATAGACATATCCTCGAGACTCGGAGGAGAGGACCCAGAGGAGCTGCCGACGGGCGACTTAGACTAGAGTAGTGTTTGTACTTTTTGGGCGAACCCTAGTGATAGTACTAGGAAGATAGGGTCACTTAACTTTTTGTAGCACTCTCATGCATTTATGTACCTATTGTATTAGTCCTAGTGGTAGGTTTACGTTACATGTAATTTTGAGATCGTGACATGTAAACAGATGTAAACCTTGTTATCTTTGGATTATCTATAAAAATCTTTTGTACAATGCTTTGTCTTTTGATATTTAGTTAAATTTTCAGACAAATCAAACACGAAATCAAGAGCCCCCTCCTAACTTGAACTTAAATCTTGTAGATGATGAACACACGAAATGGGATAGATACCAACGGTCATAACAATTAACAAAAGAATGGTCAAACAATGGGCCCAACCCTAATGCCAATGGGCAAATCAAAGTACAACACCTTGCCTAGTTATTTCAAGCCTTCGTGGCTATCGTCTCTCTCCTACCCCAACAAGAAGTTTCACACACACCTTGTGGGCCTTTTGACTAGAAGTCAAGCCGTTGAGGCTTGGTTGGAGGAGGTTTCTTATTGTGCATAACATTTGTAATTAAGTGTGAATATTTACTTCCGTCACATTCGTCAAAATATAAATTTTTCACTACGTATGAAAAATATATATTCTAATAAAGTTTCAATTTTAAAATGTAGGATGGTGTCCAATTTTGAGTCACTTGACCTCAGCTTCGACACTTGGGGTTTCTTCGACACTCGTGCTCGCAGGAGAGACTTTCAGCCTAGGGGCCAGCACTACTTCGAGCGCAAACTCGAGTAGTAGGGACATTAGGAAAATAGAATTGGAGTTCAGCTGGTACTCAAAGGAGGAGAAGCGAAAGTTGGTACGCCGGATGAAGTGTCGCCTGAAAGAATGTCGCCGGGCACTACAGATTGAGCACAGTGAAGCCGAGTATGCTCACTTGAGAGCAGAGGCCCTAGCACCTAACGCGACGGAAAGTACACGAAGGCTAGATATCGTTTTAGCAGACAAGATAATTACTCGAATCCACGAGTAGCCCTAGAAATCCACTAGGAAAAGAGATAGAAACTCTTGAATTAATATTGATTGGAAAGTTGATTTACCGTTAGGCTTACAATCTTATTTATACTAGCTAAAGGATAAAAATAGACCCAACCTTTGATCTTTCCAACACATGACTCTTAGACTTCCAACAAAGACCTTTAAACTCCTAAGACTCAATACAAAGAACTTAACTAAATGACCCTTCAACAAACTTACTTAATACCGGCCTTGAAACTTTAAAAGACACCTTGGAACTTATTACTAATTCTTTGACTTCCTTTTTGACTTGTGCCTCACTGCCTCTCCGATTGCTTCATGATGCTAGTGATAGGTTTGCATTACATGTAATTATGTAATCGTGAATTGTAGACGGGTGTAAACCTTGTTCTCTTTGGATTATCTATGAAGAATGACTTCTAGTCACATTAGGATTGTTGCATCCATCACTCATTCAAAATATGGCTTCTAACCACGAAAATGGAAAACCTCCCTAACTTAAACTTATATATGCATTTTAGATGGTGGAGACACGGAATGGGACCAACCAGTGATTTAAAAAGCGCGTGCCATGGCGCTGAGGCGAGGCGAGGTGCAAGGTCAGCGCCTCAAGTATAGGCGCTATAGTGCAGAACACAAAGGCGAGGTAGAGGCTCTAAAGCGCACGCAAGGTGATGAGGCGCGTGCTTTTTGGTTTTTCAGTCAATTAATCCCAAAAATCGATCTCAGCCCTTCATCTTGTGCATACAAGGTGGGTGATGTAGTGAATAATTTTCTTGAGAGTAAATCAACCTCTAGGGTTGAGATTGATCGAGTACATCAGACTGCAGTAACAGCGGCTTTGTTCGTTTCGCGGTTTAGTTTTAGTTTTAGTTTTGTTTTCAATCATTATCCTATTTCTTTCTTCAATCATTACCCTATTTTTTTAATTATTACTTTCCCATCTCTCTCTATCTCTCTCCCATCATTATCTCTATCTTCAATCATTACTCTATTTCTCTCTCCACCCACTACCAAAACTAAACTAAACTAAACTCTCAACCAAACACAACCAGCGTTACTTCGTTTTCTCCTTCTCGACTCGATCGATCTGCTCTCTCTCTTCTCCTTCCGGGTAACTCCTCCTCCTTCTTCTCACATATGTTTCCACTGTGCTTCTTCTTCTCACGTCTGCTTCTTCTTCTTCTTTGTCACGAATTTTATAGCTCTGTTTTTCAGTTTATCTACACCTGCTGGTTTTTTTTTTACAGTATATTTTTTTTAGCTCTGTTTACAGTTTATGAACTCTGTTTTTTCTATTTGTTTATGGTACTTTTCATTTATGGTAATTTTTTTTCTATTTGTTCATTGTAGATGACATCTGAAAAATAATAATAATAATAATAATAATAAACGTTATTATGTTTGCTTTTCATGGATGATATGTTTTGTTTAGTGTTTGGTGGTTCTGTCTAACTACCATTGAAATGTTATGTTTTATGACATTTGAAAGTTTTATAAGTGTTTGTTTGCGTTGAAAACTTTTTTAATAAATTGCACCTTGCTGCCAAGCAAAATAAATAAATAAATAAATTTGCGCTTCGTGTCAGTAAAGCGCGCGCCTCGCCTTGCGCTAAAGCTCTAGGGGACCTTTCGCGCCTTTCGCCATTTAAAATACTGGGACCCACACTGGTAACAATTAGAACAATGGATAGAACAATAAAAAAAAATGGCCAAAACAATGATCAAGATGGTGGGCCACAACGCAACAATGGATTCATTGCAGTCCAAGACCTTGCTCAACTGTTTGAGGCTTTCATCGCCGCTATACCACAACAGCACCTGCTCCACAACAACCACGTGGACCCTTGACTAGGAGTCAAGCGTTGAATGAATTCTGCAAACACGGTCTGTCCCTATTTCCAAGGGAAGCCCAATCCAACTGTTGCTGAAGCTTGGTTGGAAGAGATCAAAAATATATTGAAGGCATTGGATATTCGGGGAGATAAAAAGATATTGAAGGCATTGGATATCCGGGGAGATACCAATTGCTTCGCACTAGCCACGTCCAGTTCCTTCTTAGTATTATAAATAGGATTCGCTAACAAGTACAAACAATACTCTAGTTTGAGTTGCCCATCGGCGGCTCCTCTGAGTCCTCCTTTGAGTCTGAGGATATGTCTATATAGGTCGGAGGTGCTGGCGCGGGTGGTGAGAAAACCTGCACTGGCGATTCTGGTGGCGGCGAAGACGGTCCAGCTACGTGAAACCCCACACTCTCAGGTGACCGGAGACAGTAACAGGCCTGGGGGTGGGGAGCTAGGGCCTCTGCTCTCAAGCGAGCATACTTGGCTTCACTGTGCTCAATCTGTAGTGCCCGACGACATTCTTTTAGACGGTTCTTCATCTGGCGGCATACCAACCTTCGCTTCTCCTCCTTTGATTTCCAGCTGAACTCCTATTCTATTTTCCTAATGTCCCTATTTAGACTCTCTTCGGCTAAGTACTTGAGTTTGCGCTCAAAGAAGTGTTGGTTCCTAGGCTGAAAGTCTTTCCTGGTCCCCAAGTGTCGAAGCTGAGGTCAAGTGACTCAAAATCAGACACCATCCTACATTTTAAAACTGAAACTTTATAAGAAAATATATTTTTCATACGTAGTGAAAAATTAATAATTTGATGAATGTGACGAAAGTAAATATTCACACTTAATTACAAATGTTATACACAATAAGAAACCTCCTCCAACCAAGCCTCAACAATGGCTTGGCTTCTAGTCAAAGGCCCACCAGGTGCGTGTGAAACTTCTTGTTGGGGGGTAGGAGAGAGATGACAGCCATGAAGGCTTGAAATAATTGGGCAAGGTGTTGTACTCTGATTTGCCCGTTGGCATTACGGTTGGGCCCATTGTTTTGAGCGTTCTTTTGTTCATTGTTATGACCGTTGGTATCTGTCCCATTTCATGTGTTCATCATCTACAAGATTTAAGTTCAAGTTAGGAGGGGGCTCTTGATTTCGTGAATGGTTTGTTTGAAAGTTTAACTAAATATCGAAGGACAAAGCATTGTACAAAAGATTTTCATAGATAATCCAAAGATAACAAGGTTTACATCTGTTTACATGTCAGAATCTGAAAATTACATGTAACATAAATGTACCACTAGGAATGCAAGAGAGTGCTAAAAAAAGTCAAGTGACCCTATCTTCTTAATACTATTACTAGGGTTCGCCAACAAGTACAAACACTACTCTAGTCCGTGTCGCCCATCAGCGACTCCTCTGGGTCCTCCTCCTCCGAGTCTAAGAATATGTCTAAGAAGACTGGGGCAGCTGGCGGTGGCGGCGAGAAAACCTGGACTAGCGAGTTCGGCAGTGGTGCACGCGGCCCAGAGTATTGCGAACCCACACTCTCAAGTGAATGGAGATGTATGGAGGGGCTAGAGCCTTCGCTCTCAAACGATCGTACCTTGCCTTGTCTCTCTTGATCTTTAAGTGCTTGTTGGTATTTCTTGATGTCGTTTAGCAGGTGGAGATGCACCAATTCCTTTTGCTTTTCCCTAGGGCAGTTGTCCGATCCTTCGTACTTCTTCTTGATGTCTTCCTTAAGGTTTTCTTCAGCTCGATCGTTGAGTCGAGCTTCGAATTGGAAAGAATCTCGAGGTATGAT
Source organism: Rhododendron ovatum (assembly GCA_019656835.1). Classification (NCBI taxonomy): domain Eukaryota; kingdom Viridiplantae; phylum Streptophyta; class Magnoliopsida; order Ericales; family Ericaceae; genus Rhododendron; species Rhododendron ovatum. The sequence continues at coordinate 19,800,845 of CM033800.1, forward strand.
GCGGCGTCCTCGGTGCTTGTAGAAGCTGAACGAGTCAAAGGTCCAATCGCCTAACTTCGAAGAAGCAGACATCCTACATTTTAAAATTCAAACTGTAATTTGGATAAACAGTTTTCCACACTTAGTGAAAAATTATTAATGTGACAAGTAAATATAGTACACTTAATTACCCACAAAGCCTAGTGCTACTCAAAACCCATGTCCACGTAGTTATTCCTAAACCTAAGCTCTTTTATGCATGACAGGCCACACTCTCGTGTCAGCCTAGGGCGTACAGCTTGCCTGAAAATTCGGTTCGTCAAGAAATAAATGTACAATTATTGTAAGTAAAATGCTATTTTTTTTATAAAAAATAAGAGTTGAATTTTCCAACAATGGATGATAGAAAAACTAATTTATTACAATGTAGTTGTCTAACCATAACCTTTTCTGAAAATTTAGAACTCATTACGATGTGTTTTATGTTTTAGGCTACTCCTAGCCATAAATATTGAGTACAAAATGTCAATATTCAATGAGCACATCACTATCGACGAATGGGAGAGGATGTCCTATGTGATCTCCTAGGATATAACTCAAGGGAGACCAAGGACGGTGGAAACAAGACGAGTTCATAATTTCACCAATATGAGTTGCATGAGTTAGATGGTATGCATATTATTACGTTGGGACTGGATAATTTTCCATTTGCTATAGATTTGATCAGGAAGTTGCATGCTGGAAGGATTGAATTGTTTGTGTAGCTGATAATATACGGGTTTAGTACTGTTTAAGATGGTAATGATCTGCAGCGTGTGCTGTTAGGTGTCACTCCTGATCTTTAAAACCAGTAGCAATGGTTCCATGGCGAGACATCATAATTTGATTGCTACCAGGAAGCTTACCCGGGGCTAACAAAGGATGGGATAACAGATCCAATTCCAATTTCAAACAATTTCAAACATTTAATTCAAGTTGCTACCTCAGTCAAATTGTGGGATAATAGATCCATTTCCAAGTGCTCTAATCAAGCAAGCCTACACAATCATGACATATAACAATGAAATTGTCACGCCCTCAATTTTTAACTAAAATAATAATATGTTTTCCACAAACAAAAGTCTTTCTCTCTAACTATATTTACCCTTAAAAGTCATGCCAATCCAAACAACGAATCACAGTCTCTTATTCTCCTTTTTTTTTTTTACAAAGTCTCCCAAACATTTACAATTAAAAAGGGTTTCATAATAATCAAGGAGAGGAATTTATACATGGCTTTACATATATTCTAGTCAAATGGTACAACCTTCAATTGCGAGTAAAGTACACAACATGAATTAGGCTAGATGATCAACACTTAACGATACCAAAGAAGCTCTCAAGAGACGTCTCAATGTGCACTCCATGCAATCCAAGCTAAGTGCCATTGCGAGTACCTGAAAGGATAGGGTGAGCTACACTAGCTCGTAGAGATATCCATACCTAAATTACATGCAGAAGTGTAGACAGATCACAAGGGAAAACATTTTCCAAAAGCATACTTGTTTTGTCAAAAAGTGAAACTCAAAATGTCATACTCACGCTGGAAAATATTTAACTCCATTTCTCAAACACCGACACTCTCACCTACACACACCAATATTCTTAAAAATCTCAGCTTATCGCTACGGTGTTACCCAAACCAATCCTTGCTTTTTCATTTCCATTTCAATGACCTAAAGATTAGTCTGAGTTCTTTAACAAAATGTTTTACTTTCTTTTCTCATACAACTAACCAACCTCTCACCAAAAATATACACACTAGGCATGTAGAGCTAGAACATAAGGTAAGCAATGACAAGTTGAACAATACCGCACCTCAACAAGAAGGAAACTCTCCCGTCAATCCCAAATCAAACTTCAAATCTCCAACATCTAGCAAAACTCCTCCACATTAAGATTTCCCTTATAAGTCTGACAAGCAAATACCATATATGAAACTCTCACAATGCATCACACCACGAGGTACCAATTATACATTCACACAGAACAAGATGCCCATCACACATCAGGAGAACAAGCCACAATGATTTGGAGGTCTAAAGGAAAAAATAAAAGAAAACATGTATTAACACATTAGACGATCCAAGTTAACAACTCAAACTGACATTTTCAATCTTAGTATGATAATAAATAATAACAAGATTCTCCGTTTTCACCATGTCATGCGTTTCGATTTTATTTCCGGGCATTAAAGACCCCGTGTGTCCTATGTTCATTCCGGCATCACACCTTTCGGTAGATCCGTGGTTTTCTTGTGCACTTCCAGGCATTAGGGACCCCGTGCGTCCCATATTCATTCCGGCATCACACCTTTCGGTAGATCCGTGGCTTTCATTGTGTACTTCCGGGCATTAGGGACCCCGTGCGTCCCATATTCATTCCGGCATCACACCTTTCGGTAGATCCGTGGCTTTCATTCCGGTATCTCACCTTATGGTGGATCCGTGGCTTTCATTCCGGCATCTCACCTTATGGTGGATCCGTGGCTTTCTTATTACCATTCAATTATCCACCATGCCACTCTTATAGTGTCACATATTCTCGTTGAGCAAGCAATTTCATTATCCAACATTTCTCTACTTCCAACACATAGCAAAAGACGCAAACTAAACCAACCCATGGATACAACACATAAAGAGGAAAAACTATTCATTTTTCTGTAATTATCAATTAACATCAAAGTCAAGTCATTTTCTCGCATATCAATACACCAATCCCTTATACACCACAAGTTCTCACGTATTCTTGTTTCAGTATACTTATCCACATAGCAACTGTTACACTTCTCATTTTCTATTTCATTAACAAACTAATCATTAGTCAATACGTATCCCAACGTGTCAATCAATCCTATAAGATCTCAATCTCATGGAAGTAAGTCCAAACAATCAAACCTAAGCAGACCATTCATTTCACTACTCATATTCCATTTTATTCCCACACCTTTCCTTGAAATCCATATATCCTACCACATCATCATATCTCAAATGATAACATCAACTTTTATACTTACTAGTTCTCTTTAAGCAACACTTAGTCACCTAGATCTACTCATCCCATCCCCACATATCAAATTGGTGAAATTAATCATTTACATTTGACCATATCCAATTAAACAACATGAATTCCAGGGCGACACTTAAACCATTGAAAAGTAGACTTCTTCTCCTTTGAATCCATAGGTCATACATCAAAAACAGCTCTCGGGTAACCTAACTACGGCCTTGCGCTTATAGCTTCAACATAACAGTAAAAACTGGTGCAAAGGCAGAATTTGGGTCAACTTTGGATGCAAATCTGTTATCGCTCGGACATACCCATGATGCATGGGACGTACCGTTGGAAAGCTCTATGTGTCTTGTTTCTAACAAAACAAACGGTGCGTCATTTTGAGTCCCGAGCTAGGAGTTATGGCCATTATACCAAAGTCTGCCGGTGCTGTCAGATTCTATGCGGGAATAAGTAAAATTGATTGAAAAATCATAACTCTTTTATCTTAAACCCAAAAATATTGAAACCAACACCAAAAGTTGCACCACTACAAGCCCTACACTCAGTTAAAATCCCAGGTTCAGAAACGAGAGGAGGTTAACCCAACAATCAAAAGAAAAACCAATTCGCAACCATTTTCGCACCAGTCAACCAACCCTGCTTTAGAAATTCACCAAAAATTGTATACTTAACCAAATTACTTGATTCCAACGCCAATCCCTTCTTAACTTAAATATGCAGCTCCTGTAAAAGACCCAAAGCCACCCAAAATGTTCATCATGCCCAGAAAGTTTTAAAAAAAAACACAGCCACGCACAGATTCGCACATCCAGAAAGTTTTAAAAAAAAACACAGCCACGCACAGATTCGCACATCCAGCAAACAGCCAGTATTCAAAAATTCATAACTAATTGTGTGATTGTCGGTTTTGCATGATCTTGGTACCGAAATCTTCGTATTGAAATGTACTTTAACAGTTATGAAGACACCAAAAATTGATTCCTAGCAGAAGGGCCCCCAAAAGACAGATTACCAAAACCCACGAAATTTTCAGCATACACTAGATTTATTCAAGACTCAAAATAGATGAACAAACTTGATTCTTGTACATCAAACTAACACTTAAACATGTAAAGAAGGCAGGAAATCCCTTCCTCGAAGGTTGAAATTAAAACCCCAAGAATCTCCAGGCAAAACCTCTCCCGAAAACACCTCCGAGGAGCTTTCCAACGAGATCAAAGGCTAGAACTCGACTCTAGGAGAAGAATGCTCCAAGATCCCTTGGTTAATTTGAGATTTGGGGAAGAAATTTGGTGAGGGTATGAGAGAGAAGCCGCGGGAGAGATGAGAGAGTGGCGTGGGTGTGTGTTGTGTTTACTGTGAGAGAAAAGAGAGAATTATAATTGAGGAGAAAATTATCTCCTACACCCACACATACATCTATCACATGCCATACACTCACATATTTCACAATTGCACCGAACTTTCAACTTCTTGCATATCAATCCCCAATTCATTATTCACCACAATAATCGATTCTTATAAAAGGTCCTATAAATTCAACAACATTAAAATAAAAGGTTTTTTTTTTTTTTTTTTAATACGGGTCTCTACAGAAATGTACAAGGAACTCTAATTTCTTAAACCTAGGATAATATACTTTGAGAGGAATGAGACAAGTGGTGCTTTGAGGAAAAGATGCACTAAAAGCCATTGCAAGCAAATGAAGGATATCTTAAGGCTGGCAAACGTAGCCTTGAAGTCCTGTACGATCATTAATGCTCTCTTTGTTTGAAGTTGGTCCTTTACCCCCTGTGCTCCACTTCTTAGCTAATTCTTTCTCTTCCTAAAATGCATGCAAAAAGGTTTTGGCTATTTGTTTGTTGTAAGAAGTGCTGAGCGATACCTTCTCATTTTGTTACTCGCATGCCTTCTATTTTTAATTTTGATTTATCGCTATTTGTGTCGTCATATTGTTTCTTTATTAATCAAATGTTTTTTGATACCCAGATTCAATCACAAAACAGGAGCTGAGGATGTGCACTTCACTTCTATATCTTCTCATCTTATACCTGAGAGTGATGAGGAAGACAACCTCAAAAATGATGTTTATGAGTATGTCGGTAATACTGAAGACAATCTCGTAAGTGAGGAGTATGAAAATTCTGGTTCTGGTGAACAATCAACGCTCAATGTACTATCAACAGAAGGTTCATCTAGTGTTCCCTCTGCTTTTGGAGATGATCCTGCAGTTCTGGAAATGATCATGGTGAAAGATGTCAAAAGTGGGACTGAGGTAGCAACTTGACTTATCTTTCTCATTTTTTTTTCATGGTTGAAATAAGTTGCTCTTATCCATGATCGTGATATATGTAAATTGTGGTGGTTACATTTGGAAATTGGTAAGTTTTAAGTTATTTGTTGAGCAAAAGGGATTTACTCTTTCTGAAATAAACAATCTTTTCATGGTTATTTGACCAAGTTGACCAATTAAAATCTGCAGAACTTCCTTGTAAATAGAGAATGAAACAATGGATGACCACGTAGCAGTCTGTTATCAGTCTTCTTCCCATTTTTGAAAGCACTTCCTTGTAAATGTCCTTGTGAGTTACATTGTTGAAAGCACTTTCTGACGTATGATACACTTTCAGTTGAAGATGGTGAATTTAACGATTCGTTTGAGTTATAGAAGTCCTGAACTATATAATCTACTTCTATTAAAGTTAGCTCATTAGAACAAAAAATCAAATGTATGAACTATTGGTAGCATGGACTTTTGGCAGGACAAATGCCAGAAAGGGAAAAATGGCTTCAACGCTTCTAGATATATTTTTTGGTTTGATTTGATTTAGTAAAATCCTATTTTTAGGATGTATCGTTAAACAAAATTGCTTTTAGATGTGCTTAATTTTTGTACATAATTGTGTTCTTCCTTGGAAGGAAAACAATTAATTAGCATGATAGTTGCACGGCATTTTAGGACTAAGTATCATCCAGGTGGAAACGACGGACTTCAACTGGGTGAACTGTGCAGTGGTGGAAACTCACCCTTTTTTCTTTATCAGCTTGAGGAAGAGAGTTTCAAAATTTTCTCACTTTAAATGGAAAGCATGGGCAGAAAATCCCACGACACATGATGAGAATTTTGTTGCAATTAGCCGCCTCTTGACAGTTTAATACAAGAGAGAACAAAAGATTATGGGATGGAAAGAAAACAAGACTAGGGTCCTTATTGGCCTAAATTTTTCTGTTTGTTTTGTGTCAAATTTTGTTGGATTAAAAACTCATCTTGACAAGGAATCTAAAATATAAACAATTATCACCAAAACCGAGAAGAAGTGGATTAAAGAGAAGATAATCTGAAGTATACAAATATTTTAATTTACTTGTCTTTTCTGAATTTTTTACAAGTTCCATTTACACTTTTATACTTCCAGGAGTCCTGCCATTGAGACAAGTCTAAAAAGTAAATTTTTTTGATGAAGCTAAAAAAGTTGACTAATAATGGAAATAAGTCACTTATTGAAAAGCAAATTAAGTTACTCTAAACTCCACGTGACTGATGGAGAATGAAACGAAAAACAGATGACAAAGTTGTTGGGATCTCAAGATTCGAAGAGAGATCGTTTCCGTAACAACTGAGAACTGATAATGATAACGAAAGGATGCTGAAGAATTTTTTTTTGGAGAGGGGCTTTTTGTGTCTTCTCGTTTTCCTTTTATTGACATTCCAGTTGACATTCTTGACCCACATTTTCATGATACTGCCGTTTTGCTAGTTGGGTTATTTGCTCTGTTTATGGTAATATGGTACGGTAGAGTCCCAATTTGCTGGCATTTGCCCCATATTTTCTAACCCGTGATTCCCTAATGAAGACCCCATCCAGTGGTCCAATAGGTATAAATATACAATGACATCAACATGAATACTCGTCGCTGTTGAATCCTCTTTCTTGTGGTCTTAGATTTGTCCCATAAAGTGCATTTTTTTTTCCAAATATGGTTATCTTGTACTTAGGCCTCCCTCTTCTTTCAGGTTTTCAATACATATGGATATGTAGGCAATGCTGCACTGTTACACAGGTATGGATTTACGGAGGCAAATAATCCGTATGATATTGTCAATATAGATTTAGAACTTGTAGTGCAATGGAGTTCATCTTTGTTTTCGGGCCGCCACAGTAGAATGAGGTTGTCATTGTGGAGACGACTAGATTATGGTGGGTGTGTCAGCCAGAACTCTGAATATTTTGAAATCTCATTGAATGGGGAACCCCAAGTTGAGCTCCTGATTTTGCTTTATATTATGTTGTTACCGGAGGAACCATATCGTCAACTGGATCTCACAGTATCAACTGCTGGGAGTTTAAACAAATCTCTAAGCCTTATTTTACCAGGACATGGCAATATTGAAACAGAAGAAGTTCCAGAAACAATCAAGGATTTGCTACTGACAAAAAGTGTCCGTAAAGCCCTTCTGACTATTGCTAATATCCGGGATAGCTTTTATGGTTCAAATTCCTTCGAAGATGATATTGAGGCATTGAACAGGTCATGCCCCCTTAGAGAGAGGAAGTTGTACCATTCCTTAATACTGCGTACGAGTGAGAGAAGGATCCTCCAAAAGCTCCAAGCTTATGCTGCTGCTGCGGGTGCTCAATTATCTGGAGCTGTTGTGAGGAAGAAGTTGAAAAGAACCTAATATCTAGCATCTCAACGACCTAAAACTGTTGTGAGGAAGAAGTTGAAAAGAACGTAACATGCATCATTTCAATTGATCTGTTCTCTCATTCTCTTCTTTGCTCTTCTGGTGCTCAGAACTGCAACAACAAATGGATGTGCATCTTCTAACCTCCACATTTCCATTAAAGGAAGGTAAGCAAAAAATGGCTGCAGGATGTTTCAGTTGAGGAAGTATTTACATTCTCTGTGGCAATCGGCAACTGGTGTTAAGTTGGGTGGTAAAATGTCCTATCAGCAGTTCATTGCCAATGATTCTACGTGATGGGATATCAGTTTCTTTCACTGATGGGAGATACTATGATATTATTGTGTTCGATTGTTTTTTAGTTCTTCTGGGTTTTTTTTTGGGACCTTCCAGTATTTGCGGTAATCAAAACTTGTGTTTGTAATTTATCTTCGTTTGCTTTCAATCCAAGGACTGATTCAAGTTAATGTGTCCCAAAAGTAAATTATTGGTAGTTGCTATTGTTGTATCATATTATTAGTGTTTACTGTTAAAATAGTAAGTGTACAAGTAAGTCATCTGTGTATGATTAGTCCAAGCCAAAAGACTAATTGGTTTGTACTAAACTAGTCAAGACTCTGGGCATGAATAGTCTGTAATAAATGTGTGCAGTAGGCTTTAGTAGTATAACGAATATAATTGGTGGTAAACCAATTATATGTTTATACTGTTTGTATAGGTAATCAGTGATGTAAGCGTCACCTCCTTACGCCTATAAAAAGAGGGCTTCCCCCATTGTAAAGGAAGAAGTTAGAAAGTCAGTCAGTGTTTGCAATTATATTCCAGTCTCTTGTGTACTTATAATTCCTTGTTGTGTTCTCTCTACGATCCTAACCTATTTTGTGTTTGTACTCACTTCATGTCTGTAAACTTGGTATCAGAGTCATGTCTTCTATTCTAGCTTAAACCCCTTCTGGGAAACTTTTTTTTCAAAACTACTTCAAATCTTTTTTAAAAGAAAAACTTGAAGCGTATGCTCTGTAGTTGCCTTCACAGGATCCTCCATATCAAAAACTTCCCTAACTATTTTGGTTAAAAGAATTTTGTATCAGTGGGTTAAAAGTACCTTGAGACTTTGGCCTTTGTGTTGACAGTGGGTCTCGGTTTATCTACCCTAGTATACGGAATTTTATTAATCAAAATCGGTTGAAGGTCTTTACGTTGGAAAAGAAAAGGTTTGTTGTACTAAGGAAAAGAAGAACCCAGATTTCTACTTAAAAATGAATCGTCTGTTATCACCTACTCCTCTGCTACGTCATCTTTAGTTCCTTCATGCTTCTCCACCAGTAGAAATTCCTCCACGTTTTCTTTTAACCTTTGAGTACTTGTATGAGTTTAAATACCTTCCTGATGATAGTAAGGTTCCTCTTACTGGTCTCCTTTTCCTAAATCCCTATAATGCTTTTGTCAGACCACAAACTTTTGTAAAAAAGTCCGTCACCCAACTTTTTTTCACAAAACGCCCAACGTCCGTAAAAAAAATATGTTCAAGCCGTTAAATTTGACCAATACTTCATAACAGCTACAGAAGCTGAACAACTTTTACCTTTGGAAATCCCGATTGATTTGCCTCGCCTTTGGCAACAATAAGGATTTACCCATCTTCACTTTGGTGCAATCCGACTTGCTGTTACTTTTCATGGCAGGAAATGTTTACCTGTGACTTCCAGACTTGCTATGGTAGACACCAGGTTTATCCAGTACCAACACGCATGTATTGCTACAGTCCAAACCACTTTAAATGCTGAAACTGTGATCTTTACCTTCTACCCCAATTTCAACATGCCATTAGCAGATCCTCTTCTGCTATCAGCCTTGAAGGTCCAAGTTCAAATTGGTAGTGCCTCCCAAATCTCCCACACATATGCAGCAATCTTTCACTACCAAATGGCCTATCGTCTTCAAAACCATGCTTTTGACATGTCCTTACCATCCTCTACAGATGAAGCCCCTTTTCTAACTATTAACGCACCTCACCAAAGTTCCTGTGTCCATGTTCCCTGACAAATTTTCCGTCCTGAGCTTTTCAAGCTTCTCCCAGAATCTTGGGTTACAGCTTATGAAAAAAATCAAAACAAGCCCATACCTGTTCAATCCTCAAATCCAACTTTTATTTCAAAACCTGATGGTACAGTGGAGATTTTTTTTCCAAAAGAAACCTCTGCCTCATCCTCCACCCATCCTGTCATTTTTTCCTCAAAAATTAACATGATTGTGGATGATTTTAGGCCTGCCCCTCCAATTAAATATTTTGATCCCAGTGGCCTTCCAGTCTTCTATTTCAAAAATCTAGAAACAGGTCATTGTTATTTTGATACCAGTGATTGTGATGAGTGTCTAGAAGACAATCTCCTAGAAGATGATGAGGACTTTGAAGATCCATGTCCATGTTCCATATGTCTTTCGTCACCTCCCACTCCTTGTAAATCTCCACCTCCTGCTCAACCCCCATCTGATGATGGTTCGTCAAGTCAACCGAGTGGATGTTTTATGTTCACCTCATCTTCTTCCTGGACTGAAGCAGATTTCCCTTTTTTGAAATTTTATAATTCCCAAGAAAGGACGACCCATCGGCATAAAATTCCAGACACTACTACCATTCTCCCTGATGGTAGTACCAAAGCCGTTTCAGCAGCAGAAGCAGCAATAAATTGGCAGTCAGCAAATTCTCTGGCTCAAAACAAAATTCTTCAGAGAATTGCTAACTCCCAACAAAATTTGGAGAATGTTGTCCATAAGAAGTTATCTACTTTGGAACTTCTTATCAGAGATTTGCAGCAGAAAATTCAAAATGTTCACTAGGAACTTTTTCAGATGGCATATGCCAACCAAGCATTTTCAGCAGCTTTTTCTCAAAAGGATGCTGAAATGAAGCACCTAAAAAATCAACTTCACTCACTTCAAGCTCAGCAGTATTCTCAGCAAAAAAGTTCATTTGACATATTCCCTTCTTCCTCTCAAGGATGTTTTTTTGGGTATCCTCAAATGTCTCAACCCTTACCTATAAATCCTTCTTCAGGATTTGGTGAGTCCAATATCTTTGGGAGCTCATCATCTTTTCTTCCTCCACCAAAAAGACCATCTCCACCAAAACTTTCTTTTCCAAAGGCCTAGTTAAAACCTATCCAGCCTCCAATAATTCCGTCTCCGCCATCTACATCTAGCTCTACTCCAACTACCTCTACTCCTTCCAAACCATCTGACCCAAATTCAAAGTCACCCCAGTTAATGGTTTAGCCAACTTCTAATCCTTCCAAAAATCCAATCTCCACTCTCTTACATACCTTAACCACTATACCAGAAGCCCCATCTCCTGAACCAACCATTGAGTCTGAATCGGATACTGAATCCATTGACTCGATTTCCATTCCTCATGTTTTCATGATGAATCCAGAAAATACTCTAGAGGAACATGTTGATGATCCTATTATTGAAGAAAGTCCTGAGTTTGATACACCTCCACCTCCAGTAATCCCAACCTTTGATTTCTTCTCACATTCCAATATCCATACCCAAGGTTTCTCATTTGATAACATTCCCCCATCAAAATGGTTGGATAAGTTTTATGAGATTCATGCTTGGTGCACTGCTGCTATGCTCTCTCCCAATGCTACACTAAGTATCGTCATTACTAAGTGTACAGCGAAATTCCTTGGTCGTCTCCATCAATGGTACTTAGCCCTGGGTGAGTACCGACAGCTACAACTTAAACAATTGCCAACCCTTGATCAATTCATCTCAGTCCTGCATACTGAGTTTTTTGGTGACCATAACAACACAAAAGAGTTTGTTCGAGAGGAATATCTTAGCATGAAGTGCTGTTCATTCAAAAGGAAAGATCTCGAGATTCATTATGATCGTATGTCTCAGAGATTTTATCTTCTTAACGGCATGGATGATGTCAATCTCAAGCAAGCCTTTCTCAATTCCTTTCCTGAACCATTGGGAAATGAGACAACAAGATTATTTCAAACAAAAGAATTGACGCTGAATGCAACATCTCTTGGTGGTATTTACCAGCACTCTTTGATTGCCTTGGAAAAATTGTGCAATCACCAGAAATTCCTCAGAACTTTTGAAGAACAGGAAAAACTTCTTGGCAAAGCATGTGACCGACCAAACTTATCCATAAAGTGCAAAGTTTATAGGCAAGAAGTGGGTACAAACACGAAGTAGGTTAGGATCCTAGAGAGAACACAACAAGGAATTATAAGTACACAAGAGACTGGAATATAATTGTAAACACTGACTGGCTTTCTAACTTCTTCCTTTACAATGGGGGAAGCCCTCTTTTTATAGGCGTAAGGAGGGGACGCTTACATCACTGATTACCTATACAAACAATATAAACATATAATTGGTTTACCACCAATTATATTCGTTATACTACTAAAGCCTACTGCACACATTTATTACATAGACTATTCATGTCCAGAGTCTTGACTAGTTTAGTACAAACCAATTAGTCTTCTGGCTTGGACTAGTTATACACAGGTTACTTACTTGTACACTTACTATTTTAACAGTAAACACTAATAATATGATACAACAACAGCAACTACCAATAATTTCACCCCCTCCGGAAAAGAGGACAAAATTACTTTATTTTATATTACAAAAGAGACAGTTGGCACGATCACATGGTTGTCATTCTGGATCATCTGAACTACTTTCTTCCATTCTGTCCGTCAAGTGATACTGGGTCAAAAGGTAGCGAATATTTTGGCGCCACTCCTCCGGATAAGTATCATTGAATTTTCAGTTTGCAGTTTCATAATGGAAGAGAGATGAGGGAACCTCTACAGGTGTCAATCCATTGAGTGAACACAGTGTTTAAGTCGTGACCAGATAATTTCCACTGTGGATCTCAATACTCAGGGACTCTTGATATGCTGAAAGGAATATAGTGTGATACTCCTTTCTCAAAGTGATAGAGCCATCAGGATTAGGAAGACATCTGTTGTTGCGAGTTGTCCAAAAAGCAAATTGGAGGTCTTCGTTTGGACCTGTGGAAACTTGTCTGATCTTCTATTGCCAGTAGGGTATGCTTCCCTAAGAAATCAATTTCTAGTTGGGCAAGAAGCATCTTTTTCTCTGAGAGCATGATACCATGGGTTTGGACTAGGGAATGGAAAATTTGTAGTAGGACAACATGAGACTCAATATCTGGAGAAAAAGTAGGATGTCATCAATGTAGATAAGGGCTGAGGATAGAATAGTAGCAAATACCCGAATCATGGCCTTTTGAAATAAAGATGCGGCTGTTTTCAATCCAAAAGGCATGACTGACCACTGGAAGTGGTGATCTGGAATGCAAAAACCAGGTTTGGGGCGATCCTCTGGATGGATGTCCAGCTGCCAAAAACCTACTTTTAGGTCAAACTTTGAGAAAATTTGAGCTTTAGGCAAGTTTGCAAAAAGAACACTTCTTTCAGGAAGAGGAAATTTGTTATCTTGCAAAAAATGATTAAGAGGCTGATAGTTGATAACCAGGCAAAGCTTTCCTCTTATCTGCTCGGTTCTTTTGTTCACATAAAATGCTTCACATGCCCACTGAGAGGTTGTGGGCTCAATCAATCCTTCTTATTGGAGTTGCTGAAGCTCTTGAAGAGCAAGCTGGTAGTGTTATGGGTTCATTCCATGATGGGTGGCTTTGGCGGGATTAATGTCTTCATTTTTCTTAAAGGGAAGAGGAATGAAGAAATCTGGATTTTTTCAAAGTGGGTAAGAACATTTGGTGAGAAACTGGGAATGGGATTCAGCACAAGAAGTTTGGATTATAGCTTCTTTCATGGAGGAGAAATTTTCTATGGAAAAGAGATTTGGTTGGGTGGTCCAGGGTAACAAGTAGTTTTTGTATTTCAAACCTTTTTTGAGCCAGGAAACTTTGCTGAGATTTTGGAGAATATCAAAGCCTAACAATAAATCTTTTCCTGGGAGATCAGAACCATAGACTTGGTATTTTATGGTGTATCATGGGAAAAGTTGGATGGTAATAGGCTTACTGATCAAAGTGATAACAAAAGTTTCTCCATTGGCTTCTGTAAAGGGTCTAAAACATGATTGCCAATAAGACCTGGGGAGGATTGCTGGGTTGAGAATGGAGGCTGCTGCACCAGTATCAAAGAAAGCGATGACTGGTATGGGTTTCTCATGTTTTCCAAGCAAGATTTTGACCTTGGCAAACGGTTGAGCCAGCCATGTGATCCAGAATGACAACCATGTGATCGTGCCAGCTGTCTCTTTTGTAATATAAAATAAAGTAATTTTGTCCTCTTTTCCGGAGGGGGTGAAATTATTGGTAGTTGCTGTTGTTATATCATATTATTAGTGTTTACTATTAAACTAGTAAGTGTACAAGTAAGTCATCTGTGTATGACTAGTCCAAGTCAGAAGACTAATTAGTTTGTACTGAACTAGTCAAGACTCTGGGCATGAATAGTCTATGTAATAAATGTGTGCAGTAGGCTTTAGTAGTATAACGAATATAATTGGTGGTAAACCAATTATATGTTTATACTGTTTGTATAGGAAATCAGTGATGTAAGCGTCCCCTCCTTACGCCTATAAAAGGAGGGCTTCCCCCATTGTAAAGGAAGAAGTTAGAAAGCCAGTCAGTGTTTGCAATTATATTCCAGTCTCTTGTGTACTTATAATTCTTTGTTGTGTTCTCTCTACGATTCTAACCTACTTGGTGTTTGTACCCACTTCTTGTCTGTAAACTTTGCACTTTATGGATAAGTTTGGTCGGTCACATGCTTTGCTAAGAAGTTTTCCCTGTTCTTCAAGAGTTCTGAGGAATTTCTGGTGATTGCACAATTTTTCCAAGGCAATCAAAGAGTGCTGGTAAATACCACCAAGAGACGTTGCATTTAGCGTCAATCCTTTTGTCTGAAGTAATCTTGTTGTCTCATTTTCCAATGGTTCAGGAAGGGAATTGAGAAAGGCTTGCTTGAGATTGACATCATCCATGCCGTTGAGAAGATAAAATCTCTGAGACATACGGTCATAATGAATCTCGAGATCTTTCCTTTTGAATGAACAACACTTCATGCTGAGATATTCCTTTCGAACAAACTCTTTTGTGTTGTTATGGTCACTAGGAAACTCAGTATGCAGGACTGAGATGAATTGATCAAGGGTTGGCAATTGTTTAAGTTGTAGCTGTGGGTACTCACCCCGAGCTAAGTACCATTGACAGAGACGGCCAAAGAATTTCACTGTACACTTAATAATGACGATACTTAGTGTGGCATTGGGAGAGAGCATAGTAGCAGTGTACCAAGCATGAATCTCATAAAGTTTGTCCAATCATTTTGATGGGGGAATGTTATCAAAGGAGAAACCTAGGGAATGTATATTGGAATGTGAAGAGGAATCAAAGGTTGAGATTACTGGAGGTGGAGGTGTATCAATCTCAGGACCTTCTTCAGTAATAGGATCATCAACATGTTCCTCTAGAGTATTTTCTGGATTCATCAGGAAAACATGAGGAATGGGCATCGAGTCAATGGATTCAGTTTCCGATTCAGACTCAATGTTGGTTCAGGAGATGAGGCTTCTGGTATAGTGGCTAAGGTATGTAGGAAAGTGGAGATTGGATTTTTGGAAGGATTAGAAGTTGGCTGAACCATTAACTGGGGTGACTTTGAATTTGGGTCAGATGGTTTGGATTGAGTAGAGGTAGTTGGAGTAGAGGTAGATGTAGATGGTGGAGACGGAATTGTTGGAGGCTGGATAGGTTTTAACTGGGGCTTTGGAGAAGGAAGTTTTGGTGGATATGGTCTTTTTGGTGGAGGAAGAAAAGCTGATGAGCTCTCAAAGATATTGGACTCACCAAATCCAGAAGAGGGATTTATAGGTAAGGGTTGAGACATTTGAGGATACCCATAAAAACATTCTTGAGAGGAAGAATGGAATATGTCAAATGGACTTTTTTGCTGAGAATACTGCTGAGCTTGAAGTGAGTGAAGTTGGTTTTTTAGGTGCTTCATTTCAGCATCCTTTTGAGAAAAAGCTGCTGAAAATGCTTGGTTAGCATATGCCATCTGAAGAAGTTTCTGGTGAACATTTTGAATTTTCTGCTGCAGATCTCTGATAAGAAGTTTCAAAGTTGATAACTTCTTATGGACAACATTCTCCAAATTTTGCTTGGAGTTAGCAATTCTCTGAAGAATTTTGTTTTGAGCCAAAAAATTTGCTAACTGCCAATTTATTGCTGCATCTGCTGCTGAAATGGCTTTGGTACTACCATTAGGGAGAATGGTAGTAGTGTTTGAAATTTTATGCCGATGTGTCGTCCTTTCTTGGGAATTATGAAATTCCAAAGGAGGAAAATCTGTTTCAGTCCAGGAAGAAGATGAGGTGAACATAAAACATCCACTCGGTTGACTTGACGAACCATCATCAGATGGGGGTTGAAGAGGAGGTGGAGATTTACAAGGAGTGGGAGGTGACGAAGGACATATGGAACATGGACATGGATCTTCAAAGTCCTCATCATCTTTTAGGAGACTGTCTTCTAGACACTCATCACAGTCACAGGCATCAAAATAACAATGACCTTTTTTTGAATTTTTGAAATAGAAGACTGGAAGGCCACTGGGATCAAAATATTTAATTGGAGGGCCAGGCCTAAAACCATCCACAAACATGTTAATTCTTGAGGGAAAAATGACAGGATGGGTGGAGGATGAGGCAGAAGTTTATTTTGGGAAAGAAATCTCCACTATACCATCAAGTTTTGAAATGAAAGTTGGATTTGAGAATTGAATAGGTATGGGCTTGTTTTGATTTTTCTCCTAAGCTGTAACCCAAGATTCTAGGAGAAGCTTGAGAAGCTCAGGACGGGAAATCTGTCGGTGAACAGGGACACAGGAAGCTTGGTGAGGTGCATTAATAGTTAGGAAAAGGGCTTCATCTATGGAGGATGGTAATGACATGTCAAAAGCATGGTTTTGAAGACGATAGGCCATTTGGTAGTGAAGGGTTACTGCATTTGTGGTGGAGATTTGGGAGGCACCACCAATTTGAACTTGGACCTTCAAGGCGGATAGTAGATTAGGATCTGCTAATGGCATGTTAAAATTGGGATAGAAGGTAAAGATCACAATTCCAGCATTTAAAGTGATTTGGACTGTAGCAATACATGCGTGTTGGTACTGGATAAATCTGGTGTCTACCAAAGCAAGTCTGAAAGTCACAGGTAAATCTTTCCTGCCATGAAAAGTAATAGCAAGTCGGATTGCACCAAAGTGAAAATGGGTAAATCTTGTTGTTGCCAAAGACGAGGCAAATCAACCGGAATTTCCAAAGGTAAAAATTGTTCAGCTTCTGCAGCTGTTATGAAGCATTGGTCAAATTTAGAGGCTTGAATATATTTTTTTACGGACATTGGGCGTTTTGTAGAGAAAAGTTGGGTGACATTCTTTTTTACAGAAGTTTGTGGTCTGACAAAAGCATTATAGGAATTTAGGAAAGGGATATCAGTAAGAGGAACCTTACTATCATCAAGAAGGTATTCAAACTCATACAAGTACTCAAGGTTAGAAGAAGAGGTGGAGGAATTTCTACTGGTGGAGGAGCATGAAGGAACTAAAAATGACGTAACAGAGGAGTAGGTGGTAAACAGATGACTCATTTTTAAGTAAAAATTTGGGTTCTCTTTTTCCTTAGTACAGCAAACCTTTTCTTTTTCAACGTAAAGACCTTCAACCGATTTTGATTAATAAAATTCTGTATATTAGGGTAGATAAACCGAGATGCATTGTCAACACAAAGGCCAAAGTCTCAAGTTACTTTTAACCCACTGATACAAAATTCTTTTAACCAAAATAGTTAGGGAAGTTTCTGATGTGGAGGATCCTGTGAAGGCAACCACAGAGCATACGCTTCAACTTTTTCTTTTAGAAAAGATTTGAAGTAGTTTTGGAAAAGAAGTTTCCCAGAAGGGGTTTAAGCTAGAATAGAAGACATGGCTCTGATACCAAGTTTATAGACACGAAGTGGGTAAAAATACGAAGTAGGTTAGGATCGTAGAGAGAACACAATAAGGAATTATAAATACACAAGAGACTGGAATATAATTGCAAAGTTTACAGACAAGAAGTGGGTACAAACTCGAAGTAGGTTAGAATCTTAGAGAGAACACAATAAGAAATTATAAGTACACAAGAGACTGGAATATAATTGCAAACACTGACTGGCTTTCTAACTTCTTCCTTTACAATGGGGGAAGCCTTCCTTTTATAGGCATAAGGAGGGGACGCTTACATCACTGATTACCTATACAAACAGTATAAACATATAATTGGTTTACCACCAATTATATTCGTTATACTACTAAAGCCTACTGCACACATTTATTACATAGACTATTCATGCCCAGAGTCTTGACTAGTTCAGTACAAACCAATTAGTCTTCTGACTTGGACTAGTCATACACAGATGACTTACTTGTACACTTACTATTTTAATAGTAAACACTAATAATATGATATAACAACAGCAACTACCAATAATTTCACCCCCTCCAGAAAAGAGGACAAAATTACTTTATTTTATATTACAAAAGAGACAGCTGGCACGATCACATGGTTGTCATTCTGGATCATCTGAACTACTTTCTTCCGTTCTGTCCATCAAGTGATACTGGGTCAAAAAGTAGCGAATATTTTGACGCCACTCTTCTGGATAAGTATCATTAAATTTCCAGTTTGCAGTTTCATAATGGAGGAGAGATGAGGGAACCTCTACAGGTGTCAACCCATTGAGTGAACACAGTGTTTGAGTCATGACCAGATAATTTCCACTGTGAATCTCAATACTCGGGGACTCTTGATATGCTGAAAGGAATATAGTGTGATACTCATTTCTCAAAGTGATAGAGCCATCAGGATTAGGAAGACATCTGTTGTTGTGAGTTGTCCAAAAAGCAAATTGGAGGTTTTCGTCTGGACCTGTGGGAACTTGTCTGATCTTCTGTTGTCAGTAGGGTATGCTTCCAAATAAGCATGCATGTGTACAGAAAAAGATGATTGCCAAGAACAAGTAGATGTATACTCTGGAGGTAATCCCACTTGAGCAGAATGTTTTGCGGCATATGATACAATCATATGTTATCATTATGTATTGTCATCGCCACAATATGCTAGATGTTTGTAGATTACTTTTAGTTACATACTATGTTCTGTTTTTGAATCCGTTAAAGCTCTGTACCTAACTTCCTATATACTTGCACATTTGGTAAAGTAATCTTCAATGCCTCAGTGGGAGAACCGAAAATTGAGTAGTTCCTTTTTTATCCAAACTACATACACAACAATCCAACCCCAACACAATTCACAACCCCTTACGGTGTGGGTCCCACATGTATGTTGAGGGGTTGTGTGATTTGTGTTGTATATGTAGTTGGATTGTTTTTTTAATGTAGAAAGTAACTCGGACAACTTATTTTCCGGTGAAGCATTTATGTTGGAATCTGTTTTTCTTTTAATTTTCAGAAGTGGAAGTAGTTACATTCAAATAATGAGCAACGCTTATACCCTATGTAGGTCTAATATGGGTTTTGACGATTATACCCTCATACACTACGTTTGTATAATGAATTTTGCATATTCACAAACTTTCATTATGCATGTTAACTATAATCTAAAAAGCCAAAAATAGGAAATGCAAAAAGCAAAAAGTGAAAGGAAAAAAAACGGCTTCCAAAAACACTCCTTAGTGTAAATGGGTCATCGCCATGTGGTGTTCCTAGACACATTAGAATAAAAACTACACACTTGTCTGGGTCCTTGAGCAAGATTTGTGCTAGAAAAGAGGTCTAAGGTGTCGTGTGGCGGTGCCCTAGGTTGATAGGAGTTATTAGACGTGGAGTTCTAATCAAGTGATAACTTCTTTCTTTTATCCTTGCAGTTACAATGTATGGAAACTATTTATAGTTGAATTACTTATGTTTTAAAGGGTATTTTGGTTTATCAAAAGTCTATACAGCTTTAACAAAAGGGTGAGACCAAACTTAGGTTCTCTTTTTATATAATAGAATCTATCTATCTATGATCTATCCAGTCAGATCAAGTCAGAACCTCTTAAGGTCAGGACCTCCCATTTCCGCATTGAATTTCAATGATTCGAGCCGTTTAATATGTTCAGGACGTGATTTTAAAGGTACCCGCAAGAAATTGGCAAAAAACAGACTGGGAGGGCTTGAGTTGAGCAGTTTTTTATTGAACCGTTCAATAAAAAACTGTTGGGATGAAGTCCTTCCCGGTTATTTTTTTTGCCAACTTCTTGCAGGTACCCTTAAAATTACGTTCTGATCACATTGAGCACTCGGATCATCAAAATTTGATCGGGAAAAGGGAGGTCCTGACTTGAATCGGACTATCTATCTAGCAATACATGCCCTTCCTCTAAGGGCGCCCTTAGACTTCTTAAATGCGAATGTGTGTCGCTAGCCATTGGATCTCATCCAACGGATGAGATAAAAGAAAGCAGCTCGTGGGTAAATAACGAGCTGGGTAGGGTAAAAAAAAAATGCTTCGCGGGTCGACTAGGACTCCTCAATCGGATCCTAACAAAACCCCAGTCCTTCCTCTTTTCCGTTCAAACCCGCACAGACGAAGAGAGAGAAAAAGAGCGAGAGAGTGATAAAGTGGAAAACGGGAACGATCGAAGATGACGACCATGAAATCGAAGAAGACAGAGAGAGATCGAAGAAGAACAACAAACTTCAACCCGCAAAACGGATCCCTCTTCCCTCTTTCCTGATTTCGTTCTAGATCAAAGAGAGAGGAGATACAGCTAGACGCAAACCAATAAACCCCACGATTGAACACGATGAACCAGGTATCTCTCTCTCTCAAGCTGTATCTCGATCTCTCCCTTGCTATATTTCAAAACCCTGTCAATCTATATATATATATATATATACATACACACACACACTACCCTTGAAGTAAGGTCGACCTTACATTTAGAAAATGCTGACATGTTGTGTGAGCCGTTGGATCTCATCCAACGGTTGTGATTTTAAAAAGCCACTCGCAGGTAAAACGCTACCATGGGTCGGGTAAAGATGGTCTCGCGGGTATACTCTGGGTCAGCCAAGCAAAACCCCCCCAGCTTCCACAATATGCTTCCCCTCAAATCAAATGGAGAGAGAGAGAGAGAGAGAGAGAGAGAGAGAGAGAAGCAAGCAGCAGCCAATGATGATGATGATCGAACCCACACAGCCATTGACGATTAAGATGACTGACTAATAGAGGTCTCTCTCTCTCGATCGCAGCAAGGTCACGAAGACGACCGACGAACAGATCCACGAAGATCGTCAAAGAAGAGGAACAATGAAGCCCTAACCCACTCGAACGATGAAGCCCTAACAAAGGTCTCTCTCTGTTCGAATCAACTCAAATATGTTTTTTTTTTTTCGAGTTAGGGATTTTCGAGAAAAAGGGTATTTTAGAAGTAAGTTTTAAAAAAAAAGGGTATTTTAGAAGTATGTTTTAAAAAAACAAAATGGGTATTTTCTTTGTAGCTTGCTGATCATAGAAGATAACTCCTCTCTCTTGGTGTTAAGGTTGAATTGTCAAAAAAAGGGATTCGAATAGGCTTGAGGGGTTGAGGAAGTCCATGTTTTCTACTTCGGTGATTCAAATTTGAATTGTATTTATAGAAGAACGTTGATTGTTCTCAGTGAAGAACAATAGAATGGAATTTTGATTACTTTGTAAAATCTTGTCCGTCTGATTACCCAAGGAAATTGTTAATGTATTTCTCGATGTTAAGCTTCGTGTAAATTGTAATGCTATAGTAGCTTTCCTGTTACTAGTTTGCTTTTCAATGATGTTCCTTTCAATTGTAAAAGTTGCAGTCCTTCATGTTCAAACTAGTAGTGAAAAGTTGAATGAGATGACTGGAATTGAGAGTGCTCTTGATCAAATTGAAATATCAGTTTCAGCCTTTCATGTTCAACATTGATTGTTCTTTTTATTTCGTTCAATACCAGATTGGGTGTATCTATCAAAGAATCGTGCATTGCTCCACCCAAATATGACTGCGTCACCATGGTTTAACTTGGAATGGTGCTCTACTGCATAAAGTGAACTTGAAATGTGTTGTTGGTTTTAAGAGTGAATGAGTTATAGCCTTGCGGCTTCTACCAAGCTGAGATGAGATTGTGGGTTAATGGATTGATTTAACAAACAGAGACATGACAGCAAGTTTAGGGGTTACCAACGTGGTTTGTTGAACTAATAGACCATGTACAGACCTAGTTCAGAATGATTGGTTTGCGCAAACAATGTTCTGTATCGTAAATGTTGTGGTTTCTTTTTGCTAAGATAAATTGGCCGGTACCACTTTCATTTTCATTGATCATCTTGTCAAATACCAAGTTTTATAGATCATTAGATTGTTGTGCTTATTGGTTTAAACTTCATTTCTCCTCGTCCGAAGCTTCAGTTTTACTGCCCCAAGCCCAAGCTGATCAGTAAAGTTCATTGGCACTCAAGAAACTTCTCCATCACCAGTATACTTTGTTTACCGAAAGCTGAGAGGATAGTATACAAAAAACCAAATGGATGTCTGAATTTGGTTAAAAGTAGGCAATTCAAAAAACCAAACCCATTAAAGATGCTCCAACAATCTTACATGTGCCAACTTCTAACAAGACCTACTTCAAAATTCAAATATTCTTCAAGCATACTGGAAGGTAAACAAAGAAAGTCACCATCGGTGCTCTTACAAATGCCAACACAAATACAAATTCAGTTCCCATCATGTCCAGACTTGCCAACACAAATACAAATTCAGTTCCCATCATGTCCAGACTTGAAAGGGCCTTGGCCAGTTCTTCATATCCTCCTCCTCCACTTGTTGTACCTTTGCACTCCTCTTAGAAAGATCACCACCTTCCACATATGCATAGTGCTTGAGGAAGAATGCAAGAGTCAGAACCACCCACTGCAGGCAGAATATCAGCACGCAACCCACCTGCCAAAAATCAATCCCAAGATTTTCAATCGAGATTTTGCTATTGCAGGAGAGCACTTATTGACTCTCTAGAAAAAATTTAATCTCTCATCAATGAATCTATATGACCAAAACTTCGATTGAAGTCTTTTTAAACAAATTGAAATACTACAGATTGATTGTTGTCGTCCTCGTCCTCATCGTCGTCATCACTCAACCTAACATCTTGCGAAGAGCCAAGAAAAAAAAGACAACTATTAAAATGGTTCATGGGCATCTCTTTAGCAACTGAACAGCTGAAAAAACCTTTTTCAATGCATATATTCGGTGAAAATTATTAAACAAAATTGTTTATTTCTAGCAGCAGTTCTCTTAATCACCCAATTCAAATCAGTAACGAGACTAACCCAATAAATAAATTCAAAAGAATCTGCATAAAACCCACAAGGTATATATTCAATTGCATGTAAAAAAGCCCTAGAAGCTTCAAATCAGATCTCCAATTCGGAACCCAAATCCAAACCACATTAAAGTTTACAGATAACAACACCAGTTGTAATCTGAGAGTTTCACCATTCAATCAAATCCAAGTCCAAACCCATTAATCCAGACTATACTTTTTGAATGATAATAAGCACCAGCCGAAATCTGAAAGCTAACTATTCAATCAAATCCACAGGCACAAAAAAATGAAGTCTTTTTTTTCCCTAAACGAAAGATCTAGTTTTTAATAAGTCATCAAATTAGGAAAGAGAGATCGATCGATCGAGAGAGAGAGAGAGAGAGAATGAGATACCTTGCGGGTTAGGACTTCGTCGTTCAAAACGAATCGAAGAAAATCCAGTCGATGTTAACGGAAAAAACCCTAATCAGACATTGCTGCAATCAAGAGAGAGAGAGAGACCTCTGTCATGGATGAGTGGGTTGTTGCTCATCGATTCGAACAGAGAGAGACCTCTGTTAGGGCTTCGTCGTTCCTCTTCTTCGACGATCTTCGTGGATCTGTTCGTCGGTCGTCTTCGTGACCTTGTTGCGATCGAGAGAGAGAGAGAGAGAGAGAGAGAGAGAGAGAGCTCTATTTGTCGGTCGTCTTCGTTGTCAACAGCTTTGTGGGTTCGATCGTCATCGACTGCTATTTGCTACCCCTCTCTCTCTCTCCATTTAATTTGAGGGGAAGTGTATTGTGGAAGCTGTGGGGGTTTTTGCTTGGTTGACCCGGAGTATACCTGTGAGACCATCTTTACCCGACCCATGGTAGCATTTTACTCGCGAGTGGTTTTTTAAAATCACAGCCGTTGGATCTCATCCAACGGCTCACACTACAAGTCCACATTTTCTGAAAGTAAGGTCGACCTTACTTGAAGGGTAGTGTATGTATGTATGTGTGTGTGTCTATATATATATATATATATTGGAGTTAGGGTTTTTTTTAGAAAATTAGTTTACAAGGAAAACCCTAGTTTCGAGTTAGGGTTTTTCGATTAGGGCACACATGTTTTTTTTTTTTTTTTTGATTCCTATTTCGAGTTAGGGTTAATACTCAAACTTTTTGAAAGAAAAATAAGACGTGATTGAGTTTTGGGTTTTTGTAATTTTTGTAATTAGTGTTTATACCAAAAATAAAGATTTTTGTAATCTCTAGTTCAATTCTGAAATTAGGTTTTTTTTTTTTAAATTTTGTTAGCATTGTTGATTTTGATCCAACTCGCTTTGTGCGAACCCTAATTCTATTGGTCTTGCAATTTCTTTGGAACTCGTGGCACTATTGCATGGTCATGACTAAGTAGTATGTGGGGTTCTGATGTGAACAACACCACATGGGAGATTAGTCCTAAGGGATCCAGTTCCAGTTCTGTCTTGATTTTGTGTTAGGGTTGATAAATCTTCAATTTAAGAACATAAATCTGTTGGGAAGACTACTTGTGAGTGTGTCTACAAATCTGTAGGAAATCTGTTGGGAAGATTGGAATTTTTGTATCCATTTGAGCTTATTGAAACTTGTATCCATTTTTATATCCTTAAAACTTATGAGTTGTGACTGGAATATTTAGAAGAATAGTAGCCTGTATGGCACATTTAAATTGGTTTTTGGGAATTTCAGTCAATTGCAGGTGTGCTTTTTCTGGGAATGAAGGTAGAGTATGCAACTGTCACGAGGTATGTGAGCTATCCCAATGACGACTGTAGCAATTTCGCTTGGATTGATCCCCCATGTGTGCAAGATCTGTTCAAATAATATCAGGTCTTTTGAGGAGGATTAACAGGAAGGAGGCTGAGCTGGAAGCTTGAAATGTGAAGGAGAGGAAGCTGTGGAAAGGGGAGCTTGAAGCAAGCAAGAGAGAGGAAGTTTTGCGGTTGTTTGGCTATTTGCATGGTTTGGATTGGGATGTTGTTCTTAAGGTTTGGATTATGGATGTGAGGATAGTGGTGTTAGGAATGTTCTATTATGAATGAATGGATGATGAAATGGAATCAATGTATGTTTTGTTTGAAATAAATGTATGTTTTTCCGATGTGTAATGGGAGAAGAAAGCATATTCACCCATGCCTGGACATTTCATTTGGCAAAAGCAAAACTAGTGAATATACACTACTTGACTCAATATACTCTAATTTCAAATGACTTTGACCAAACTAGGTGCAAAAACAAGGCACCAAAAAGAAGGCTACAAAAATACAGAATGAGCAAAACCAGTTCCATTTCATTCATTCACAAAAAACAGAGGTCTTGTTCACATCCTAATCTAATTTCAACAAAACATAATACTCCTGCTCTTGTTCACATCCTTTAAGTATATGCCTAATCAGATCACAAAAAACATAGCTCTTCTTCATATGTTGCCATAATGAACAGCAGTAGTAGTAACAATGCAAATTTTGCCAGGTTGCATACAACAAATTTCGAATAACTACCACACCATTTCATTACTGCATTGCAACCACATTCCATCTCACCCCCTACTAGGGATGAAAATACACAATAAACGGCTAATGAAGTATATCATTAACAATCACCATTACAAAAATTCCACCTGAACTAAGCTAATGGATGTGGTAGAAACCTCATAATGTACATAAGTCAAGTTGAAGTTTCAATAAGCTCAAATATATACAAAAAATTCTAGTCACATGCAATGGAGGAAAAAAAATGCTGCAAACAATTCCAAACAGCAGAAAACAGTTCCTATCCACTTCTTTTGACCTCAAAAAAATGCAAGAGTTGCTCTAACAAAAGAGAGCATTGAAATCAATAGTGCCACAAGTTCCAGTAGAAATTGCAAGACCAGTAGAATTAGACGTCCCTAGAGCAGCTGCGGGAGCAAACTCTTTCGATCCTGCAAATGGGGCAGTAGGCATGCCTGCAATTGAGATTGGGAAGAAGGCACCAGCCAAAACCATAACTGCATCACCAAACATGTAATAGATTAGTCTACTAATGCAAATAGATTGCTTCGATAGAATTAAAGACAAGAACTAGCTTCTAATCTCTCCTCAATTTGCCACAGCTTTTGGTTCTTCGTTTGGGCTAAATGTAGCTTTCAAAGTGCTTTCAAGAAGTAGAAGTTACCAAATTTGATTCTTTTGGATGTTGATTTTCATAATTAACTTTTATAAAATCTACAATGTGACAGACAACTTTATGCTTGCATTAATGGTAAATGAACTCAAAACGGGCGATCGAGAAATACACAATTTCTTGAACAAACTTAGGGTCCATACATCCACATTCATTTGTTTCCTACAAATTAGTGCCTACCAAACCAACCATAAAAATCAATTCTTTACGGGTTTCTATCATCGTCGTATCAGTGTACATTCCCAACACCGTCCCGACTCCAAGCCCTTAGAATATCTACCATAATTTCACCCTAACACTGAAAAAGCCCCAAATGAATCCCTAAAACCCATGAATCCCTCAAAAGCCCCAAATGAATCCCTAAAACCCATGACCATGCAATATTTTTTTTATATTTGGAGTGAGGTTTTTTTTTTTTTTTTTTAGAAAATTGGTTTACAAGGAAAACCCTAGTTTTGAGTGGGGGTTTTTTTTTTTTCTTTTTAGAAAATTGGTTTACAAGGAAAACCCTAGTTTCGAGTTAGGATTTTTTGATTAGGGCACTCATGTTTTTGTTTGTTCTAATTCCTATTTTGATTTAGGGTTTATACTCAAACTTTTTGAAAGAAAAATAAGAGGTGATTAAGTTTTGGGTTTCTGTATTTTTTGTAATTAGGGTTTACACCAAAAATACAGATTTTTGTAATCTCTGGTTCGCATCTAGCTGTATCTCCTCTCTCTTCGATCTGGAAGGAAATGAGGAAAGATAGAAGAGGGATCCGTTTTGCGGGTTGAAGTTTGTTCTTCTTCTTCGATCTCTCTCTGTCTTCTTTGATTTTTTGGTCGTTGTCTTTGATCGTTCACGTTTTCCACTTTATCACTCTCTCACTCTCTGTCTCTCTCTTCGTCTGTGCGAGTTTGAACGAAAAAGAGGAAGGACTAGGGTTTTGTTAGAATCCGACTGAGGAGACCGAGTCGACAGTGAAGCATTTTTTACCCGACAGCCAGCTACTTATTTACCCGCGAGTTGCTTTCTTTTATCTCATCCTTTGGATGAGATCCAACGGCTTGCTGCACACATCTGCATTTAAGAAGTCTATACGGGTGCCCTTAGAGGAAGGACCTTGTTTGTATTTTAGAATAGCTTTGCAATTTGCAAGGAAGATTTGCAGGGAACCACGTAAGGAAAAACTCGTTTGGGTTCATTTCGGATCCCACAAAAATCTAGAAAAATATTCATAAATTTTTGAATATTATTTTATGGGGCCCTGTAAAAAATCAGCTCCAATGAACATCGGTAAGTATTACTTTTAGATTCATAGGGACGAACTACGAATTAAAAGTAATACGTACCGATGTTCATTGGAACTAATTTTTTATAAGGCCCCATAAAATAATATTAAAAAATTTATGAATATTTTTCTAGATTTTTGTGGAACCCAAAATGGACCCAAACAATTTTTTTCTTGCTTGGTTCCATGCAAATTTCCTTGCGATTAGAATTTTCGTTATCGAAATGTGTTGTGTCTTCAAAAACCTCCAAACTCTCATCCCTAAATAAATTCTTAGAATTTTGTCTTTCTTAAATTTTAAAATTGAGGGAGAGAGATGATTGACGTGGTGAAGTTGGGACGTGGGGGGGGGCTATCCCCCGTAGCCAGATGATGTTCCAGTTGTCAAAATTCTACTTTTTTAATACATATATAAGTGCTTTGCTGCACGGGGAACAAGTCTTTAGGGATGACTGATGAGAGTTTGGAGGCTTTTGAAGACAAACCACATTTCTATAGAATATAGATACATAGATAGATAGATATTGAATGGAAGTCGCAACACAAACCAAATCAAACTGAGCCTTATATCCCAATTAATTGGGGTTGGCTAAACATAGTCATAAGGTATGGAAGTCGCAACACAAAAAGGAAAAAGAAAAATGTGTTTGAGTCTCGAAAGTCCCCAAACCCCATTCTGTGGGGGTTGATTTCGTCGTGCTCTTATTGAACCTTTTTCTTTCTTTTATGGATTGTGGAAGTACTGAGTTGATCTTGTGTACCTACAGAACCAGAGGGGGGTGTTCCTTCGGGAAGAAGCTCCGACGAACAAGTCAGTAAGTGGAGGAGGAAGGAGAAGTTTAGTAGGAATGTATGCTAGGAGAGAGAAGAGTATATAATGAATTTTTCAAACCCTTTCACTTGAGGAGGTGGTCTTGTATTTATAGGCAAAAGATGTAGAGTGCTCCACAGGCTGGTTCTGCAACCGGCATTTATTAAACGCCGCTTCTTAGAGATTGCAGAGCCGCGTTTGTCAGTGTCAGACAAGTCACATCAATCAAAGATGTCACTTCGGTTATCAGAAAAGACAACCCACATATCATCAGAAGCTTCTAGAAGGTTCTACAAAGGCGGTGCCGGACACTTACCCGAGCAAACACATTATCAGATGCTTAAAGTCCTACCGAGCGTAGACAGCTTCCAAAGAGCAAAGGAAAGTTTACTGAGCAAAAGGACCTTACCGAGTGATGGAAATATTTCCCGAGTAGAGTTAGTATCAAACATCCGGTTATACTTCGCAAGCTCGGCAAGACACTCATTGACCCTTCTATCGTTCGGAAAACGTGTAGTGTGAAATGTCAAGCTATATCCCGACCAATAGATGAACTGAGATAACTGAATGATGGATCCAGAGTGATATCACCCCTATGACCCTTTTGAACCTTCAGATATTTCGGCCCTATGACCCTTTTGAATCTTCGGATATTTCGGTCCACTACAATAGCCCCTCAACTTCTGCTTCCCACGCTCGGTTGGGATAGAGAAGTTGAAAACCAGTGGCCAAACAAAGGATGAAGAAAACAGTTGGTTCCAAACATCTTCCTTATTCCGACCTTCAAACCCACTGAGATAAGAATCTACATTTAATGCTTCTGTAACCGCCATTTTCAAATTGTGCCACATGTCAATTTGTGATTGGGTAATGGTACGGCGCACCCCACAGTCTCCACGTGTCAATCATCGAACGACACATAAATCTCCCTCTCAAATCCAACGGTTGGGGGCTCGGCACCGCTTCGAATTCCGCCCTAGGTATAAAAGGCGAAGGATGGAGAAAGAAAATCACTTTTTCTCTCCATCTCTCAATTGCCTCAACTGCTCAAGTGACCTCCAACACTAGAAAATTATCAAAAATCTGAAAATTTAAAGACCTCGATCACAGATTTTTCTTGATTTTCAGGTATTTCTTGATTCTCGACATATATTTTTCCTCTTTTTGGTTGTTTTCATACACGTTTAGCCCTCCGAATCGGGTTTTTCTTTTCCGTTTTGACTTTCTCAGTCGCCTGAATACTGTAGAACATGTTGAAGATGTTCATGTGTTCTTCCGAACCCATATACATCTTCAACTTGTGTTCTTTCGAACTCTAACAAACATTCATCCGTGTTCTTCCGAAGGAAGACAGAAAAAAGTTTCATGATGGCAGCTTTATGATCTAGCCGAAGCACTATAGAATCCCTCACTCGGAATCCCAACACGACAAATTGTTGTTCGAAAAAGTTGGGAGATGCTCGGAAATAGTAGAGCACGATGACCCATAGGCACGCTAGGAATTTTGATCATGCAACTCGCTAATGGTCTTATCCCTTGCACTAATGCTTTAGGTATGGAGTCATCAAAATCGACCTCGTCGGGGGAGTCATATCGATCGGTGGACACCGGTGCGTCGAACTTCGGTAGAGTCGATCCTCAACTAGCCGAAATAATCAGAGAGCACGCCCGTAGTTACCGAACAAGCGAGGGAGGTAGTGCAGCCAAGGGAATCGCAGGAATCGACTATCCCGCCAGGGTAATTCCTCTCCGAACGATGGGACCTGATCCCAACATCATAAACATCGAGGTGGAATCTCAGGAGATAGAGGGAGAAGTCCCAAACGAGGAAGGAGATGAAGGGATCGAAGGTGGAGCAAACAAGGGCGAATTTGAGAGGGAGACACCCGTCGCTTCATCAAGCCAAGTAGATGAGGAGGTCGGAGTAGTCGGTGATTCATCCTCCCAAGCGCCAAGGACAAGGAGAAAAATCGTTCCTTTGGACCCTGACGTGATCCCTGACCGAGCGGGAAAAGATCCCTACCCGTATTGGGATTGCTTTGAGGACGAAATAGGGATGAATCTCTTTCGAAAGACCTACGACGTGCCTGATGACGTCGTTATAACGCCCAACCATGGTCCCCGCATAAGGTTTAGTGATAAACACATCATAGTCCCTTTGATGGCGATTACTGAAGGTGGGCTTCGGTTCCCTATGCACAGGGTCCTGAGAGAGATCCTTCACACATTTGAGCTTACGCCATGTCAATTGAGCGTCAACTCCTATCGTATTATTCACTCGGTAATCAAGCTAGCCGAGATAAAAATGTTCCTTCTAGAAGCCCATCACATTTTTGAAAATTACATGATGTCTTGGAACATTAGATATTCTCGATATTACCTGTGCTCCCGAAGGAATATGGTAAAGATTATTCCCGAGGGTATGTATGATTTAGAGAAATGGGCCTCGGATTACGTAGCGGTTCAGGGCAACTTTCAATTCCCTCAATTAGAGTACGGGCAATTCGAAGTTTCTACCTGAAAGGGAAATCCATGTAAGCATAAATCATTTTTTTTTGGTCTATGACTGTACAATAGAGATGACTGTTGCTCCATGATTGTTTAACTCCACTTGTTCAACAGATACTCCGAAGCTAAATAAAGACCTGCTGAGGGCATCAGAGGGTTTTGGGCTCGCAGCAGCACTTCTAACAAAAAGATGCCCCAACAATCCTCGGGTACGAAGCAACCTACGGAGGTCGGATCTGAGAAAAGGTTACCGAAGAGGCTGAGCAGCAGACTCTAGAAGGTCAAATCGAACCTCCAGAAGAACTTCTTCCGAGCATGGACAACCCACTCCGAGGGGTTTTACGGCTTCCAATCGAAGAAACATCACCCGGACAAAAAGAAATGCCTCCCCGAAGCATAAGAGTCGTTCTTCAGAAGAAGATGTTCTTCAGGAGAAGATGGAGGAAAAACAGAAAGAAAAGGCCGAACTGAGGAAATCCAACGCTCCAGGGGCCTCGGGATCCATCCCGAGCCAAAAAGTTTCAGCTCCCCAACATCCCCAAAAACGTCCTTCAACTGCCCCATCATACCCAAAGGACGCTCCTACAGGAAAAAGACCAAGAATTACTCTGAGGGCTCGAGGTTTGGTTGTTGAATTTCCAAGGAGCAAGGGGGTGGAGAAAGAGGAGGGAGAGAAGGGGAAGGAGTTAGTCTCGGATGCCAACATCCCATGGATGCCAGACTTCATCACTCCTGATAAAAAGCAGATCCTGAAGTCAGACAGTTTAAAAGAGGATCCCTCTCTGGCTTTCACTCTGCAATCCGAGCTCACCTTACCGAGGGACGTCCAAATCCCCGTCCCTGAAGGCAGCTTTAAACGAGTATTACTTTCATGTTAGAAGGGTAAGTCAATTTTTCATACTTATAATGAATTCTTGTACGTTCACAAAGTTCCCTTAGATTACTTTAATTTGACTTGATTGCAGGCCACCCAATCCATCATGAGTGCCCAATGTTATCTCACCGAACATGACAAAAAGTCAAAGTTGCTGAAGCAATTGGTGGAGCATAACAAAAATGTCACCAAAGATTACAAAAAGAGCTTGGACCAATCTGAGCTAGTGCACCAAAGCCAGGAACTTCAGATTTCAAACCTAAATGACCTGATCAAAAGGCTGTAAGACTCGGTCGAGCGTACCCGGGCCGAGGGAAAAGACAAGGGACTCACAGAAGGGAGAGCTCAAGGAAGGAAAGATATGAAAAAAGAGATAGAGAAGGAGCTGAAGGAGCATTATGATAAGGGATACACCCAGGCTGAGGAGGACATGACAGACGAGATTCTGGAAGTCTAAGCCAAAATGAAAAAGGGCCAACACAAGGAGAGCTTTATGCTCGGATACAACAGAGGCCTTGATGACGCGGGGGTGGAGTAAGACGATGAAAGAAGGACTTTGGTGGAAGTGCCTCCCCTCGCCCCTGCCGAAGCTGAAGCAGAAGAAACAAGTGCTGTTCCAACAGATCCTGCACAGTTATCGGCCACCCCTCCTCCCAAAGCTCAATAGAGTAAAGCTTTGTTCTTGCTTTTTGTTTGTTGTAATTTTGAACACTGATATTGAAACGGTCGGCGCCGAACAATTGGCCTTAGCCGCACCGAAGTTTGTAATTAACGCAGGTTTGAGGATGGTACCGAATGATCTACCACTACCATGCCTCAGTTATGATGGAAGTTTTTAAGAGGAATTTAAGTCTTTTCACTCGTTCTAATTCCTTTTTACGTATGTTTGTATTGTGCTGGAACTTGGATAGCCCATAAAAACTTGAAAAAATTTGCAAGTCTTTTTGTTTGGCTAAGAATCTAAGTGTACCCATGTATAATAGCCCCCTGCATTAGTGGATTGCCATAGCACAAAAAATGGGAATCCCAGTAAGGCAAATGAATGGGTACCGAACAAATATCGCCAATCTTGAGTACCCAAGTCTTTTAAAATTTGGCGGAACGTATGAAGTATCAAACAAAAACAAATACCGAGGGCTACGAGAATTTCGCCCGAATAAACTGAGCGTCGAGGGCTACGAGAATTTCACTCGAATAAACTCAGTCAATAGCCTAAACGAGGGCATATTGGGTAGAAGTGCCTGGGCCCGAAGGCAAGAACCCGGGCTAGGTGGAATGCCCAACAAAAGTAATGCCAAAAAGAGCAATAGGAGAAGAGTAAAAATACTTCTATTCACAATATGCCCAAAGGCTTACAGCCTGACAAAAATAGAAAAAGAGCAAAAGTGAAATAAAAAAAGTATGACCACGAAGAAGCTATCCATGGAACTTCCTAAGTTTTTGGGCGTTTCAAGGATTAGCGATCGGTGTCCCATCCATCTCTACAAGTATGTAAACACGATGGCCAATTTTCTCTATCACTCCATACGTACCATCATAGGGATCTTTGAGCTTGGTGAGCTTTACCGCCTCGGTGACCATCCGGAGAACCAAGTCGCCAACGTTGAATGGCCGAGCGCAAACATTCTTATTATAACCCTGAGCGACTTCCTACTAGTACGTCACAAGCCGAAGGTTAGCGTTATCACGTAGTTCTTCGGCGAAGTCTAACTCGGCACCAACAAGAGCATTTTTATCCACGGGGTTGAAGTTTTTTGTGCGAGCCGTAGGAATCAAAGTGGATAAGAGGAGAATGGCCTCCATTCCATAGGCCATTGAGAATGGAGTGCGGCCGGTAGACCGCCGAGGAGTAGTACGGTAGGCCCATAAGACATGTGGGAGCTCGTCCACCCATCTTTCGAGCTTCCGATCCAAACGATGCTTGAGCCCCGAGTCTTGTTAGAAGCTTCGGCTTGTCCATTTCCCTGAGGGTATGCCACAGAGGAGTTATGAATGGTGATGTGGCGCTTCTTGTAAAAGGTTTTGATGGCAGTTGCAACAAATTGGGAGCCGTTGTCGGAGAGAATGGCATAAGGTACGCCAAACCGAGAGATAATATGCTTCCAAATGAAATGCTCCGCATCCCCAGCCGTGGTCTTGACCAATGGGGAAGCTTCGACCCATTTAGTGAATAGGTCAGTGGCAGTAAGCATGTACTCGAATCCTCCCGGTGCCTTCGGCATTTTGCCAACAATGTCAAAAGCCCAAACCACAAATGGCCATGGACTAGTGATCATTTTAAGAGGAAAGGCAGGTTGGTGGATGAGTGACGCTTGCTGCTGGCATCGAACACAGCGTTTCACATTATCCTCCGACTGTTTGACCATCTTTATCCACCAATAACCCTGTGTTAGCGCTCGTTGGGCCATAGTTCGCCCACCAGAATGTGCTCCACAACTGCCCGAGTGAAGCTCGTCCAAAACACCCTCTACTTGATCTTCGTGAACAACTCGTAAGTCGGGGCCTGTGAAAGTTCTTCGGTAGAGGTTTCCCTTTGGGTCCAAGAAGTAGTTGGTTGCTCGACATCGGATTTTGTGCACCTCTCTTTTGTTCGATGGGAGTACCTGATTTTGTAGGTAAGCAATTATTGGATCCATTTGATTCGGACCAAGGGTGATTGTCATGACCGGGCAAACCGATGGCTCGAAGCTGGGAGATTCGACTTCATCAAACACAATGGTGTGACTGCTTGAGGTCTTGTAAACCGAAGCAAGATCTGCTAGGGCGTCAGCATGAGTAATATATTCCCAAGCGATCCATTCCACCTTAACTCGGCCGAACTGCTGAAAAAGCGCTAAGACGTGACTAACATAGGTGTTCATACGCTTGTCCTTGACTTGATAATCGTCATTCAAATGACCCACCATCAATTGAGAGTCACAAAATACGTGAATCGAATCCGCATCGAGCCAAAGAGCAAGTTGTAGCCCAGCTATAAGAGCTTCGTACTTCGCTTTATTGTTCGTTGCTGGGTACCCTATAGAGACCACACTATCATGAATGGTTCCGCTCGGTGAAACGAGGACAATCCTAGCCCCTGCTCTGTTAACATTAGAAGCCCGTCAACCGTCATACGCCAAGCATCTCCCGAAAAGAGCTTCCATTCTCTTTTAGGCTTCTTCGTTCCTAAGGTATACCGAGCACGAGAGAATTCCGGGGGAGGATTATTCCATTCTATAAAAGCTTATTCTTCTGCAATCCGAGCTTCTTCCACGGCTGTGGCCAAAGCGTTGGCTTCATCTCGCAACCCAAGAGTAAGTTCGGCAAAGAAGTTGGCCAATGCCTATCCCTTAATGGCAATTCGGGGTTTGAATTGGATGTCGTAATTTGCTAGATCTTGAGAGAACTTCAAAATCCTACTTGATGAATCCATCTTTCGAAGGACAGCTTTGAGAGGAAATTCAGTGAGGACCACAATCCTATGGCATTGAAAGTAAGGCAAGAGACTTGTTTTCGCTGAAACAAGAGCTAATGCTAACTTTTCCATAGGCAGATACCTCGTCTAAGAATCTGTCATCGTCTTGCTCAAGTAAAAGATCGGTTGATGTTCCATCCCTTCTTTCTGAACGAGCACGGAACTAGCGGCGTGGTCCGAGACGACAAGGTAAAGATACAGGTCTTCGTCGAGTAATGGTTTGACGAGGAGTGGGGCATGGGAAAGGTTTTCCTTCAACGACTGCAAAGCCTCCTCAGATTCTTCTGTCCACACAAACCTTCGTCGACTAGCCTTGATTGCTTGAAAGAACGGACGACAAAGATCTCCTGAGCGTCAGATGAAATGATTTAAGGCAGCCACCATTCCTATGAGGCGCTGTACTTCCTTGATCGTGGTGGGAGCTCGAAGATTCTGCACGGCCGTGAGCTGTATTGGATCAGCTTCGATTCCTCGACGGCTCACCATGTAACCAAGGAATTTTCCCGAACTGACCCCGAACGCACATTTTTTCGCATTTAAACGTAGCTTCTGTTGTTTCAGAACAGCAAAGACCTCGCCCAAATCCCGAAGGTGATCCCGAGCGAACTTACTTTTACATACCAAATCATCAATGTAAGCCTCCAATATTTGACCGAGCATCCCAGGGAACATCTTGGTTATGGTCTGTTGAAAGGTGGCCCTAGCATTCTTTAAGCCGAACGGAACAACGTTATAACAATAAGTTCCCCGAGGAGATATGAAAGTCATCTTCTCTTGATCTTCTTCTACCAAAGCAATTTGGTGGTAGCCTCGGTATGCATCCATAAAGTTTAGTCGCTCACATCCCGCGGTAGCATCCACCATCTGTTCTATCCGAGGAAGCGGGAAGCGATCTATTGGACAGGCAACATTGAGGTTTGTGTAGTCAACGCAAACCCTTATTTCCCATTTTTCTTCGGTACAACGACAAGGTTAGCAAGCCAGATTGGGTATAAAACTTCTCGAATTGCTCCGGCCTTCAACAGCTGATCAACTTCTGTCATGACTGTTCAACATGCGTTATTGTCAAACGTCAAACTTTTTGCACCACCGGCTTCCTATTTGGATCGACATTCAGGTGAATAAGATGCGAACGAGGGATCCATGCCTAGCATTTCTTGCAGAGTCCAAGCGAATACTTCAATGTTTCTTATGAGGAAGTTAAACATTTCCAAATGCTCAGTCTCATTATGGACCCACCGCTAAGAAAATATCGTGCACCGTCTTCGGTTATTGGCATTCGGACTAGTTCCTCGGTTGATCTCTACTCGGCCGGCAAACCCACTTCTTCCAAGACTGGGACATCAGTTCGCTCAATGCATTGCACCTCCAAAACGCTTTGTTTGTTTGTCATCGTGCTAATATAATATTTCTTCGACTACACTTGGTCACCTCGGAGGCTTTCTAGTCGGTCGTTCCATCCAACGAACTTTACGACTTGGTGCAGGGTGGAGGCAACACCCTTCATTCCATGTAGAGCAAGCTCGACCCAGTATGATGTTATAAGGGCTAAGAGAGGAAACCACCACAAACTCTATATCTGTCACTCGGAAACCGACTAGCACGGGTAGAGTGATTAAGCCGAGCGGCCAGACCAGGGCTCTAGTAAAACTAATGAGCAGAGTTGTTGCTATCCGAAGTTGAGTTGGAGAAAGACTGAGGCTCTTGAAGGTTGAAAAGAACATCACGTCAGCCGAACTTCCTTGATCGACCAACACCCTTTAAACCGTGGATTGATCAATAATAAGGGTAACAACGAGCCCGTCCGTATGAGGCAGTTGGACTCCTTTCAAATCTTCAGAAGTAAAAATTATAGGGCCGTCGAGGCTCGGATCCTCCCACTTCCTTTTCGCTGAAGTGCCAATATTACAAATAGATAAAGCGGCAACGACTCTATCAATCTCAGAGCGGAGCTCGACCGCTTTTCCTTTGGATATGAGCCCCTGTATTACGCCTACGATGTTGCTTATGACCGGTGGGGGTGGTGGAAGTGGATTTCTCCGAACATCAATCCACGGATTGAGATGCCCAGCCGTGGCAAGCTCTTCTAGATATCGTTTGAAGGGCCGGCATTGAGTGGTATAATGGCCTCGCTCCTTATGAAACGTACACATCCCAGGACTGTTTCCGGCGGTTCCTAAGAACCCCGTTGGCCAAACGAAGAATGGTAATTTACCGATGGTGTTTAGGAGCTTGTAAATAGGCTCGGTGAATATTGTATGTTCCGCTACATACTCATCGGGTCATGGCTTTTGCTTCTCTTGTTGCCAGGGTTGCTGCTGCGGGTGTTGCGGAGGTCGATTTTTATTCCCTTGTTTGTTCGGTCCCCAGGAATTGTTGCTCAAACTTCGGCTCTGCCCTACACTGGCCACCTATTTCTTGGCTACCGCTGGTGCCTTGAAAGACTCGGGAACTTTTGGAACGTTGCGTTCGGCTACTGCCTCTTCATGGACGCAGTCTTTTTCTTTGATTACCATCAGCTCCCCCATTGTCTTCAGTGGGTTTCGTGAGAGATCTCGGAACATAGCCGAAGTAGGATCCAGTCCATTCATGAACGACTCGGCTACAACGCCTTGATCGCAATTTTGGGATCAGGTTGTACACCTCCCAGTACCGCTCCGTGTAAAGCTGAAGGGTCTCTCCTGCTATTCGTCTCATGTTCACGAGCATAGATAACGTTTTCGGCTGGACGTTGCTTGTTACAAATCGTTTAGTGAACTTCAGCTCCAGCTCATTGGAGCATGTGATAGACTTAGGTTTCAGCTGGTTATACCAAAGCATGATTGGCTCACTCGATGTAAGGGGAAAGATTTTACACATGAGCGCATCAGAAAAATTGTGGAGGCTCATTGTTTGTCTGAAACGGCAGACAAACGCGATTGCATCTTTCTTTGCTTCATAACGCTTGAGTTTCGGCATCGTGAATTGTTCGGGGGGCCTTTCCTATTGAATTACGTCGACGAAGGGGGAAGCCTTAGCCTTCCTGAGCTTCAAATTATCTTCAGGAACGGGATTTGGTTGAGCGACTTGAGGTAGAATTGCAATGTGTGGCTCGGGAATCCTTCCATGCTCTCGGTGACGACATCGAGGATGTTCGATCTCTTCTCGACGCCGCTGACTCTCTCCTCCCGAGGGTTCTGGGGCTTCTCCTCTAGAACCTGACTCACAAGCATGTCGAGGCATGGCACCTTCATCAACGGGCTAATATACGGTTGGTAAGCCTGTGAATTGATCATATAAGATTACTGTGTTATCATGATCCGAACGACGTCCCTTGCTAGTTGTTCTGTGGTGAGCTTGGGAATGGACCAAATGTTGCCCCTCACGATGATGTTATGAAACTAATCTTGACTGCTCAGATCGTTCGAGGTACCCCCCAGTGTGAGTATACCGAGGTGAGTGATTCAAGTTCATGAGCTGCTTCCCTTTTCTTGATTCTGTATCTCATCGTGGGAGGCGATGCGTTCGGTCTGATACCCCTGCCCTATTGGTACCAATTGTGGAGCTTGTAGCAGAGGATCTCAAGCTCTCAGCTCAGATAAGACTTGCTAAGCATGGACGTGAGCTTGTTGGTTGGGGACCTGGGCCTTGTTCCAAATGTTCGAAAATGGTTCGACCCTCGAAAGTTGCTAATTCGGTCGTTTGCGCAGGGCGCGATCTCCTGCTTCGTTTGTGGATTTTCCTCGGCTGGCTTGGTTCGGCGTGGTGGACGCAGGCTGGTGTAGCAACTACGCCACCATCCCGATCCTCTAATTGTTGTTGGAGCATAGCTATAACTGTCGCTTGGTGTTTTTGCTCTGCCAGGGCGAAATCTAACTCGGTTTGAGGGAACGAAAGTTGTCGAGAGACTGGGGGCAGTCCTTGAGGTTTGATTGGGTTCAATATTGAGAGACCCATAACCTGCAAGCCCGAGGGTGAAGTTCTCTGGACCTGGAGGTGGAAAACGGTGGGGCATGTGTTTGGAGTTGAAGAAAGAGGGGAAAGAAAGGATAAGACCAGGTGTGGAAATCAATTTCACTTTTTACTAGGAAGAAGTATGAAGAACACTACGCCATCCCTAGCAGAGTCACCAATTGTCACGCCCTGCCCCGCAAACAACACCCAAAGTGGGCCCGAGTCGACGCAGCCACGTGGCATTTCACACAGAAGACCAAATCACACCTCACAACTTGTCAGAATAAACACCTAGCGGAAGACTTATCACCTTAACATAAAAATTAGTCAATGTATTGACCAACCAACTACAACATCGATTATAACTAAGCAACATCTGCATTATAGTACTTTAAAAATTTTACACTTCAACACATCCACCGATGACTTACTTACAACTTGAATAAACCAACTTCTTCATCAACCACCTACAACAAACTCGACCATCCACAACGTCCAAGGCTAATCTCAAACAGAACGCCAGCCATCGACCAAACTTAATTACAACCTATACAATTTAAAAGCTTTAATTATCCTTAGTTACAACTCCTTACAAATTAAGTTATGCATCAGTTAAGACACTCCACAACATCATAACCAAAACCCCACCTGACGCTAGCAAAACACCTCAACATGACGACTGGTAGTGGACCCACTCTAAGCAACCTGCTACCTGACAGACCAAAAAGGAAAGTCAGAGTATGTGAGATATAGAAATACTCAACATAATATTACAATACCTGAAGGAATATCAATATGAATACACATCACCAATGTAACTGAAATATTAGAATGTATACAACAGTTATAACCAATATATCCACACAATTGAGCAATAATAATCAATGCACAACAATATGAATGTAATCACATCACATGTAGTGGCACGTCTGTCATATCCCATGAACCCAAGATAAGGTGTCCCACATACCATGCTCCCATCCACCGACAATTAGCCGGCATGGCATACGACATGGTATGCCTCACACATAAACTTTTGATGGTTCAATCAACACCCATCAGCATGTATTTTTATCAAACACGCATATCACAACCAAATCTCGTGTCTCACACACCATGCTCCCAACCATCGTCCATTGAACGATATGGCTTATGACATGGTGTGCCTCACACGCAATCATTCACAACATATCAAAAGCTAAACAACAATAGCATGATATACACCCTTAACTACAACATCTCATTAAAAATAATCATATCGAAAGCTAATAACAAATAACAAGATATACACTCACCACCACAGCAATATTATATGGAGAAGAACCATATCAAACACACTCACCTTTGTATCGACCGAGGTACGCCAAACTTACGGTTTCGGCCCCTCCCAATTGACTGGCTTGACACCTAACCATAAGTTAACCATATCAGTTTATTAAATGCTTAAACATCTAAACTAACTCCTAACAACAATTTATAACACCAACAATAGATTAAAGATGCTTAACGCATACTAGCATGTCCATCTCAAAGGTTTAGAAGTGTCCCTAAACAAGCGTAACACTCAAACACCACATAACCCCTACATTTGGTTTGAAATCTACGACCAGCCTGTCGTATTATGTCTTTATCTTCTTATAGGTTTAAAACCAGATCATAAAACCACCACCATTAGAAAGTACACCTCTGGTACATGAATTTTGATATAAAATTTGTTAAAAACAGAGTTCGGACAATAAAGTTATGCTTGTTCGAAGTTACACACTTACACACACAACTATCCAAAATTGCAGATTCTGCACGTCTATCAACTTCAAATCAAAAACTGATTTAACCTAGTATAAAACAAGCCACGACCCCTACATATTCCGAAAGGTATACGAGTCTAGTTTCATAATCAACAACCCGTACTCTAATTCGATATCCGAGCTAAAAGATATGACCATTTTTTCAAAATGTGTCAATGCAGCAAATACAAAACTCAGCAGGAACTCACTAACTTGTAAAATCCTTCAAACTTAGACCATATAAAAAAATGACCTGAAATTCGGTAGAGATCATAAAAACATCTCAAAGTTTATCCCTGATTTTTCTCAGATTTTTCACAATAAAGGAACCTAGTTAAAATCACCCTCAAACTCAAAAATTCTGTGTAGCGAAGCACAATTTCCAGCAGAACAGTCTGTGTTCGAAAATTCATTAAAAATTGAATACTTAATACTTTTTAGTAATTCCAATGCCAAAACATCCCCAACTTATCAATATTTAAAACTCATAAGGACCCATAATCAAGAGGATCGCTTAACTATAAAAAAATTAATAAAAGATGCAGCTCTGTAAGCTGTCTGCTAAAAAATAGGATCCTAATCACAGTTAGGTTTATGATTTTTATCTTTTTCTACACTTC
This sequence comes from Rhododendron ovatum, assembly GCA_019656835.1. Taxonomy (NCBI): domain Eukaryota; kingdom Viridiplantae; phylum Streptophyta; class Magnoliopsida; order Ericales; family Ericaceae; genus Rhododendron; species Rhododendron ovatum. Next base: position 19,842,412 of record CM033800.1, read on the forward strand.
TCAGAAAATTCTGAAAATTTAACACGATATAATAGACACACATATAAATATCCAGTAATTATTACAAGAATTTAGAAACTCTCTAGGTACCTCGAATAATTCTATGAAGAGCAGCCCATAGTTTCCTCCTCTTTTCCCCTTCCTCTTCTCCTCTCTCTCTCTCTCTCTACGTAGAAACAAGATAGGAATGGAGAATGATAAATATCACCAGGATATTTTGCTATATAAGGGCACAAGGGAATTCATCACATGCAAGCGGAATCACGTCTTTAACTTATGCTCCAATCACAAATCACACACAGGACCCTCACAAATTCTATTGTTTACAATTTAAACCCCCAAAACATATAGTTCAATTAAAAGTAATTGAAATACCGAAATATCCGGGGCGGGTATTACACCAATTATGGGGGCTGATTTCGTCGTGATCTTCTTGAACCTTCTTCTTTCTTTTATGAATTGTGGAAGTACTGAGTTGATCTTGTGTACCTGTAGAACCGGAAGGGGGTGTTCCTCCGGGAAGAAGCTCCGACGAACAAGTCAGTAAGTGGAGGAGGAAGGAGAAGTTTAGTAGGAATGTATGCTAGGAGAGAGAAGAGTATATAATGAATTTTTCAAACCCTTTCACTTGAGGAGGTGGTCTTGTATTTTTTTTATAGGTAAAAGATGTAGAGTGCTCCACAGGTTGGTTCTGCAAACCACGTGCCTTGTCGCGTTTGGATGACGTCACATGTCATGAGCATTTATTAAACGCCGCTTCTTGGAGATTGCAGAGCCGCGTTTGTCAGTGTTAGACAAGTCACATCAATCAGAGATGTCACTTCGGTTATCAGAAAAGACAATCCACATATCATCAGAAGTTTCTAGAAGGTTCTACAAAGGCGGTGCCGGACACTTACCCGAGCAAACACATTACCAGATGCTTAAAGTCCTACCGAGTGTAGACAGCTTCCAAAGAGTAAAGGAAAGTTTACCGAGCAAAAGGACCTTATCGAGCGATGGAAATATTTCCTTAGTAGAGTTAGTATCAAACATCCAATTATACTTCGCAAGCTCGGCAAGACGCTCATTGACCTTTCTATCATTCGGAAAATGTGCAGTGTGAAAGGTCAAGCTATATCCCGACCAGCAGATGAACTGAGATAACTGAATGATGGATCCAGAGTGATATCACCCCTATGACCTTTTTGAACCTTCGGATATTTCGGCCCACTACACATTCCTAGATTTTTCATTTACTTAAAAAAATAAAATCCAATACCCAAGGATATATTCCTCCGAAATTATCACATCCCAATATTCCCACCTCCAAAATCTAATTGCGCATCTCACATTATTCGGAAGTATCACTGCAATTCTAACATTCATCCTCCTCTAATGGTTTCCATGATCCACACGCCATATATAGTTTGTTACGAGAATTTCTTCAGGAAAATTTGAGCAGCAAATTGATTCCAATGAGATCAATGCTAGCGTGCATTGAACAAGAGGTCGAAAAAGTACTTTAAACTATTTTTTTTATCAACTAGCATTATGTCCGTTCGATGCATACAACTAAAACAAAAACCACATTGATTTTTTTTGGCCCTGTTCATCGAATGTGCACTGACACTAGTAGATTTTAAAGATATTGTTAATGTTGAAGTCTATACAGCTTCGACATGGGTTTGATAAAAACTCATAAATGATAAGTTTGGACACAATAAATGATTTTATCAATAAACATAGTGTAGTCAATGGATAAATAAATTGTGGGTTCTATTAAAAATGGCAATAATTCTCTCTATAATAATAATAATTTTAGATGTTAAACATAGGCGCTGTGAAGCCCAACCACAATTTTTCCTTGGCTTATCTACTTATTTGGTTCTTACAAAATATTCTCCGTTTCAATTTCGCCCTCGCAAAATTTTTGGTTTCCATTTTACCCTTGTAGTTTATGACCCACTTCAATGTTATCCTTTCTGTCAACAAGTGGACGGAAATATGACAGAAATAGTTAATGTGGCTAACGGAAGGCTAATGTGGAATCTTTTTTGACAAGGTGGCACCAACAGAGGATAGTTATGACAATCCCACTACGCCACGTCAGCTAGTGGTCCAACTCTTATTATGAAAAATATAAAAACAAGCCCAACCCTTCCTGCATCTAACCATTGATCACCCAACACCATCTTCTCGTCTTCTTCTTCAAAATCTCCAAGAACTGATCAAAATCCAAAATTCTCCAAAACCTGTTAACCTCAACAATCACCTGGCCCCAAAATCAAGCCCCAAATCAACCTTTGCGGCAACAGAGTACCAGTGGAAACCCAAAATGAATTCCTGGTAACTTCAAAAAACAACACCCAAATTTAAAACTCCAAATAACCCCCAATCCCAATTACCACCCAAGAAACTTCCCCAAAATTAACCCATATCCGAAAATGCAAAAACCTTTTTTCGACCGCCGCACCCATCCACGCCACCGTACCTTGACCCCATCAAAACCACCACCGAAACCACCAAAATTTGGCCCTTTTTGGATCTCCACCAAAACCACCTCAACTTGGCCCTAAGCTGCACCGCTACCACACCCCCATCAAAAAGTTTCAAACCTCCAGATCTGCTATTATTGAGTGGGTTCAAGCTTAATGAAACGAAAACAAAACCTCCATTGGACTTGTTCCTCTCAAATCAAGGTCTTTTTTTTTTTGATAACCGCTCTTAATAAAGCTTTGATCCAAACTTGTTCTTGAATTTGATGAAAAACGTACCAAAGACGAGCTCCAATCATATTCCCTCACCAAAATCACGTGAAGAACTTGGGTGGTTCGTAATGGGTCAGAAAGATCGCTTAACAAGGTAGCCCACCATGTGGCTTCTTTGGTAGGAAGAGGAAAGCTTGCTCAAAACTAAATGTCTAATCCCCATTTTTTCTGTAGTTAGCTTGCTTTGTTTAGATGTAATGCCGTTTGTTTTGTAGGCCTTTGGGCAGTTGTGTTCGATAAAAAAAAACCCTAAAATTGGGTTGGGTGAGATTTGTGGAGGAGGTGGTGACGTGGCGTAGTGGGATTGTTGTAAGTGCCTTGTATTGGTGCCATCTTGTCAAAAAATGTTCCACATCATCCTTCCATTAGACACATAGCATATTTCAGTCCACTTGTTGATGGAAATGGTAACATTGAAGTGGGTCATAAACTTCCAGGGTAAAATTGAAACCAAAAAGTTTGCAAGGACGAAATTGAAACTGAGCCTATTTTATAAGGACCAAATAAGTAGATAAGCCTTTATCCTTTTTTGAAGGCATTTTCCATGTACCTTGTTCCATAAGGTTGGTGATGCAGAAAAGCATGTTGAAAAGTGAGATCTGGCGACAAAATCTCAACAATTCTTCCTTAAACCTGTTTGGTCTGAGCATACCCAGGAATAAAGGCAATAACATTTGATTAATTCACATAGAATGCTCAAAAGTTGGCATAAAAAAGAACACTCTTTATAATTTCATTAATCATTAAAATTCTATAGTCCTAAGACTTACAATGCAATTTATAATAGGAGAAACCCTATACACTAGAAAATAAATAAAAAGGAAACTGTAAAATTAGAATCGAACTATTCTGCTTGACCAAGTAATTCTTAAAAGGAAACTAAATAAACTAATTTGAAAAATTAAATACTCTAGAACACTTATTTCTAAAATTGCAAGACTACCTAACAAAATAACTACTAAAACAAAAATAAGAAAAACTTAATATTAATATAGTCTTTTCATTCTGCATCATTCTCTGGGGTTTGAGAAAACTCCTCCTCGAGTTTCGATTATTTCAAATAATCTTTACTCGTTGAAACTTGTTTGCATCGAAAAAGATTTGGCTTTTTTGGCTTAATCTTGGATATTTCAAAAATATTTAGGTAAAAGTAACAATTTTTTACTTTTTTGATTCCTCTCGTTGAGACGAATCAAATAATTTAAAAAAATTTGGTGTAAAACTAACGAACACGATTTTTTTTTGGCAAAATGCACTTTTTGCTTAGTAGAACTCCACCTAAGTCATTAATAATTTAGTTAATGGAAGGGAAATTTGTAGGAAAATAATTTTAACACTCTCCTTTTTACATTGGCACTCTTTTTGTTTTGTTTTTATTCACGTGAAATTACCAACTTGCCCTTCATGAAGAAAAAGTGACTCACAAAGTAGAGGTAGTTTAGTAATTTTATATGAACAAAAAACAAAATGTCAATGAAGAGGTGTGAAAATCACTTTACAATTTGTATGGTAGTAGTTCTACGAGGGAAAGTTTCCGCATTTGTTAGAAAACTGAGTGGACATCAGTGAAATTTACCTCAAAATATGGTGGCCCATTGTCAAAGACATTTTAACGGCTGAGAGCATCTCCATCTCAAATTTGAGTAAAAATATGAATAAAAGCTTCATTTAGTATTATCGTGTGAAATTTGCCATAAAAAATTTGAATAAAAGTTTGAATCTAATTAAATTTGAGTGGTATAGGTTTAGATAAAGAATGAAGTTTTTAGGTGTTTTTTACTCAAATTTAAATTTAAGTCAAGATTTGATTAAAGATTGGAAATGCTCAGACGGCGCTAAAGGTGAACGACCCAATTTTTGTCCCCCTCTCGATGAACTCTCCCAATTGTCAAACCAAAGCCGTTGCAACCACTGTTTAGCTTAGCTATTCTATTCTCTGGTCTATCTGTCTATCGACAACCCCGTGCGAAGCCGTTATCGCCACTCACTCCTTCTCGCTGCTTTACGAAGAAACTCAATCACAATCGGTATCGCTCTCTCTCTCTCTCTCTCTCTCTCTCTCTCTCTCTCGGTTTCGATTTAGGATATTGGTTTAGGTATCGAATGTTTTGTGCCGAATTATTTTGTTTGGTAATCGTTTTATAGTCTTGTAGTGCAATTTCAAATATCGTACCTTGGGATGTCTGTGGGGTCTCCTAAGCGGATTTGTATGCGCGTTCGGTGCAAGGCATTAGGTATCCAGACTCCAGTGTCCACAGATTGTGCGTGCTGCACTTGGAGTGGAATAGCGAGATGAGTAGGGGCTGGGTGTGAGGAGTGTGCATGTGCCCATGTAACTTGCCCATACATATGTTTATTCTTAGATGTTAGCCGAAAGTGGAGGAGTACATGGAAATGACGTTTGAGGTAACGAAATTAGAGAGAAATACATGGAGGATGAAAATGGAGGAAGAGAGAAGATAATAAAGGAAGTTCAAACAGTATTAAAAGGAGGGTATTATTTTTGAAAGAGGGAGTTGGGTTTTACTAGGATGTGAACTACTTGTATTTTGGATACTGGGTTTTGTCAAATTTGAAAATCTTTGTGTTGATTGTCATAATGGGTATCACAGCTGATGTTTATAATTTTGTAGACCATTCACTAGTTACACACCTGTGATGATATCCTATAGGTAAGTGATATTGTGCACTTATGTTAGGGTCAGTCTTTTGATAGTGATATTGTGCACTTATTGCTTATGTGACTGATAATTTTTTTTTTGTAGCTTGATCAACTCGTGATTTCTGATATAAGTAGTGTTGGAAATTGCTCCTTGGTTGCTAGAACATCAATAAGCTTAAAACATCAAAACTTTAGTTTGGTTTACTGCATGATATATTTAATTGCTACAATGATTGAAGTTTTGTGGTTTTGTGGTGTTGGAGGAAATGCAAATGCACGCCTTCTCGGTCTGCTTAGACTGGCTCTTCCCCCCACCACATGCCCTTCCTTGTCCCCAACTGCAATTGCTGTTTCCCCAAGCAGCTAGTTCCAGTATTAGCTCCATCATTCCTCCGTCATTTTCATCCCTTCCAACCACAAGAATCATAAACTTGAGATCCTTCATAGCAAGAAAGCCTATTGCACCATCTTCCCAACCCTTCCATGCAAATTCTCCGAAAATAGAGTCCACCACTTTATTTGGCAACAACGATGATGCTTCAGATGATGTTGATGTTGATGTTGATGTTGGTGGTGATGACAATAGAGAGGAGGATGACTCTGATCTCTCCGGAGGCATGGGGTTACTCTCCGTTGACAGAAGCAGCGGCGATGACGACATTGAGATTGAGATAGAAGAGATTAGGAAGAACTCTCGCAGAATTCGATCTCGGATTCCTATAGATGCGAGCCTTCAAACTGTATGGAATATCTTGACGGAATACGAGAAGTTAGCCGACTACATCCCTGGTCTCGCTGTCAGCCAAGTGCTTGAAAGGAGAGGCAATTTTGTCCGTCTTTTCCAGGTACCCTCATTTAACCAATAACCACACCACACACCCTCATTCCTTGTACTTCTTCCTTTTACTCCTTTTACGCCAAGTTTGCTTGAAGACTGTTTCTTGGCGTTTGGTTCCAAAAATTATATCTCAGAACTTGTGATCTCTTGCACACATTTTTGTAAAGAGGTTCACAACTCTTCCATAGCATATATACGGTGAGAGAGCTAAATTACCCTAAGTTACTCTATCTCACTACCCTACTGATCCTATCACTAACCAGCTTTGATATTAATAATCATGCTAGATGTAAGGCAGATTAGAAAACCTTTGGTTGTTTAGTTTTCAATTATTTCTTCAATTAAGAAAGAATTTGCTAAGTACTTGTTACCATACAGGGTTGTGTCGTCATATTTTTAAACAGCCAGAGTCAAAGTGAAATGCAGATTAACTATAGGTATTAAAGATATGTATTCCTTGTTAAAGCATCCAACTCAAAATCACTTGCAATGAGTGGAGAGCCTACCCAAGCTCATATACTAGTTTTGGAGGTTATAATTAACCCATTTGGGACAAGTACTAACATTCCTTTTTAAATGTAAATTCAACTCCTATCTTGTGCTCTGTTTATGCGTGTTGTATGCTTTTCCACTTTTCATGTATTGGTGTTCTTACTTGTGTGCTCTATCCAATATCTACCAAACAATTATTGATGTCGTTTAACGCAAATGCTCACCTTTTGTTGGACTGCTGCTGCATCCCCTCTCTGCTGAATGAAATTTGAAATGTGATTCACTCCCTATGATGCACGGACATGGACACGGAAGTGCTAAAAAAATGGGGACACAGACACGACGGTGACACGCCACGTGTGTATTTATTTATATACATACATATATATATATATATATATATTTGCAATTTTTTTCAACTTTAAATGGCCCCCGAATTTTTTTTAAATTGCAGTGTGACCCCCGATTTTTAAAAAAAAAAAGTTTGATCCCTGAATTTTTTAAAAAAATTACAGTTTGACCCCGCTGTGTTCCCATCAGTGTCCCCCCGTGTCCCCCTCAAAAATTTAAATAAAAATATTGGACATGCCACGTGGCGTGTCAGACATGTGTCCAGACACTGCGATACGTCGACTTCTAGAGGTGTTGGTGCTTCATAGCTCACTCCTTAATCCTCTTCCCATTTAATTCAGTTGACAAGCCATTCAGTTTGCTAGTAAGCAGGAAAAATTCTTATAGAGCTTTTAAAAAGTTTGTATCTTGCTTCTCTGCTCATAAATTGTTATCTAAGTAATGCTGTATCGCATGTAATGTTTCTAGGGGCCGGTTCTACCCACAATTTTTTGACACAAAATTTGACACTCGATCTCAACCATTGAAACCAATGGCTGAGAAGAAATTGTACTCCCTTTCCTCTATCTCACATACACCTAATCTCTCCCTCCCTCCCTCACAACCATGGGTCTCCAACTCCGCGAACAACCACTTCTCCCCACTCCGGCACCTCCATGTCCGGCCAGCCACATCTCCGGCCAGCCACATCTCCGGCGACTCCTAATTCCAGCAAACTCCACCTTCTCTCAAACCCTTCCAGTACTCCCCAACAAAGAATGAGATACTATATAATAATGACAAGGAGAAAGCTGAAAGCCTGAAGTAGATCGGGGAAGGCAGAAGCTCTCGAATTGTGTTTGGAAAACTTGTACGAGCCCTAATCTGGTCGGGAAACTAACACATGCCCTAATCTGTAATTTGCAGAACCGCAGGCAGCAAGCCATGTTCAATCGTCGCCAGTTCAGATTAGGAAGAGAAAAAGGTCAGGTTTCGTATGAAAAAACCCTAACCAACCCCCCCCCCCCCCCCCCCCCCCCCCCCCTCTCAACTACAGAAAACAAGGTGAATTTAATTCTTCCCTAAAAACAAGGTGAATTTACTGAATGAGGTTGAGAGAAGGTGGAGTTTGCCGGAATTAGGGGTCGCCGGAGTTGGGGTTGGCCGGACATGGAGGTGCCGGAGTGGGGAGTTGGAGACCACGGCTGTGAGATAGGAAGGGAGACTCACGGTTGTTCGTGGAGTTGGAGACCCATGGCTGTGAGGGATGGAGGGAGGGAGAGATTAGGTGTAAGTGAGATGGAGGAAAGGAAATACAATTTCATCTCAGCCATTGATTTCAATGGTTGAGATCGAGTGTAAAATTTTGTGTCAAAACTTGTGTGGGTAGAACCGGTCCCATGTTTCTAAACCAAAATACTTGATGCCATTAACCTTGAGATAATTCAAAACAAGACGATGTTGGACAAGAGTAAAAAGTTCAGAGTATGTAATAGCAGCATTTCTAAAGACAGATGATAACTTATGAGGCACACCCAAGGTTTTACATAATGGTTTTGGGACACGTACCAGTAACGATCGTGATTTTCCATCTCAACCTTTAGAATTTTCTCCATGGACACTTCAAGTATCGTACCTGGGCATGAGAGTTACTGGTGAGGAGATTAATCATAGTGTAGTCATGGAGAAAAAATAAGATTTTAGTTGATGACTCATTCAGTTGATTCACATTTATTGTACTTGGATTCTTGGGTACAGGCAATTTTTCTGTGCACTTGTTGGAAAGAAATCTTCCCATTTCAAGCCACTTGAAATTGCTTTTCTTATTTGTACTGTTATTTTGGCTTCAAATTAAAATCTTTGCTAAATTTGGATTGTGCATAGACATTTGTTTTTTGTCAAATTATTCTAATTCCTGTACAAGGGTCGTAATTTTTTCTTGGCTTTTAACAGATTGGACAGCAGAACTTGGCATTTGGGCTCATTTTTAATGCTAAAGGAACTATTGATTGCTACGAGAAGCCACTCGAGAATCTTCCTTCTGGTCATAGACGTGAGATTGAATTTAAGATGATTGAAGGAGACTTTAAGCTCTTTGAGGGAAAATGGTCTATCGAACAGGTAACCTTTTTCATTAATGCTGGATTCTAGCTGTTGTACTGCCGAAGCATCAATTTTGGTCTGCTATTAGTTAGAGACATTTTTCTAGTAGCTGCTAGCAATTCACTAGAATGAGGCCGTTTGACAGTGTTTCCCTAACTTAGCTGCTCGCAGTAATGAACCCAATTACGGATGTCAGTTAAGGTGTTTACTTGTTTCCAGATTTCTTCATTTGCAACCTATTCAAGGGACAATATTTACTGTTAAGGAAGTTCATAGAGGCCAAATTCATTAGTTCTTTGGTACAACTGAAAATCTAAGAACACCGATATAGATACGGATATGGATGCAGACACAACATATCTTCATATCACTAAGAAGCCAGGACATGGACATGTTGTATGCAATAGGTATACATGTTGTGGTATATTAATTGTACACAGAGAATGAAAAATACATTAAAAGGTAAAAAAATACTAATGTGATGATGATACGTGTTGACTGTAAACCAAACCAAACCAAACCGAGCCTTACGTCCCAATCACTTGGGGTCGGCTACATGAATCCGTTTCCTCCATTGAGCTCTGTCAATGGCCACTTGTTCACACAGACCCATTATACTCATATCTTTGCGCATTACAGCATCTAATGTCAATTTAGGTCTACCCCTCCCCGTAACATTGCTACCTAGAGCTATCCTATCTGCTTTCTTAACTACTGCATCTTCTGGTCTACAGTAGATATGCCCAAACCACCTTAGCTTATTTTCCCTCAACTTCTCCTCTATAGGTGCTACACCTACCCTCTCACGAATAGTTTCATTTCTAATCTTGTCTCGTCTAGTCTTACCACACATCCACCTTAACATTCTTATTTCCGCTACACTCATTTTGCTCACATGTTGTTTCTTAATAGGCCAACATTGTCCCATAAAGCATCGCTGGTCTTATGGCAGTTCTATAGAATTTTCCCTTCAATTTTGTGGGTACCCTCTTGTCACATAGTACACCAGCAGCGCTTCTCCACTTGAGCCACCCCACTTGGAACCTATAGGTCACATCATCAACAATCTGTCAATCTCTACTAATAATTGAGCCTAAATACCTAAAATGATCACTCTTTGGTATCTTCTGGTCTTGGATCATCACTCTTTCTTCAAGTGCACTGCTGGTACCACTAAACTTGCACACCATATACTCAGTTTTACTCCTATTTATCCGAAAACCCTTTGACTCTAATGCTTCCCTCCAAATTTCTAGTTTTGTATTGACACCTCTAGCAGTTTTATCTACGAGGACAATGTCATCTGCAAACATCATACACCATGGAATATCCTCTTGAAATTGTCTAGTCAATTCATCCATAACTAAGGCAAAGAGGTACGGGCTCAGGGCTGACCCTTGATGCAATCCTACGGTGATTGGGAATTCACTTGTTTTCCCTACTGGTGATCTAATAGTAGTGACGGCACCATCATACATGTCTCTAATCACCTCAATATACCCTTTGGTGACTCATTTTCTCACCAAAACCCACCATATGATGTCCCTAGGCACTCTATCATAAGCCTTTTCTAGGTCTATGAAAACCATATAGAGATCCTTATTCTTTGCTCTGTGTTTTTCTACCAATCTCCTTAATGGGTAGATAGCTTCCATGGTTGATCTTCCTGGCATGAACCTAAACTGTTTCTCTGATACCGTAGTCACCATCCTCAAGCGATGCTCAATAACTCTTTCCCACAACTTCATCGTATAACTAATCAATTTAATTCCTCTATAGTTGTTGCAGCTTTGAATATCCCCTTTATTCTTATAGATAGGTACTAAGGTGCTTCTTCTCCATTCGTCGGACATCTTCCTAGTCATAACAATCTTGTTGAACAACTTTGTCAACCAAGTCACTCCCAAGTCACCTAGACTTTTCTACACTTCAATAGGGATACCATTTGGTCCTAGGGCCTTACCCGGTTTCATCCTTTTCAAAGCTTTAACCACTTTGAACTTTTGTATTTTCCGATAAAACTCATATTCTATGTTCTCGCTAGGTACATACACTTCCTCCCCGCCAAAGCCTCCTTCATGTTTCTCGTTTAACAACTTATCGAACTATGACTTCCATCTATCCTTGATCGCCTTGTTTTCACCAACACCACCGAATCAATACCTTTTATACACTTAACTTGAGAAACGTCTCTAGCATTCCTTTCTCGTAGCTTAGCAAGTTTATAAATAATCTTTTCTCCATCTTTACTATCGAGTCTAGCATTGAAATTCTCATAGGCTTTCAACTTAGCATCTCTCACGGCTTTCTTAGTGTCCTTGCTAGCTTGCTTATAACCCTGAAAATTTTCCACTTTCCGGTCCTTTTGCCACTTTTTAAAGCACTCCTTCTTTACTTTTACCATGGTTTGAACCTCGTCATTCCATCACCATGTCTCCTTAGAAATTGGACTTTTTCCCTTCGAGTTGCCAAGAACTTCTTTTGATATTCTTCTAATACCGTCAGCTATCGTATTCCACATATTGTCACTATCGCCTTCTACTCCCCACCGTACTTCTTGAGACATTCTTTCCTTAAATACCTCTAGTTTCTCCTCTCTTAGGCCCAACCATTTAGTCCGTGGGCATCTATTTTCCTTTCTCCTTCTTTTATTTCTCCTTCTATTACTCTCTCCGATCACAAGCTTAACTGAAATAATCCGATCTCCTTTTCTCGTTACTATAACTACCGAATCTTTCAGGTGTTTATCTACTATGATACCTACCCCATTTCTATGTCTATCCTTACCTGTATAGTAAAGCTTATAACCTGTGTCCTCTATCTCCCTAGCTTTCTCCCTTACCCATTTAGTCTCCTGAAGGCAAGCTATACTAATCCTCCTCCTAAGCATGGTGTCAACTAACTCCCTAGTCTTACCCGTTAATGTCCCTATATTCCAAGTTGCTAAACGAATTCTGTAGTCCTGGGCTAGCTTCTTTACCTGCGCTTGTCCAGGCACGCGCAAGAACCCTTGCTCACTTATCACCACAACCGGGTGCCAGTGTGGCGCCCCTTGCTCATTTTTTGAAGCACCCGAAGGCAGACACAACGCGTCGCTTAAAGGGAACGCCCTAGCATGTCTCGTAATCATATTTGGATTCATGTCACAAAGATCTAATGGGTTTTTTTACGTGCTGGTTGTCAGCTACCTAACGCATAACCCTCCTCCTTTATCCGGGCTTGGGACCGGCTGGGAAATAAAGATAAGACTCTCAGCACGAACCTGGCGGAGTTACATGTTGACTGTATATATTTAAATTAGGAAGGGGAATATATTTAGGTAGCTAGGTTAGGAATCTGTATATTTGATTGATGTGTATTTCCCTATTTCAATATTTTGTTTCCTTAGTTGGTAGGTTGCTTGTATTATAAATTGTCCTCCAATGTGAGAAGAATAAATCAATCTGAATTCATTCGACATGGTATCAGAGCGGGTTAAGAAACCCTAATATCTTTTTCCTCATCCTTTTTATTTCTCTCTCGTCTCTCTCGTTTATCTCGATAACAGAAACCTTTAGGCCATCTCGTCTCCCTCATCTCTCTCGATATATATATATATTATCTATATATAGGGAGGGGTTCCACTCACACCCATTTTAACACCCAATCTCAGCCATTCAATTTCAATGGCTGAGATCAAAACACACTCTCTCCTCCCTCTCCCTTCCTCACCCTATCTCTTCTCCCTCCCTCTTTCCCCCAACACAACCCCACCTTCCCAGAACCCATTCTGCCTGGCGACTCATTGCCTGGCGACCAATTTTCCGGTGGCCCATTTTTTGGCACCTCATTCTCCGGCGACCCATTTGGCAGCACCCAATTTCCCGGCGATCCCCTTCTCCTCCTCTTCTCTTCTCTCTCTCCTCACCTTTAGGTGAACAAACTGGCTGTATTTCTTTTTTTTTTTTTTCTTTCAGAAGCCACGTCAAAACCACAAGGATTGATATTCTTTCCATTAGAACATTACTATCCCTGAGTTGTGTAGGCCAATATCAACTTTTTCCTTTGTATCATAATGTTTTGCTTGGAGTATGTAAACAGCAGCAGCAACCTTACTATCTTCCAAAAAAAATTTCAAAAGTTCCGTATGTGTTTCCATATCATCAAACAAGAACCCAGAAATACCTCACAAGTTCAAAAATTAAACACCAATATCATCAAACAAGAACCCAGAAATACCTCACAAGTTCCTAAACATTTTCATTTTCTTTACAAAATACAGCATCAAGTAACCTACTTAATCAACATTCTGAAACAAAACAAAATCAGCATCTCAAACACTATACGACTCCATGAGTTGACTTACAAAAATACTCCATGGTTATTCAGAGCAATCCTAGCCTTCGCTCCAACGATGTTTGACCTGTACAAAACACGAAGTTACACTTTCATCAAGTAACAAGATTTGTGCATGCAAATGTTAAGCAACAAGTTTTGACTTACCATCTCCTCATTAAGTAAACTCTTGGTCACTATCAGAATATTGTGCTTCCACTTCTAAGGCTGTTGAAGAAAATTGAGAATTAGGAAAAAGTAACATTATTAATGTGAAGTAAACAAGAACATTAATGTCACAAAAAATTGTAATTCACTTACATTTGTTAGCTTTACTCATTGGATTTGAAGGACAAGTCCTTTTATCATGTCCTGAATTTTTGCACAAGTTACACTTTCTTTTGTTCTTGCTTAATGCCAACTCCATACCACTTTTCAATCTTCCAGAGTTTATACTAGCACCTTTTCCCTTCATACATCCTTTTTCCTAGCCTTGGTTAGTGAGATGTTTGGATCCGAAAGCAATATCTGAGATGGCTCAATAGAATGTAAATTATCTCTATCATCACAAACATCAATTGGAGGCACATGAGAAACTACTTTTTGGAGCTTCTCGTGGAGAGCATTCATAGCTTCAATATAAATTGTGTATGCCTCATTTTATGGGGCGGCCAAACAAGCCAATTTTGTAGATTCTTGACACACATGTCTAAGTCTTAATGGCTCGGATTCTTCTTTGCCATCGTCATGCACTAATCCTTCGGAATCAATGATCCTAAATTTGTTGGCCTTTTGCCTCCGTCGTGGAAGAATAAAATGGTCCGGTATTGCATCAATGTGTAGTCGGACAAACACTTTCAACATGTGTCTATACAAAATTCCAACAAACTCAAAGTTTTGGCATTCACACATACCCTCATAGGTTTGCAAATCCAATGTCACGGTAAACTTTTGAAGTTCATTATCTTTTGACTTCACTATGAACAATTGAAATCTATTGGCATTTTCCGCATTTTCAACTTTGTAATGAAAGACTTCACTCATTTCATTCTTGAACTTGTTGAAGATGTTTCTAGTATAAACTTTTGCCGCATGCTTCAACAAAAATTCATTGTCATTCACAATCTGAAACTTATGTTCGGACTCAAAATCTTCATCACTTTCCCTTTTCACAATCCTCTTCAACGCTTGGTCATACTTGACAACAAATTCTTTGAGATTTGTCGTTGAAGTTACAAAATCATCAAAAAATGAATTGACGCCCTCACTACGTCCGGTAGTATTCATACCCGCGAAGAATGTGCCACGATTATAAATAGGTACCCATGAATCATGAATATCATACAATTGTTAAAGCCATTTATTGCTTTCTAACCCATTTTCTTTCTTCAATTCCATCCATCTCTCTTCAAAATTCTCTTTCTTATATGTCGTCCAAATACATTTTTTCACATCCTTCTTGAATTTTGATCTCTTGTAATACACTTGTGACAAATTTTCAACAAATTTCTTCGTAATGTGCCAAATGCATAGACGATGAAGGGTGTTGGGAAAGACTGGTGATCGCTGCCTTCGTTGCCAAGTTTTGGTCAGTGATGATACAAGTTGGAGGATGTCCTCCCATAGCTTCAAGCCATGTCTCAAACAACCATAAAAATGTTGCCTCTGTCTCGTCTTGTAAAAGTGCACATCTGAACTGTATTGACTGCATGTGATGGTTTACTCCCGTAAATAGTGCAAAAGGCATATCATACTTGTTTGTTCAATATGTTGTGTCAAATGTGACTACGTCCCCAAAATAATGATACGCCATGTGAAATTGAGAGTCCACCCAAAAAAAATTCACTAACCTCTCACTTTCATCACATTGAATTGCATAAAAAAATTGTGGATTTTGTGCTTGTTTGTTCCTAAAGTAGGTGAGGAGTGATTGTGCATCCCCGCCATCTAGCTCTTTATGCCTCACATTCCTCAAATGATTATAGCAATCCCTATTATCAAAGCCCATGTGTTTGCCATCAAAAATTGAAGGAACTTTACTAACTTTCAGATTTTCTCTATGAAATACTTCAGTCAAATCCTTAACTGCTTTGGGCATGTGTCGATTTGACTTCATTTTCATCCTCTTAGATGGAGTCACTAATGGGTGGTTGTGATTGTCGTTGAAAACTGTTACTTTCCATTTGGTACTCCATTTGTCATTCACAATCTGCAACAGAGCCTTGCATCCACATCTAACAGTTGAACAATTTCTAGCCCTTTTCTTCGGTATCACGTTTTCATCTTCCTCTCTCTCGTCATTCCCCTCCACGACACCATCGCTCTTTGTTTTCGCCATACACCTTCCTTCTTTTGCGCAAACAAATACCATATTAGTCACTTCGTCCAACCGATTTCATCCTTTTTTTGATGTCTGAGTGCGAATCCAAAAACCATTTTGTCGACCATAGTCCTCATAATATTTTCTTGCTTCTTCAATTGTCTCGAAATACAACTCACTTGACGGTACTTCTAACCCTTGCACATCGTTATTTGGAATCTGCAAATCATCTACTTCGACATCATCTACTCCAAAAGTTTCTTCCATTGTTCACCCTTCACAGGTCGTGAACACTTATTATGGTGAATATTACCCCAAATCAAATTACTCAATATACAAGCATCCAGGGCAAAGAAAATTATAACCAATTTTCGTATTGTGAATGACATTGAATGGGGAAAAAAAAAGGAAGAAGAAGAAGAAGGTAACACAATTTTCGGCAATCGGCAAGTTACTGGACCACTAAATTCTAGCAACGCAATTTTTTAATATAAACTCAGTAAAATACTCCATATGGAAATAAACTACATATAATCCCAATAAAGTATACCATATCCCAATAAATTACACCATATGACAATCGGAAAGTTCAAGAAAATTTGGCAAAAAGACCCCTAATTTATCTAAGAGACACAGAGTGAGAAATAGAGTAGCACATGTTTTAAGGAAGAAGAATACCCAAGTCCGGAGCACCTAATTCGATGTCCAATAGTGCTGGATGAATTTTTACCACTGCTTTCGTGGCTTCGCGCGTGGAAGAGAGAGAGAGAGAGAGAGAGAGAGAGAGGATGGAGGAGAGGAAATGGAGGGGGAGAGAGATAGAGCCTCGCTGGAGAAGTGGATCCTCGCCGGAGATGGGTGCGTTGGAGAGGAGACTCGCCGGAGATGGAGGTGGCTGAGATGGAGGGGCGAAGGGAGAGGGCGTCAGTGTTTACAGGGAGGGAGGGATAACGTCAGGGACGTCGATATGTTTACAGAGAAAGGGATGTGATAGGGTGAGGAGGGGAGAGGGAGGAGAGAGTGTGTTTTGATCTTAGCCATTGAAATGAATGGCTGAGATTGGGTGTCAAAATGGGTGTGAGTGGAGCCCCTATATATATATACACACACACACACACACACACACACACACACACATACAGCCAGTCTTAAATGAGGTGGTCCGCATTTTAACTAAAATGCGGACCTCCTCATTTCTCCCATTTCCTGATCGAATTTCGATGATCCGGGCCGCTCAATGTGTTCAGAATGTGATTTTAAAGAAATTTGCAAAAAAAATGACCGGGAAGGGCTTCATTCGAGCAGTTTTTGTTTGAACCGTTCGATAAAAAACAAACAAAAACTGCTCGGATGAAGTCCTTCCCGGTCATTTTTTTTGCTGATTTCTCGCGGGTACCCTTAAAAATCACGTTTTGAACACATTGAGCGGCTCGGATCATCGAAATTCAATTGGGAAAGGGAGGTCCGCATATATATATATGATAAACCTTCTACCGGAGTACCTTCACGACTCACACCCAATATGTAACTGAGCACCATCGTCGGACATCACCAGCCTCCGACGACCCTTACCGACCTCCGACGAGGCCTCCCTGACCTCCGGCAGCCTTTGACAGGACTCAAAATCTACTGGGTTGACTCGAAATCCACTGGGTTGACTTGAAATCAACTGGGTTGTCTCGAAATCTGCTGGGGTGACTCGAAATTGCTGGGTCAGAATATTCGAGGCTGTTCGTAACTCCATCTCTCTGATTATACACCTTTGAGCTATGATTGAGGGGGAGCCATCTAAGACTGCTATGTCAGATCAAATCTCCATTCTAAGTCTGAGTATGATTCTATGATCCAACGAGCACATGCATCTCTTCCTCCACTATCAATGTTGTCTCTTCAGGTAACACATGTCTTCATTCCTCTTCCCATGCACCTTGGGTTCTCGACTCTGGAGCCTCTGAACATATGACGGGTAATTTGTCACTTTTATATGATGTTTCTCCTTTTGTTCCTTCCTATGTTACTAGTGCTAATGTAATGAAAACTCAAGTGCATGGCATTGGCACGTAGTGTACTTCTGGTCTCACTTTTCCTTCTGTTTTATACTTACCCAGCTTTCCTTTTAACTTACTATCCATTTATAAACTCACCTACAATTTCCAGTGTTCAGTAACCTTCTATTCCTCTCATTGTGAATTTCAAGATCTCAAGACGCAGAGGATGATTGGTGGGGGTTATGAGAAGAATGGTTTTTACTACTTTCAGCCACCTAGTTTCTTGAATCCATCTGCTCTTCATTCTACCACAACATCATATCAGCAGCACTGTCGTCTAAGGCACCTGTCATCTGTTAACCTTAGAACTTTAGTTCCATCTTTACTTGATTTTTCTACTTTTAACTGTGAAACCTGTGAACTGAGTAAACATCGGAGAGTTACCTTTTCTCCTCGCACTGATTCACCTAGTTTGCACCCTTTTGCTCTTGTTCACTCTGATATTTGGGGACCATCTCGGATCACTGGTTTATGTGGCTCTCGGTATTTTGTTACATTTGTTGATGATTTTTCTCATTTAAGTTGGATTTATGTGCTTAAAGCTCGATCGCAAATCTTTACTGTGTTTCAATCATTTTATGCTGAAGTGCTAAATCAATTTAATGCCAACTTAAAAGTTTTTTGTACCGATAATGCTCAAGAATATCTGGCTAAACCTTTTCAACATTTTCTAGACTCTAAAGGCATTATCCATCAAACAACTTGTGTCTCTACCCCACAACAAAATGGTATCGCTGAACTGAAAAATGGCCCTGTACTGGCCATTGCTCGTGCTCTTATGATCCACATGCATGTACCAAAATATTTTTGGGGAGATGCAGTTCTAACTGCTGGGTACCTTTTAAATAGAGTGCCGACTCATGTTTTGCAGGGTAGATTATCTTTTCAAGTCATGTTTCCTGATAAGAATCTCTTTCCTCTTCCCCTCAAAATTTTTGGTTGTGTTGCATTTGTTCACAACTTGCACCCTGATCGGTCCAAACTTGACCCTCGCTACGAACACAAAAAGGGTACAGGTGTTACAGTCCTACATTACGTAAGCACTTTATTAGTGCCGATGTCATCTTTTTTGAGACAGTTCCATATTATTCCCAAGAAAGCGCTCACCTACGGGATCCACTAATCTCGACTCTCCACTCTGGTACTTCCACCAGCACTTCCTGATATTGCCAGACCCTTGGTTACCCAAGTCTATGTTCGTCGTGCTCCGACTACTACTCCATTTGCTTCTGCTCATTCTCCCCCACCGTCTCCTCTACCGTCTATAGATCCACCGGCTACAGATTCACCTCCACCTTCCTCTCTTGACCTACCCATTGCCGTGAGAAAGGGTATGTGTGCTTGGACATCTCATCCTATTTCTCACTTTGTTTCGTATAATCGTTTGTCCTCCTCGTTTGTCCGACCTCGAATCTGAATTCATTCGACAATATGGAAAAAGCAAGAACCTGTAAATTAGAATTGAATCCCTCGGAACTTTGCAAAATTTCATTTTGACTTCAGAATGTGTCCCTGGCAAATCCAAATATAGTGTATTGGAAAAATTATTGGACATGGTCGGGTGTATCTGAAAGCAGTAAGGAGCGTGTCCCAACGTGTTTGCGTTTGACTCGTGTTGGACATGGATATGTGTGGCCGGTAGATGTTCCATGTTTGTTAGCCTAATACAGATTTGATACCTAAGTTAGCTTGCACCTTAGTTAATATTTGTCATTGACTCATTTTCACTAGAAGAGCTACCAGTAATTGGGAATGTTTCTCTTTGTTTAATCTATGATTTTTTCCATATATTCAGAGATTATTGAGGATACATAAATGTTATCTGCAAAATGGGTTAGTGAGGATACATAAAAGATTCTCTTTTTTGTGTTTTGAAATTTTTGTCACTAGACTTGGATTTGTTTATATTTAGTGTTTCAAAAGCGGCACATGTATAACAAACAGAAGGCCAAACTTGGAAATGTATGTTTGTCATGTCTTTTATTGACGGTTTCAATGACCTCAGTGGTGATATGCAAGATCTGATGTCATTTTTTTATGTTTGGTGGTGCAGTACAGCATAGAGAGATGTGAAGATGGGGATTCCTCTGAAGGCCAAGAATCTCACACGACTCTTTCATATGTTGTTGATGTGGAGCCAAAGCTGTGGTTGCCAGTACGTCTTGTTGAAGGCAGACTGTGCAGAGAGATAACAGTGAATCTTTCATGCATTCGAGTGGAAGCACAAAAGGCAAGTCATGACAGTCCTGCTATCTAGTGGTTTATTATTATACCAGTCATAAAATCCTCGATGTCTAATGGATCATTACTTCTGCTAAACACTGCAATTATGCTATTCCGTTGTTGCAGACTGGAAGATGAAGTGTTACTGAACTATTATAGATTGGCTTCTTTGTAGTATATGCATCCTTTTGCTGATTAAAGATGTGAATGGCGGGGGCCATCACAAATTGTTTTCCTTACATATTTTTTGTTTCGGCTAAGGTCTCGTAAGTGTACTCTCAAGTCTCAAAACAAAAGTCAAGGGCCTATCGCATCATTTTCTAGCAAAACGTGCATGAACAAATTTATTTGTTCAAATAATTTTTTCCTTGGTATAATTTAGAAGAAATTAAATAGACAGCCTGTTTGGAGCCCCAACTTAAGTTCTCATCCTTAGTGGTTTGAATCATTAATGCCTTGTTTGGATGATGTTTTGAAAATTTTTGAGTTTGATTTTTGGGTAATGGGTGAAGAGAGAAAATAGGGTAATGATTAGAGATAGGGGTAATGAGTGGAGAGAGATAGAGATAGAAATGAGAATAATAATTGGGGAGAGGAGGGAGAAATGAGAGTAATGATTGGAAGCTAGGGTAATGAGTGTTTTTTTAGTTGGAATTTTTTTTTGCGAAATGTCATCCAAACAAGGCATAAGTTTCCATCCTTAAATTGTATAAAAAGTGCCCCATTATGCCCTTATTAACTATCTCTCTCTACAGATTCAATGTCTATCGGAATTCTCTCTCTCTCAAATCTTGGAACATTCTCTCCACATCTCCAAGCCCCCTAAATTTCTCTCTATTCAGTCTCAAACACTCATCTCTTCTCTCTCCTCTTCTGTAAAACCCACAACCCCAACCCAATTTTTTTGTCTTGGTTATCATGGATTCTAGTGGATTTATCCGATCGACGTTATCGACTAGTGGGGAACTGGTTGATGCTAAGTCAGTGAGTGAACTCAGGTCGGATCTGAAAAGGAAAAATGGGTTGCCATTGGAAATAGTGATGGACACCAAAGTGTTGGTGAAATCAGAGAAACTGAAGAGTAAGAAGTTTGGGATCAGAGTTACTTCTGATGGCATTCATGGGTTTGGTCCAAAGGGTGAGGTTCCATTGATTGCTTCAACTTCTGACGCTAAATGTAGGGTTGATCTTCGGATCAAGATCTGGAAATGGACCTTCTGATTTCCACAAGAGCACTCAATTATTGTCCTGTTTTACTTCCTTTTTCTTTTTGATTTTACATAATAGATCATGTTATTGGTTGAAAGTTTAAATTGGGGAGGAAAATTGGGAGTGTGTACCGAATTTCATCTTCTCATAGAGAGATATTTTAGAAATTGTTTTCAAGTTTATTTTATTTTTTGACAAACATGATAAATTTATTCGTGATCAATTTATCATCTTTATGATAAATTACTCACATATATATATTTTTATAAATTTATCATATATTATTAAGGTAGATTCAGTTATTTAATAAATGTATCATAATTTATGTGTTTTGCATTTTTATGGTAAATTCATTGTAAGGGACATTTGTTAGGTTATATGACAAATTTGATATATTGTTGTTGTTGCGTTTACAATAAATTTATTGGATACGAATCATACGATAAATGTTTCATAAATGCAAAACAAAAACATAAAAAAAAATAATCATAATAGATAGATTTATAAAATTCGATAAATTTATCATATTCAAAATTGGTAGGTAATGTAATAAATTTAGAAAAGGAGAGAGGAAGAGCGAGATAAATAAATAAGGGTAATGTTGGGTTTTTTTTTTTTTTTAAATTTCAGGATGACAGCTTAATTATTAAAATCACTACAGATGGAGACTTAAGCATCTCTAGGAGACAGGACCCCTATTAAACTCCTATAATTTATTTGTGCAACATAAGTGCTAAGGGGAAACGAGCATACTGCATGTATCTGTCACAAAAAGCAGAGATTTATTTTTGATCTTTTCTGTTTCAAGTTCAAGGAAGCCAATCAAAGTATCAAATGAACTTGGTTGCAGCTCAAACAAATATTAACAAAGGTGCAAGCTAACTTAGTTGATCAAATCCATTGTTGGCTAAGAAGCATGGAACGTGTATAGGCCACACCCACACGTACATGTGTTGGACACAAGTCAAGAAGTGAACACTTCGGACAACGAACCTGACTCGTTTCGGATATGCCCAAATGTGTCCAATAACTTTTGGTACATCATATATATATATTAAGAAAGCTTGTTTTTTTTAAAAAAAATGTATCTATTAGTTTAGAATTGGCTTGGTGAAAAACCGCATATCCAACCGTTCTATGCTCTCTCCCATTCATCTGTTCAAAACAAACTCATCCCACTTTATTTCCAATCCAGATTGTTATACCTAATAGATAAGGCTATTTCAGTTTGAATTAAATCACGCTCCTCTTCTCTCCCCGCTGCCCTCTGTTCTCTCACTCCGCTCACGACAGGCACCATCCAAGCTGTTAAGCCATCTCTGTTTTCATCCTCTCCCTCACTCCCCAAAGATGTATGATGTATCTCTTTTGCTGTCTTCCTATTTCCTTTCTTGGTTAGATTCGAGTTGTGTCGGTTCTGTTCCAATGTAGGTTTTTCTGTGCCCGTTACAGAAACATTCACAGTTTGGTCTCGTGTATTGGCAGTCGCCTGTGGATGGTTTCGGGTACTCCATTCGGGCATGTCGACTGATGTGTTCCAGTAGATGGTTTCATTCAGTCTCCATGCGTGGCGGTTAATTCCTGGGGTTCAAATATGGTGGTCCAAAATAGGTCTGGTTTTAGTTAGGGCCCGCTTCTCAGTTCTCAACAATGAATCTCTTGTGCATTCTTCTATGTTTTTCACTTTTTTGTTTTGAATATCCTTTTTGTGAATTTTTTGATATGGGTCTTTTTGTTGTTTTCCTTTTATGGCATTTCCATGTGGTTTCTGCATTTTCTGAAGAATAAAATATTCCTTCGTCTTTGGTGCTTTTTCCTATCACAATTTCTTTTTCTTAGTCATCACGTGCACTTTACCAGTGGAAGCCTGTGACATACTGATGGGTTTTATTCTTTTTCGTTTAATTTTTGTTGATGCCCACGGATTAAACGGTGGACAACTTCAGAGAGGGGAATAGCAGGTATGGACATTGGTCTATTGACCTTTGAATTAAAAAAGCTATGTAGCTATTCAGATTGATTACAAGTTCCCCCTTAATTGAAATTCTACCCAGAGCCGTTCATTGTTGCCTTGCCTTGCATGACTTGCATACAGACTTACTTTGTTCTACTAAAATGCATATCGCTTTGCGTGTTTAATTGTTGCTTCACATCACTTGTTTATTTGCTGATAATACTAGTTCGGTAGTTTCATTCTCACACGATGGCCGCATCAAGCATATATTTAGATCTTCGATTCATCGAAGAAAAAGGGAAAGCTACGGGAGGAATAATGAGATATTAGTCACACAGTATTGTTTACGTGGCTAAATAGGAAATAAACTTTTTTTATGAGAATCACAATTGTTTTCTTCTTGTTTTACGCAAGACACAAGAACTGGATGTGATATATAGTAAGTAGGACTTACCTCACATGACAAAGTGTCATGCCATACTTCGCACATATTTTTTGATTGCTAGTTTCTTTTTTGAACTAAGTCAGTTTTTCCCAATAGGGATTTGGTTGTAGTATCCCCTTTTTGTTGGAAAGGTTTTGTGAATGATGAGTTGCGCTCTTTTAAATTTTGGCGCTTTCTTTTAAATTGCTTGAGGTGTGCTGGTGATGGTATCAGACGGTGAATGGTCATGTGAAAGGCTTTGAGACAACTCAGATATTGTAGAGATGTAGACTAAAGAACCACACATACACCATAGCTTTATAGAGAAGAGGGACGTTACTATAACACACAAATTCGAGTCCTGTAATAAAGAACACGAAAATGATGCACAAAACAATATTTTTGTTGATTCTGAATTAAAAGGGGTACAATTCTCTAATAAATGCTCTTTTATAAGAAGAAGAACAAACAATCCTCTGATTCGATCGCCAGAAGTGAAGTTGCAATCCAACGGCTGTTGAAGCTTCTTGTTGGATTGAAGCAGTAGGTAATTCCTTCAAATCTTCGAGTTGAGAAGCTTGAAGAACGAAGTTTGATCGAGGGCTTGAGTAGCTTAATCTCAACAAAACAATGAGTTTGAGGCGCGATCTTCGCAGGATTCAACGCGTAGATTTTTGTTATTGCAGAAGAACCGGCACGTAGTTTGAGTGCTTGTTGATTCTTCACAAGAACTAGAGAGGAATTTGAGAAGAACTTTGAGAGAGCCTTGAGAAATGCTGGAGAGTGCTTTTGAATTCTCTTGGCCAAAAGATCCATTCTTCTTAATGAGAGCCTCTATTTATAGGCTCAAGTAGAGATATCCTAATTTGGAAAATCTCCTTTGATTGTTTTTCTTTCCAAATAAGAATAATTGACCCCTCCTTATGGTAATGAAATTAGGTCAAGATATACATAATACACACACACACACACATATCGGGAAAGTTTCAAATGTGGACCTCTTAAAATGCGGACTCTCGTTTCCTGATTGAATTTCGATGATCCGAGCTGCTTAATGTATTCAGAACGTGATTTTAAGGGTACTCGCGAGAAATCGGCTAAAAAAATGACCGGGAAGAGCTTGATTTGAGTAGTTTTTGACCCAAGGGAAATTTGATTGGGCCCATATCTTTGGGTTGACCCAATTTCATTTAAACATTTGGCCAATCAAGTCGGCCCATCTTATTTAATTTGGTCTTGCCCACGTCTTTTAAATAATTGAGCCCATACTTTGGCGAGCCCAATATTTATTTGCAGGCTTTGACCAACATTTGACTTTAATTAATTAAGATTATTTATCCATCTCAATTAATCGGACAGTGATTAAGCCATGCCGAAATTTTAGTGTCTACAGTCACCTAAGATAGAGAGAGAAAGTGAGTTGGTTGCCACTATAAGATATTTTGATTGCTGTTGTTTCGTAAATGCAATTGACCAACTGGATAGTTTTATGTTACCAATCAGTTACTAAATTGTGTGAACCTTATGTGAAGCTTATTTTAAAGAGTTGCGATACTATCATGGATGCTAAGTTCCTGAATGCTGATTTATTTGTTGACGTTTCTGTATTGTCATTGTGGTAATATCATGATTGCTTTTATCTGTAACTGGAAAAACACAATGTTTTTTCAATGTTTAATTTTATTTCTATGCATTTTGAATACGCCACAAGGCCCACAACATGTATATTTGTTGCATACAATCTGTCCATTTCCTACATTTTTGCAAAAAAGGAAAAAAAAAAGGAAGGCATGTTGTGTCCATATCCATAATGGTACTTCTTAAATTGCACGTCGTACCAAGGAACTAACGAGTTTGGCCTCTATTGAAGTGAAAAGTTATTTTTGTTACAGGGGATAGGATTTACTGTTACAGCCTACAGGAGTTCATACGAGTAATTATTCAGTGGTCTTGGGGCACTGCCACATGGTGCCCCAACACCCTTATCCACCACACATTTTTGTAGGGCCTAGTATTAAGTGTATGGACCCATGGAAATGTGTGGTGGATAAAGGTATTGGGGCACCACATGGCAGTGCCCCAAGACCACTGAATAATTACATCTACGAACTCCTGTCAGCTGTAACAGTAAATCCTATCCCCTTGAATCCATTAAAAATGAATAGACCCAGAAACAAGTAAACACCTTCACTGACTTCGGTTATTGGATTCATTAACACTGAGTTGCTAAGATGAGAGAACACTGTCAAAGTGCCTTGTTCTGGTAGATTACTAGTAGTTAACAGAAAAACTTACTAACTGCAGAGTGCAGACCAAAGTTGTTCCTTCACCAGCATGACAGCCAGAATCCAGCATCAATGACAAAGGTTTCCAGTTCAGTAGACCATTTCCCTCAAAAGCACTTAAAGTCTCCTTTTTTTGATCTGGTCCAACTTTATTTTTTCTTGATGATACATAAGATCCACATAATTTTAGCTCAGTTAGGTTTGGCCATCACATTCTTAAAAAAGAAATCTTTTTCTGAGAACATTCTAAGTTTCCCCATTCTGTTTGAAACTTTAACTGTCATCTCTGTGCCTCGTAAAATCTTTAGCTGGGATCCACTTTGCGGATTGTACATAGTGCAAAATCAAAATACAAAGGTTTTTGTTTTTTTTTTTCAATATTTTTTATTTTTCATCAGTCCAGTGTACAATGGAGTTGAGGGAGGCAGGACCGCAGGAAAGGAGTCTCAAGAATTGATGGGGACTTGGGGCTCGGTTTGATTTGGTTTACCAAATGAGTCACAATGAAAAGTTAATTTTTTTTTGCTCAATCGAAGGTTAGGAAAGGGCCCCATTGGGCGTGACTATAGGGGTTCCATACCTGCTATGGAATGTAGGGGAGCTCTTGGGAGGTAGCTACTGAACGGAATGACAAAGCCCGTCACCAAAGCCCCACTAGGGTGCGAGCTGCACAAAGGTGCCTTCTCACACTTCATTTATTTCATGAGGAATACTACCGCAAATGGGTTCGAACTCGCAATTGCTGGGAGAGAGAGGGAGTTCACCCCACACCTTTGCCTATTTGGCTACCACCCTAGGTGGTTAAATGGGTTCATGTTGTCACTCAGTCACAATTGCCCTAAGTTCATTTTGTCACTCAGTCACAATTGCCCTGCTTGAAGCCTAGGTAAGCCGTAAGCCATAGGGCACACTTCCTAATCACCTAAGAGCCAACTTTGTTTGGTCAATCTAATGCTGGAGTCCAGCAAACTGTGGGGAATGTATTGTATTTCCTTGAAGTTTGTGTGGCGTGAAACTTTGTTTTGTTGCTACTATTATTTAAAGCTTTTTTCTTTGAAGCAACATATTAACATTCCCTAGACACGTGGAACTCAAATTCGGCTCAATACATGCCTGTTTGCTCAAAGCCTCATAGGTGTAGCTCATGCTTGCTCCTTTGAAGACCATTGGTCCTTGACTTGGTGTCATGGCAGTTTAATTAGTTTAAGTTTGAATTTTTTTTTTTGGATAAGCTAGTTAAGCTTGAATTTGAACTGTACTGCCTCCATTTGTGTTAAAGGTGTTTGTTAATTTGCTATTGACATATGTACTTTCAGTGGGTTCTCTCTCCAAAGTTCTTCAATTTTCTGCTTCCTAAAGCACTGAGTCACTGACCATGATTCATATGGGATTTTCTGGAGCAGTAGGATTCTTTTGTTTGCATTGTCAAGGTATGACTTTTCGTATAAATTTATCAAATAGATTTCCTGGTATGCTCTCTATTTAGAACTCTAGGCTTCCTTTTCTAGTTCTAAATAATATCTATGTACTTTTGGAATTGTGTGTTATAGAGGTAAAGTAGGATATCCTTTTTTTTTTCTGATGTATTAGGGTTTAAGGTTTGGGTTCAAATTTCTGCCTGTGATGGCACTAAGTGGCACCAATACTTAGTCTTAGCCAACAAGACAAGCATAGTGAGTAAACTAGCAGAAAGAACACCCAAACACTAATTAGAGGAACTCGTCCCAGCCTTTAGTATGCACCAAGAATCACCAAGGACAGCCACTGGTTCATCCTCTCCCTTAACAACCAAACGATCGGCGAGTTTGTAGGGCCTCCGCTATAGTGATTTCTCAACAGCAACAAGTAAAACAGAACCCTAGACTCCCAGTAGAAGAGGATGAGATTAGACTTGCACATGGCAAGAGAAAACCCCTATGGTCCTGTGTTTCCAGAGCAACAAGGAGAAGCGCTTGTATCAAACCTTTGAGTTTATATGTTAGCTTTTCAGATTAATTTTTTTTCCTCTAAATTATCAAATTGATGTACCTAAAATGAATCCTAACCAGTAGGCCTCTTTGTTGCAACTTTTTAATTTAAAATTGGCGAAATGTTGCAACTTCTTTTTTGGTAAAATAAGCTAGTCAAATAGCATTTGCTGAGTAAATATGCAGAATACCATAGACCAGTGAGAAGCAGAATACCGTAGACCAGCTATTGCTCTTCTGGTTTCACAGTTATTTCCTCCAAATTTGTTATCTACTTATCTCGATGTATAAGAATGAACGCTTGAGTGCATGCAAATGTGTATGTGTATGTCTTTATCTAGCAATATGTATATCATTTTTTGTGTGCTGACTGGAGTGTGCCATTTGATTACGAAGTGTTCACATTCAATATAAGGACTTACATGTAAGTTCAGATTTTGTTTTTAAATAAAGGTTGCATGAGTTAGAATGGTGCAGTTCTTCCAAATAAAATGATCACCAAGGATCTATTAAATTTTTTTTGCTATGTCATTATTACTCATTCCTTAATAATGACATGGACTTATATTTTTAAATTGAAGAACATGGGAGACTCCCAAGCATGTCTAATAGCTGCTCTATTACATACAAACTGAAATGTGCCTTATGGATCAAGGTTAACTGAGGGGTTCAAACTTTAATCAAGGAGAATGTATGGCTTGGGAATAAACCTATGAATCATGTTTGTCAGGAAGTAGATCAGTTGCGCTCTTTGAAACAGGGAGGGACTTAAAGTTGCATGATTGGGGAGTTAGGGTGATGATTTCCTGAAACGGAAATGGAAATGGAAATCAAATTATATTGTCTTAGTTGGATCATTTTGCAGTGAATGAAAGTCTATTTCTTAGAATGAAAATTATAGTTTTAGGTGAACATTATGGCAATATATTCTCTCTTTCCAGGTTGAAATTCATTTTAAGCTGCAGGAGAATATTCATGTCCATGATAGATCTAAAGAAGAATTGTGCCCTTTTCCTTTCTACGGTATAGACGAAGATACATGTTTCTCATCTACTCTTCTTATATTGCCCCCTCTCGTGGAAGTAGTAAATGGTGTGATTACCCCTCTAGCATTTCTGATCTAATAGCTTGGGTAAATTGTTGCTTGGGACCTTGTTTTTATGTTGTGATTTGGTCATTATGGTAAAACTAGCTAGACAAAATGTTATCTCTAAAGAGGAGGAAATTGAGCTCGGTGAAGTGGCTGGTTTGGTGCAAGCTAGAACGACCATATATGGGGGAAATAGAGTTAAAACCTCGTGGTTGCTTCATTGAAAGATATCGAGCCCAATCTGAATGGCATCAGAAGGTTGAAGATGTATTGATTGAGGCTCTTGTTGAATCCTGTGTTTGTAGCCATTTTGTTATTTCCCTTCTTTGTTTGGGGCGCTTCATTTGTTTTGTTCTTGGGTTAGTGCCATGCCAACCTTAGTCTTTGGTCATCATAAATTTGGTAGCGCACAGGAGTTGGCCAACGTGCATGTGTCAATGTGGTTAGG
The DNA here is from genome assembly GCA_019656835.1 of Rhododendron ovatum. Classification (NCBI taxonomy): domain Eukaryota; kingdom Viridiplantae; phylum Streptophyta; class Magnoliopsida; order Ericales; family Ericaceae; genus Rhododendron; species Rhododendron ovatum. The sequence goes on from CM033800.1 coordinate 19,871,869, forward strand.
ATATTAATGTTTTGTACCGCTATCACCACCAACCTCTATTATCTTGATGTAATCCTGCTCGAGTATAAATAAAATTGCCTTCCTCGTTGAGCAAAAAAATAAACATTGGTCCTTGCAACTTTTCTCAAGTTATGAAACTGAAATCGATCGAAATTAAAAGGACAATACAGTGACTTGCTGCCTTTACTTTCCTCTCTTAATGTGTAAAACAGACTGCAAACATTGTAGCGGACAAGTTGTGATCCATCCAAGCGATAACATGATGAAGGCAAAGCTTAATCCTCACGTTCCCTGAGCCGCTTTTCATCTGAGAGCATCTGGGCAAAGTAGTTGAGAGCTTCTGCATTAGTACCTCCATTCTTAATTGCCACAAATCTTCCCGTGTCCAAATCCACCCTCGACACCAGCTTCTCCAACAGCTCTTCCCCGATTTGCACAAGCCTCTTCAAGTTCTCCTCGGTTGCGATATCAACCGACGACGCATCACTGGTCAATGTGTCATCCTGAATGCGAAGGTAATTATGTTCGCACCGAAGGGATTGGAAGAGGGTGGAAATGTGAATGTCAACCATGTCGGCGCTTGCATGACCGTAGACATCGAGCAATGGCGTGGCTCCGTTGTCCATTACCCAGTTGAGTTGGCCCCATTTTGAAGCAATGGCTGCGTTGTACTTTTCTTCTTGCTTGGCTGTCCCAGTGCCCAAGGATAAGACTAACATCCTGTCGGTCTCCATGGGTTTGACGTTGTTAAACTTGAATCTGCCCATAAATATTTGCTTGGAAATGTGGGTCATGGCCAATAGAGTCTGTAGGTCACGTGTCACCATTGGTTGGCTGGTTAGTTTCTAGTAGGAGATAAAACAAGGTCTAGAAAAGGTAGAAAAGAATGAAATAACAAGAGAAAACAAACAGCATATGTAAATATTCACTACTCACGGGATTATTTGCTGCAACCCCGCCATCGATAAGATTTTTTGACATCAAAAAAGAACTTCATAGATATAAAAGAGTTGATACATGAGTTAACATAATACAGCCCCAATAAACAAAGACAGCCAAACGAAGAGATTACAAGCTAATAAACAGAGTACAACAAGCATAAATAAAGGAGCAACTCCCATAGCAAAAGATTCACTTGAAAGACTATCCGTTGTCAAAGGGATAGGATATATCAGCTTCCGAGTGAATTCTGGAAGATGCAGCAAATCGCGCCAAAAGGAATGCCTGATGAACTTTGATGCGCTCACAAAAGGTGATACTGCAAATGTGGATTGATTGAGCGAGAAAACAAAAGTCAAAAAATAAGGGGGCTGCAACTGCTGGAAATTCCTTAGTGCTTCTCAACTGCTGAAAGAGAGAAAAGTCATTAGTGTGAATGTTGACGTGTAACATATGATTTTTAATGGCCCACCTCACTGCTTCAATTATAGAGATGATAGGGGCGCAGTCCCTTTGAGATTTGGAGCTTCTAAAAAGATAGCCCACAAGCCTGGAGTTAACCATAAAGGTCACTCCCACACCCGACATCTTGAGCTGCAAATTAGAAGTAGTGGCACAATAGATATCCAAAAACTGATCTGCTCGAGGGCAGAGACAAGGATTGGCATGAAAAGTGAAGGATGTAGCCATATGAGGGGGCAAAACAGAAGATCTAGATGCCCCATGACAGCTAGATGCTCCATGATGTGCTTCTCCAGAACCACTGGAATGCATTTTCAAGGAAGAAACTGATTTAAAAGATGCAAAGGCTTGAAAGATAGAGTGATACAATTGGTTTGCATGACAGATTACTTGCATGGGTGAAGAGGATATGGAATTAAACACAGTCTTGTTTCTAGCAAGCCAAATACACCATAAAAAGCAAGAGATTCTGGAAAAAAAATTACGAGTATCCAGTGCCAAAATATGGACAGAATGATGTAACCAACCTAGCCAAAAAGAGATGGAATGACTAGGTGTTTCAGAAATGCAAATCCCAAATTCAGCACCAAACCAAATAGGCCTCACAAAGTCACAATGAAGGAAAAGATGGACTAGACTCTCAGAGCATTGTTTGCACAAAGGACAAATAGAAATACCTTTCCAACCGCGATGAACTAAGATGTCCCCTACTGGCAAGCATTCATGGCTCAATTGCCATAAGAAAAATTGAATTTTATGGGGAATTGGTAAGGACCAAATGAAATTCCAGGAGAAGTTTGGCCAATGAAGATGGATAACGGAGTGGACAGAAGAGGAACAGGAATGGAGTTTGAGATCTAAGAGGAGGGAATAAGCTGATTTCACACTAAAGTCTCCATCTTTGGAAAGGCCCCAAATGAATCTATCTTCAAACCCAAATTGAGAAAGAGGGATGGACAAGATGAGAGACGCGAATTCAGTGGGAAAGAGAGAAAGAATAAGATTCTTATTCCACTCTTTTTTCCCAGGCAAAAAAAGATTGTCTACAGTGGCATTCCTAAGAGGGAGAAAAGTACTGAGAGTAATGTCATCAGAGAGACAAGAGTGCAGCTTAATGGGTACAGAGGATGGGAGCCAGTAATCGTTCCAGATTGAGATTTTGTCCCCAGATCCAACCTGCCATCTAATGCCCTTACAAAGAACATCTCTACCATGTAAGATGCTCTTCCAAGCCCAAGAGCTTGAAGATAAAGGTTTAACTTCCAGGAAAGGAGTGGAGTGACAGAATTTAGAGAGGAAAAAAGATGAGAAGAGACAATTTGGATGATCAAGGAGCCTCCAACTCTGTTTGGCTAAAAGAGCTTGATTAAAGAGGTGCAAGTCCTTAATACCAAGACCCCCTTCAGCTTTTGGTAAACAAAGAGAACTCCAATTTTTCCAATGGAATGACTTCTTGTTAGCTGTGCCAGACCAAAGGAAGTTAGAGAAAATGGAGGAGATTTTCTTATTGACATAGGATGGGAATTTGAGACTGGACATATGATAAACAAGTAAGGAAGTAAGGATGTGTTTAATTAAGGACAGTCTCCCTGCTTTGTTAAGGAGTAAAGAAACCCAACCCTGGCATCTATCATCAATAATATTGATGATATCCTGAAAAACCTCTTTCTTCTTTGAGACCAAATCTAAACTTAACCCAAGGTACTTCCCAAAATAAGGAGAAATGGGAATGTTGAGAGTAGATGAGATGGAGGAATAAATGGAGGGAGGAGAATTTGGACTGATGGAAATGTTTGATTTTTGGAAGTTTATTAACTGACCTGAGACTTGGCAGTAAGAGTCCAGGATGGATTGAATTGCTGAGACTCCAGAATCAGTTATTTTGAAGAAAAGAAAACTATCATCAGCAAACAAGAGGTGAGTGATTGAGGGGCTAGCCCTGGAAACTTTTATCCCTTCAATAGACCCATTATTCTTTGCAGAGTCAAGCATAGAGGACAAGATGTCAGCACATAGCACAAAAAGATAAGGGGATAAAGGATCTCCTTGGCGAAGACCTTGGGTTGGATGGAAAAAAGGAGTGTAGGACCCATTGACAAGGACAGAAAAGGAGACAGTAGATACACATTTCATTATTAAATGAATCCATTTATGAGGGAAACCATAGAGATGAAGAATAGCTTCCAAAAAATCCCAGCGAATACGGTCAAAGGCTTTACTCATATCCAATTTAATAGAAGCATAGCAATCAGACCCCAACTTTTTGTTTCTAACAAAGTGGGTAAGTTCCTGGGCAATTGAAGTGTTATCAGTAATTACTCGACCAGGAATAAAGCCATTTTGGTAGGGAGAAACCAAGGAGCTTATGACCATTTTGATTCTGTTGGTTAAAACCTTGGAGATGACTTTGTAAATGACATTACAAAGGCTAATAGGCCTAAAATGGTCAACAGAAGAAGGGTTGTTATTTTTTGGAATGAGAGCAATGAATGTCTTGTTCACTTCTTTAAGGAGTTTTCCAGAATTGAGGAATGAAAGAACAGCTGAAGTGATTTGGACAGAAATTTGGGGCCAACATTTTTGGTAAAAAATGGGTGGAACCCCATCGGGGCCTGGAGCTTTTAAGGGAGCCATTTGAAAAAGAGCTTTGTTAACCTCCCAAGCTTGGAAAGGGAGGTTTAAAGAAGCTCGCTGAGAATCAGAAAGAGTGGAATATGGGACAAAGGATTGAAGAGAATCTAAGGGAAAGAAAGAAGCAGAGGAGTAGAAAGATTTAAAATGCTGGTGAAATTCATTCCTAATGTCGGATTCATCTATCAAGACATCACCAGAGGTGGAGGTTAGCTGCCAGACATGGTTTCTGGCTCTCCGGGCTTTTGTCATTGAAAGAAAGAACTTGGTATTAGAATCTCCAAGGGCAAGCCAATGTTGTTTGGCTCGTTGGGCCCAAAACAACTCTTCCTGTTCCAAGAGAGAATCCAGTTCTTTTCTCAAAGACTTTTCAATATGAATGTTTGTAGGAGAGAGATTTTCAAGGACACTACCTAACTGTGTTTGAATCATTTTGATTTTAACAGGAATGGAATCCTTCCTCTCTCGAGCCCAAAGCTTCAAGACTTTAATCATGATCTTATTACGAATAACAACACGAAAAAGAGGAGAACCAGGGAGAGGCATATTCCAAACGAAAACAATGATTTTCAAGGCTGTAGTGTTCTGAAGCCACCAAGCCTCAAATTTAGATGGGAAAGGAAAGAAGGATGACGGGGGAGAGGTAACAAAGGAAATAGGAGCATGATCAGACCTAGTGATACCCAAGTTGGACATATAGGCTTTAGGGAACTTGTCTAACCATTGAAGATTACACCAGCCTCTATCAAGCCTCTCAAAAGTACATGCATCGCCTTCTCTATTGTTGGTCCATGTAAACCAAGGGCCAACATTTTTAACTTCAACAAGACCAAAGGAATTAAGAAAAGATTGGAAAGAGAGAGATCCTGGGGTATGAAGGTTATGTTTCCCCCATTTATCTATAGGAGAAAGGACTTGATTAAAGTCGCCACAAAGAAGGAGAGGACCAGAGAAAGAGGAGATGGATGCCGACAAAGAGGCCCAGACACTAGACCTCTGCTCTAAAACAGGATGACCATAAATGAAACCACAAAACCAGGAGGAGCCAAACTCATCTACAATCGAAGTAAAAATAAAAAAAGGAGAGGAAGCATGACAAGTTAAAAGTGCGTGTATTTCCATCCTTATCTTTGGTGTCAAAGTAATGTGCTGGAAAATATGTAGGAGCTGCTGAAGTGCCGATGCAAATATCTGATAGAAGTGCATTCTTCGACACGTGTTCTTTTCCCTGTCCATTGATTCAAATTACCAAAGTTAAACATAAATATACGTATGTATATATTCGATGGAGTTTTTGTTGATTTAAAATGAAATGAACAAACAAAAGGGCTGTTGTACATCGTCCGTAGAGAAGATTATGGGTTGAAGGTACTTGATGTCGAAAGTTGGTATGACCACATCTGTTAGTGTTTGGCCGATGGTGATGTCACCCAATGCTTGTTGTAGCAAGGACTTCAAGTAAATCCCGTCATACTTTGGCCCCGTTGTTGAGTTGTTGATGCTAATCAAGAAACATCAACTGTTAGTGGTTCATACACATACCAAATTGCTGAGATTTCAAATTTACAAACCTCAATGGAGGTACCCACGTACATACAAGCACAATTGGAATACACATGCAACAAATGTATAAAAAGACCTAATGTAAGGGTTCAGGGATGCTGAAGTGCAGGGATGTGGGTGAAGTGGGGCAAAACGTTGTTTTGATTCTATTTAAAGTAGTCCTCTTGTATAGTTGTATGTATGTATAATAATTGTTCGTTCTGAATTTCAATTGCATTTCTCAATCCAAACTCAAATCATCTTGAATGTACTTACAGGTGATAAATAAACTTCATTTGCTTGAACAATTTTAGGGGTACCCTAGAACAGCCCATATAGGAGCAAAAGTACAGATTTGCCTCATAACACTCCTGCAGTATAGGGCTGTAGTGTAGGGGTACCCTAGAACAGCCCCATTCCTCACGACCAAGTATAAATGAGACTGCAAAACAGAAGACCCACATAGATCCATTAACGTATTAAACCTATTTACTTACTACCTTCTGTTAAATAAGAGAGCATATTTACTACCTTTTCTTGACTCTTAGGTTAGAAAAATAAAAAATAAAAAATTCTTGGCAAAAATCAGCATTGTTAATTGTAATTAGTGGTGTTTGAATCTTTGTCAAATGCAGGACATGGTGGCTAGCACTTGGCTATCATTACACTTGTTAGATATTTTGTGATTTACAATTCATTACGTTAATTTATTTGATGGAATTTATGATTACATTTACTTCTTTGATTTCATTGCATTTATATTTAGGAATTGTCATGAGACAATGTTGGGGTGTGGTCAATGTGACTGTTGGAAAGCATTCATTTTGTAACGACACTGGTTTTTGGTAAATAAAAATTTCGTTAAATATTTGAATTTTTATTTTTAATTACTTGGATTGGTTTTGAAATTTCTTTTTAATTTCTAATAATCCGTCATAATTAGATTTGAGACTTATAAAATTATATCTTTTCGCACCAAACAATCTAGTCATTTTCTAAAGACAAGTATGCTTATAGAAGCACTTGTATATTTTCCTAATGAGTAAAATAAAATCTTTAAATTATATTTCTTGGCTAGAAATTTTACTTGGCAAGTAGAATTAGCTTCCAATCAATTGGTTAGAGAAACCTAGTTACCATTTAACCTAGTTATATTCTCCTAACCTTAGATGGACCTTTTTGACCATCTTTGAGCATTGTGAACATTTCCAACCCTAGACTAGAAAATCATTATATCTTCCAAGTGTACTTTTATTTTATTTTATTTATTATTTTTTTTTCTTCTCTTTCTTTACCCTTGGGTCAATAATTACTAGGAAAAATTTTATCCATTGGGTAATAAAAGTAAGTCAATTCCCTAGATTTTCTAAGTACTTATATATCTAGATATAGGTACCTTATAAGGAATTTTACTAGATTTCCTAGGTGCACAAATAACCTTATATATAAGTGCATGTACCTTATAAAGATATTTTTCCTAGATTTGCTAAGTGCACCTATATATTTACATATAGGAATATGTACACCTCATAGCCATTATTATATTTCTAGGGAATTCTAGACCATATTTCTAACCTTTGCCCATTGGATAATAAATATTAGGGGAATTTTTACCCCATGGATAATAGAAATCCTAGATTTGCCATTGACTTCCAAAGATATTGTCCTAAGATTTTTAGGTACACATATATGTTTATATATAGATATATGTACCTCTTAGCTTATTATATTTATAGGAATCTTGACCATATCTTCTCTAGATTGACATTTGAAAGTCTTACTGTTTCCTAGACTAGATCACATAGTACTTAAAGTATACTTATACATGGTTATATATACACTTACCAACCCAATCTTTGAACCATCACTTCTTCCATCAAATCTTCCTAAAAATCTAACCCAAGTACAAAATCTAGTATTTCAAGGTCATAACCAAACCAAACCGAGCCTTACGTCCCAATCACTTGGGGGTCGGCTGCATGAATCCGTTTCTTCCATTGGACTCTGTCAGGTGCCACTTGTTCACACAGACCCATTATACTCATATCTTTGCACACTATAGTATCTAATGTCAATTTAGGTCTACCCCTCCCCGTAACATTGCTACCTAGAGCTATCCTATCTGCTCTCTTAACTATTGCATCTTCTGGTCTACGGTAGCTATGCCGAAACAACCTTAGCCTATTTTCCCTCAACTTCTCCTCTATAGGTGCTACACCTACCATCTCACGAACTGTTTCATTTCTAATCTTGTCTCATCTAGTCTTATCACACATCCACCTCAATATTCTCATTTCTGCTACACTCATTTTGCTCATATGTTGTTTCTTAATAGGCCAACATTCTATCCCATAATACATCGTTGATCTTATGGCAGTTCCATAGAATTTTCTCTTCAATTTTGTAGGTACCCTCTTGTTACATAGTACATCAGTAGCGCTTCTCCACTTGAGCCACCCCACTTGGATCCTATGAGTCACATTATCAGCAATCTCTCCATCTCTGCTAGGGAAAATTTTATTCCTTGGGTAATAGCCAAGAATTTTGCTATAAATAGCACCTCATTCTCACCATTCAACTCACACCTTCCATTCTTCAACTTCTCTCTCTAGAAAGTCTTGTATTCTTGCCTTGTTCTTACTTTGTTCTTAGTGTTCTTGAGGTTCTTCTTGAGTTCTTCAAGAAACTCATCCTAGGCCGCCACTAAACCACCACTCGACCACCTTTTCGATCCAAAAAGTTTAAGTAGTTTGGTCAAGACCTAGTTTCGAGAGAAACCTTTCTCTTTCGAAGCTACCGGAAGCTCACCGTAGGAAGTTACTCCGTCCGATGTACTTACTTTTTCCGTAGTCGTACCTATTGCCAAAAAAAATGGTAGAATACCTCTACTTACCTACTCTATGTATATTGTATGTTGTTTGTATATCGAAATGTATGGAAGTATTCGTATTTTGATATTAAAGATGGTTATGAGCATGTATATATATGATTACTTAGATTACCTGTTTGATGTGTGATAAAGCATAAGTGGTATCCACTCCAAAGGCATCCGTACATGTGGCGTTATGCTTTAAGTTGTGATATGAGCATGATAGAATAATATAAAGTTGGATGATCTTGCTAGTTTAGTTTCAAGATTACAATGAATGATTTATGATTACGTATGAGAAAAGTCCTTCCGCGGAGTCTTTGCATGAAAACGAGACACGAATATTGAGAAAGTAGAAACATGGAGGGTGTGTTAATGGCAAGGTATGTTTTGAAACCGCAATGTGGCCGGACTTGGTAGCCATTGTGTGGATTTGCGGAAACCGCAACGTGGCCGGACTTGGTAGCCCGTTGTGTGAATAAAAACTCGCAATGTGGCCGGACTTGGTAGTCCATTGTGTGGATTGTGAAAACCACAATGTGGTCGGACTTGGTAGCCCATTGTGAAGATTGCCAAAGGGGCTAGACGTGGTAGCGGAGAGGAGCCAATGCAAAGTTTTGTGTCCCAAAGGGAACTCGGTACGGCGGAATCATTGTGAGGATACTCAGAAGACCGGAACTGCTGAACCGAGGTTGGGTGTGTTAAATCGATTTTGAAAATGTTGATTTGGTAAATGAAAGGTGAAACCAGTGGCACGGTCTACGAAATGACGCGTAGGAGAAACTCAGAAATCATGGACACCAACGACTGTTGAATAGCGAATATGGCTGTTTCAGTTAGATATGTATGTACTATGTGGAAATCGTTAATTTTGTGATCTACTGCTTGTATGTTAAGGGTTAGTGGGTATGGATTAATCTATTGAGCTCTCGTAGCTCATGGTGTTACCTTTGGTAACCCTGACATATTATATTGGTGGCAACGCTGGTATAATATGTCAGACTTTATAGATGATCAAGGTGAGCTTTACATCTTGGAGGCTTTGGAGCTGAAGAGCTGGCTAGGATGGAGGAGCAAGTGGAGCTGTAGTTAGAAACCCTAGTTTCCCCTCCCTTTTGTAATGAAAGTACTCTTATGGAGGTTATGATGTAATATGAGCCAGACTCTATTTAGATATTCAATAAAATTGTGTATTTAACGTTCCCAAAATTCGGGGCGTTACACATTTGTAACTCCTGCACCCCAATTGAGTTGAGTGCCACATACTATTATATATAGTGTGGTATACATGTGTTTTGGAAGGAACACAAATCATATTGGCAAATGATATTTGGTTCATATATTTGTTGAGTGGCTATTTGAGCATACGGGCAGACGTATCTTTTCTTAGGACAACGTTTTACGTGTGACTCAATCCACATAGGTTTTCTCTTAAACTTCTACTTTTGAGTTTATATAATTATCTCAATATTTTATTGTTATGTTGTCTCCAATTATATTATATTTTACAAAAATTCTGACAAACATTTCCAGCAACACTTGCTAGGTTAGGAAAAATTAGCCACCGTGTATAAGGCCCCCAAGTCCTATAAGGCTCGCAATTTGGTTCATAATATTAACTCGCATAGACCAACTAAAATGGAAAAATGAGAACGGTAAGTCCAATAGCAAAAAGAATCCAAAAATGTCGTGAAGGATCCATCAAGAAACTTGACTAGCAATTTTGTGATTCGAATCTATTCTTCTTGTATTACTGCCTGAAAACACAAATAGCTATTTAAATTAATATTGCAGATTTCAATTTAAGATCTCGCGTAAACTCAATGGTTGAGCCTCCCCTGTATTTTTCATGCCTTGACCTTTAGAACGAAATTCAAGAATTGCTGAATATAATGAAAGAAGAAGCAGTTATTTTTTTATAATTTAAATCTCACGCATTCTGAGGGAAGATCGAAGGGCTCTGCTTCAAGTAGAAATTGTTAATGTCTCGAGCAGCATACAGAGGGCGGTTGTCCTTATTGGGAGTGGCAAGCATTGTGCTCACCAGGCCTCCTGTGCTAGTCCCAGCTATTATATCAAAATAGTCTGCAATTCTTGCATCAGGTCCATCCAATTCCTGCACCCGAACATGCATTTATCCAATGATGTTGAGCGCACAAGCAACTATTGTCAAGTTGAAAGCTAGTTGAGTACACAAACAACAATGTGGAAGTGGAAAACCAATGACTTCATGTACCTAGAATTAAATCATATAAAAGTTAGTGGTGTTAAACAATCAATCATGTTACTCTTGCTCCACTCGTGTTCCATTGGGTAAAAGTTTTTTTTTTTTTTTTATAACCGGATCTCCAAGCCATAGCTGCTTATGTGCACCTCAACTAATCCCGGAAACCTGAAGTTAACAACCGGGCAAATACTCCAAGAGTCCCAATGTTTGGAATAGTTGGTCTCCATGAGATTCGAACATGCGATCTCATAGAAGACAATCACTTATTTGCTTCATCATAACCACTTTGCCAGTTAAAAGTTTGGATCACTATAATAAAACATAAAACCATACTGGGCCGCAATTTTAAAGCTCTTTAAGCAATGAAGCCAAGTTTGAGTAACCTACTTCTCTTCTCGATAAGTTTATTATAATCATGGTGATAGTAAAAAAAATAACAAGAATAAATCGTCAAAACGAGTTATGTGTTTCTAAAATCAAGCTTGAATATAATAGCTCATTGCTCTGCTCGTGTACAACTATGTATGCAAAACTGTGTATCTATATATGACATATGATCGAGCTTCATTTCTAGTGATGCTGCTCTATGGTCCCAGAAAGTAGCCTGGTTTTGTTCCAATTTCGTAGGAATGGGGTTTCCTATATATACTCTGGATCGGAGGAGCCTATTTTCAAAGGCCCCTTCTCTTGTTATTCGCCAAATCAAACATGAAGTCAAGGAGTAAGGATGCTCAAAGGAAAAATGTCAAAGCTAGTTCTCTTTCCACTTTGCTCTTTTTTTTCTTGATAGTAACTCATGTGTTTGGACCAGTTTATGTACACTTCGACTAATCCTGAGAGACTAATTCCACTTGTCACTTGTGGGGATCCTAATTAAAGCTGAAGTTCTATTTTTTGAGCAGAGCAAAGCTCTTTCCTCTTTTCATCTTCCTAAAACAAGATCTCATATATATATATATATATGGTATAAATTATTTCTTGTACAAGCTTTAGCCTACGTGATGTCTTATCTTTTTCAAGATTTTCCTATTTTTAGTTGTTTTTTTAATAACGGTTTAATTATAAAAAAAGAAAAGAAAAACAAGAGAGAGAGTGGATATTCAACTTTTGTGTATTGTGACATTCTTGACTGCTTCTTTGACTATTTCGTGATTTCATAATGGGCACATATATAAAACTGTTGAAGTAAAGACTGAAAGTCGGATCAAATTAAATTTTGTCCTCTACATGATTTCATTATTATGGGTTCCATCAATGATTGTATTTGATTTAAAGAAGTCAGTTGACTTTGATTGCTTTATCCAAGTAAAATCCCGTATTTTGTTCACCCACCTATCAAATAAACGCCGGAGGAGAACCTCCGCCAACATTCCGGAGAGCTTCAATATCGTCCCCTTTATTGCGAAAAGCTACAAGGGTTGCAGATCTATCTAATAGTCTGGTCTTGATTCCTATGCTTCGTATTGATAGTCAGATGATAGGAGAGATTTCGCTTTTGGTTTTTTCTTTTAGATGTTTAGGCTTTTATTTTTGTTAGTCCTATGGAGTATGTACCGTATAACTTGTATTGGTTTTTATTGATATAATTGCATCTGTTCGTTCTCAATCTCAAAGAAAAGGAAAAAATGAAAAAGAAAGAACAAACGTACCTACAAAACAAATTAAATTGGATTCTAATTATTAAATCAATGATGGATCAGGAGATTTACCTGGAGCTTCGATTCGAGATAGGCGAGGATGGTGCCAGGGATAATCCCTCGGATGCCACCTCCGTCAATACTCAGCACTGTTACCATATTTCCTCTGCGCGGAGCCATTTCAGGTTCTGAGAAAGAGAACAATTAAGAAGAAATTAGAAAGGTTTTGCAATTTAGCAAAGTACTAATAAGTACTACTGTACTAGTTATTGCACTGATGAAGAGAATCAGTCGTCTCTTGATCTGCACATTATATCTGCAAACTTAAACTCCTTTCACTGTGTAATGGAGTATTATTATTAATATACCAAGAAAAGGAAAGAAGCATGCGGGTGCCAATGGCCAATGGCAGCAATACCATTTCCAACACAATTTTAAAAAATTTGGTCAAAGTCTTCGTCCTTCTCCCTATGAATAACATTACCTAACATTTGTTTAGGACCTTTCAGTATATCATAATCTATTACTACAATTTTGCAAGGATTTAAATATCAGTCCTTTGTAGCGGTTTTTTGTCCTCTAATACCGCTGCACCCTGCTATATCAGGACTATCAAAAATTCGCATTCGTAACGGCCGATTCCCTATACGTGTATCCGATTTTTTTCCCGCTTCACGACAACTATGACGGCTACGGCCACTTCAGGTCCTTTGGTGGCAAATATAATTCAAAAAATTTGTGGTCACGATACCCAATTTCCCACTACATATTTTTTGATACACTCGCTACTGCTATTTAAAACTTGCTATTTTGTCTGCTTTTGCATTATCATATGGTTGCAATGGGGTTATTGCAGCAGAGGCCAGAGGCAACATGCATATATTCAACAGGGAAATATTCTAAAGTCTTAAGCACCTACCTGAGCTGAAACTCTCTTTCCATTTCCTATCTACCTTTTTATTTTTTTATTTTTTTTGGAAATTTAATATAGTCAGACCTTTTCTATGGATTGAGCAAGGAACCTAAGATTCTTATGGGATATGAGAGGAATCAGATTAATTCCTGCTTAGTTTGAAAATGTGCTTCTTGGTTGAATATGTCATCGAGAATCACATTCTCATTCTAGTTAGTTCCAAATGCAGGAATTGTAAAAATATGGCATCACATTATCATTACTCAACAAGATTACTGGAGTATCATTTAAATTGAGTCTTCATGAATCGGTTGCTTAAGTTGATTTCCACAAAGAGAAAGAGTCGTCATGAATCTTTGCCTGCCAGCTGGCCTCATCGGAGATAGGTTCGTTAGTTTAACCTAACGTTGTGAAATTGATTTTGTAAATGATTTAAGTGGTGGAGGAGTCTGACTGAGTGGTAGGGGAGGGGAGGGGAGCAGGGCCGGCTCATAAGTTTTGGAGGTTGGAAGCGAACCTCTTGAATGAGGCCTCCCTATATTTTTCATACAAAAGTGGTCTACAAAAAGTCTCATAAAAAACCCATTATAAAAGATTTACCATTACGAAATAGAAGCATATTATCCACACAAAAAATGCAACTATTACAATACCTTAAAATTCATCATTTGAAAATTAGTCTTCTCCTCGCACTTTTTGCTGCAAACGTATTAATTAAGTCTCCATAGTCCTCAACTCCTCAGGCGTTTTTTCTCTCTTTTTTTTTTTTTGATCGCCCAAGTGTTTCTAATGAGTAATTCTACCATTTGGGCCTATTTTGTGGCTCCTAAATTTCAATTGGGCTTGTTTTGTGTAAAGGAGGCTCAATGCAGAAAAAAAATTTGGGCCACACATACACATAGATATAGGGATTCTAGAATTTTGGGGGCCCTCGTTTTTAACATTTTTTGGAGGCCCGAAGCACGTGCTTCCCTAGCCTACCCCTTTAGCCGGCCCTGGAGGGGAGGGTTGTAGCCGAGGGAGGGAGGGAGGTGGCGAGGGTTATCTGATATTGGCGTTATGTGGTGGAAGTAGCTGGAAAAGGGCTAATGGAAGAATTAGGTGTAATTAATTATCTGGGGTTATGGTACAGCGACCGGATAGTTGCTCGTGGTCACTTTTCAACGTTAAAAACGTTCAAGTAATCGCTTCAACTACAGGAATCAAAATGATATACTATAAGAGTATTTATTTTTTGGTGAATAGTAAATGGATTTGTGAAGATAGGGACATTTTTAATTAAAGCAAATAATTTGGGATAGGAAGATTCTTTTTTGTTTTTTTTTTTTTTAGTTCAAACAAAATCACTCTATCATCAGTGACTACATTTATCGCACTACGAGTTTTTGGGCTATGCAAGCTTTGGTCCTTCGGTTATGTACTTGTGAATAGACAGAAAAGGATTTAAAAATAAAAAATAAAGTTGAGAAATGAAACAGAGAGAAAAATAAATGATAGTCTTGCGTGAAGAGAATGAATACGCAATTGTTAGGAACAAAATTTCAGTAAATAACTTGAATATATGAAATAGAATTAGAATAGTTAGCACCTCATAATGTATCACATTATCTATCTATACTATACTATACTACTTCTTTTAAAAACACGAAGATGTTTCCTACTTTTTTTTATGTCAAAAATACCCCTGCTAAGAGTGAGAAGTACAATCATACTGGGATACTAAACGTCGTGTCCGTTATAATAGCAGAGGCCAATTGTAACGGAAGACCGTGTCTGTTGAATGTCATATGCCTCTTGGAGAATCACCATAGCCTTCGAACATAAAGGCTGCATACGCGGCTCTTGGATTAGCAACATCGAGGGAAAAAAGGGAGCATTTCTACAACGTCTGATGCCATACGCAATTCGCACGCCACAAATAGTTGATTGTGATTAGGTAATTTGATGTGGTTATTCGTCTTGTTATTGTTCTTCATCTCATCCTAAAAACATCGACAATGATAACAATGGCCTCCATCACTCTGTTTCTCTTGAACACGAGTTCACATATGTCATAGCAAATGGGTACAGGCAAAGTGCAACCAAGATGTCTCCGTGTGACTCCATTTCTCTTCCTTTGGTGCTTGGCCGTCATTCTGTGGGATTAAATTTAACAGAATAGTAGGAATTACTGTAAACCAGTAGCAAAACAATAAATAATAGTAGCAAAGATAAAATTCTTAATCAGAAAAAATAGGGATTAGAAAAGCCTGTGGATCGAGGCACGTATGGTGGCGCCTTCCTAAGAGAAGATACGTCCCATTCTGCACTGGGTTGAATGATGCTCTACTCTCAAGATTCAACGATCCTCCGAGAAGCTTTGTGTGCAGCTAAAGCTTACTCACGAACCCTTAATTGCCCGTATGCTCAAAATATAGGAGTAGCTTCAAAGTAATATGCAAACTGGAAATTAGAGTGAATATGGTTTTGTTTTGTTTTTTTTTTTCTACATAGGATGAAATTTTATTAAAAAAAGGGAAAGGGAAAGGGGATCCAACAAAAAGTTGGATGATATACCTCAAGGCAAAGTCCAAAACACCCAAAGGCCTACATGGGTCCAACAAACAAATAAACAATACAACACAACCCAACCCAACACCTAAATAAAACAGATTAAAGCCCAAAACACCCAAACCCAGTCCAACCAAGGACTGGCCCACCCACTCCAACACCCAAAACCCTAAACGCTCTATACTCCACCGCCGCACAAACCACCGAAAAACTAGCCTCGCCGTTAAGCCAAGCCGGCCCCTCCCAGATGTAGAGATCGGCGGCGAAAATAGGCCTATGACGATGAAGTACACAATACTCAAGGCAAGGGAGCACACCACCACCAAACAGTAGCCCCAACCAAACCCAGCACCACCGGAGAAACCAAACAGCAGCAACAAACCGGAATGATGAACCGCCAACCCCACGCCCGGAGGAGAACTCAGAATGGCCGCCGACCGGACTTCGGCACACAAAACGACTTAAGCAAACCACCATGGGGGCCACAACCACCTCACCACCGCCAGACTAAAAGCCATCTTCGATCCCACCGCCATCTTCACCGATCGTTTTGAATAAAACCTGCAAAACAAAATTAGAAAAGCGAAACTAACGGGTCACCACCCCACTGCCGATCCCACCGCCATCTCATTTGGGGAGGGCAGAACCCCAAATGAGAACGGAGGAGAGGAAAAGGGGCTTGATCTAGAGGAGGAGAAGAATAGGAGAGAGAGATAGAGGGGGAGGAGGGAGGAGGCCACCTCCCCAGGTAGGCGGCGGCGGCAGAACGATGAAAAGCCCTAGGAAAATCGCCTGGATAGAGAGAAACGAGGAACGTGAAAATTCCTAAGCATGTTAGCTTCTGGTTTTGTTTTGTTGCTATAGAAGTGTAAGAGTACTTTTTGTTCTTCTGGTTTTGTTTGTTGCTATAGAAGTGTAAGAGTACTTTTTCCTCTCTATGCATTTGATGAAGAAGAATGATGCAATATATAGCTCCAAAAGAAGACATAAATCATAAAGAGGGAATGAGAGAGGAGCCAGTGGACTGCCAAGGCAGATAAGGAAATGAATAAGGGGAGTAAATGAGCATGGGTTAATGCTCCTCTGCCAAGCAATGGCATCCCAATGACAATGGAGTAAATGTGCACATACTAATTGTTTGGCTACGAAATGGCTCAAGGACAGCGCGCGGGCGTGCCAGGACTTGTCGCGTCCAATATAAGGACTGGGCATCCCTTTTCTGACTTTGTAACTGTACGACGAAAGTGCTGTAAACCTAAAGGCTAGATTGCAGTGATGGTTCGTGGTTTTGCCACAACAAGCGTGGACTTAGCTATTTCCTAACCGTGTAGGAAAGAGAGCAACGTTAAAGTAAAAACGAACTTTATTATGTCGGAATAATAAAGTTGGGTACAAGGAAAGTAAAGTTCAAACTACTTGAAGAAGTGAGTTTGAATGGGTTTGAGTACGAGGTGCTCGATAATCTACGTTGCTGAAAGTAGGAAAGTGTTTTTAAGTGTTGGGCTTTGATTGGTGTGGGAACCCTTTTTTAGTCTTGAGAACTAGTATTTATAGGCCAAGCATCTCAACGGTTTTGCATGCAAGCGGATTTGTTGGCTTCTCCTTGTGATGCCATGTGTCCCACGATCCAAGTTGCTGACGGTTTCTGGTAGTTGATTGAATTGCCCACGTATTCTTCTTAAGTCATGGGAAGTTATTGGAAGTTTGGGAAAGTTAGTGGGTTCCCTTTTTCGTGGGCCGTAGAGAATCATGGGCCATCAAATGGCCAATCAATGTACAACCTTCACGAGTCCATCTTCTATTTGCACTAGCATTCACCAGAATGTTCCAAATAAATCTTTTTGACCATGGGCCTTTATTTCTTATTTGGATAATTGAGCCCACAACATTTCAACCCATGACTGAAGCAATCAAAATTAATTGGGCCTAAATGGTATCAACTTGGCCCATTAATTTTAGCCCAGAACATTTCAATTTTTCGGCCCAATTTAATTAAAAGACAATTAAATGGCCCTACAATGCTTACCCAGGATTGAGTGGCAAAAACGGGTGTAAACAATGCCCCCTAGGCCTTAACCTTATTCAAGATCTAGGCCATAGTAAAGTTTTTTGCAAACCAAATGAGTCCTTAAGTTGTTATCAAATTCAAAAGATTATCAAGCTTGTAACCAACCTAATAACTTTTGAATTTCCAAGTATGGATATTTTTTAGCTGAGTTCGGACTCTTCCGATTCCATCTAAACCAAATCCCACAACAAATGGGATGTGATAAGTCTCTCAAGAGTCCTACTTACTGTGGTAATTATTTATTTCTTAGGCCTAGGGTACACGTGCCATCACCCCAGGCCTTGCATTGGCTTGCACATGCAGCTTTTTATGCTGTCAAGACTCCTCTTGGGTCAATCAAGAGTCTAATCTCTTTAATTATCATTTCAATTTCGAACATAAAGAGAGATAAGTGCAACAGCATCTCTTGAACTTGTACTGTCACCCTTAAAACCCCATTCTTGCACCATCATTCTCTCTCTACATCTTATCTGCCTCACCTTTCTCCAGAACTCAAAGGAACTAAGGAACCCTAATCCACCATTATTCCTCGATCAAGCCTTTGAACCTTAGAGAAAATGGCTACTCATAAGGCCCATGCACCTCCTCCAAATCCTAATAGTCTCGGCATTCAAATTCAGAAGATCCTGGCCGAGGAACATATAGCAGTCATCAATCATGTTTGGTGATTGCTAATGTTGATCGTGTTGGGCTAGGGCCTGCCTTCCAACTAGGTTTCCACCTCAACTTGTCCCCATGTACCCATTGGTAGAGGAAGCACTTCCCTTCGAATCCACTTCATTGGACTGGAATCAATTCATCATTGATATCCCTAACCGTCTTTGGCATAGACCTAATGCAAAATATCTAGAATGACTTGATCGAATGCTTGAGGCCAAGGGTGATCTATCGAGGCAGATAGGGATTCGAGATACCATTTTTCTCAGACGATCCCTTATTGATATGGACAAGAACCTTTTCCTTGCTACCTCTCAATTTTGGTCAATTACTACGAACTCCTTTCACTTCAGGGTAGGTCTTATGAGTCCAACCCTCTAGGACATAGCTTTCTTAAGAGGCCTCCGTTCCCATGGGATTGAGGCCAATTAATTTTTGTCTCAAAAAACCCCTTACTTTGAATATAAGGAACTCTTGTCTTTTACCCCCTTTATAAACCACTATGCCAGGAAAGGTCTAGTTGAAGATAGTGAGCACGTGGCTTTTCTTCTTTACTGGCTAAACAAGTTTATCTTTTGTGTCTTTGCAAGAAGTTCATCTTTGCCCCTAGTCCCTTGTGGATTATAACCCTATGGTTATGGTCTTACTTTCCCAAATTGGCTCCACCGATGAATAAAAATTCAGAAAATACTTGTTATGGTCTCCACTACGTTGACGTGGTCTTAGATATGCATTTGGTGTCTACTTCAAGTTTTTCTACCATGAACTTGTGAGTATGGAAAAAAATTGGACACCTTTCGTAAGAGACACCGTACCTTGGTGGTTGAAGAGAGGTGCATCAGACCCTGGGGATGATTATGATGACCACATTGAGATCTAGACCAGCTTTTTGATCTCCAGAGACCTTCTGTATGGGATGGCCTTCACCCCAACCAATCCCAAGTGTGGAGTGGAATACTACAATGCAGCCTAATTTGCTAGGCAATTCGACCTGTGTCAGCTCACAATCTGCCTCCATATCAGTCCTTGAACGAGGACTTCATTGACAGACCCGTAATTCAACCGAGGGAATTGGAAAGGGTTAGGAACATTCTTCCTGACCTTAGAAAGAACTTTGCCCTCCATCCCTACATTGAAAGAACTGAGAAAGGGGCCAAATTTGACAGTTGGTGGGGAGGTTACATAAAGATGCATTTTTCGACTCCATATCTGGATGCTTTGACCAAGCTTCTACCCAGCCTTGCTGGAGTGCTTGAACTTGGCATCACAGTGCCCTTGCAATAGATCAGTCCTTCTCCAACCTCCAGTGTTAAAAGAAAAGGTAACTTAGAGGCCTTTTATTGCTTTTATTCTTTTTAAGCCTCTGAAGTTTGGACTAATTTTCCTCTTCATTTGCAAGTCCAAAGGACATGCCAAATGATGTTACTGCAACCCCACCCGTTCAAAGATCAAAGAGATTGAAGACTACTGCCAATAGGCAATGGCCAATGGTATAAGCTCTTTAGCCCTTCATTCAGTCCTTCAAAATAAAGTGATTATGCCTCTATCTTTTCCTATAGGCACCTGAGACAGTGGTTTCTGGTAGGACAAAGAGTAGTGCTAAAACCAATTCTCTAGAAACTGACCTTTCGGAGAAGGTTTGCACTCTTCTTGGCTTTGCCTTCTGTTTTACTTGAATGTTTTTGCTAACTTTCCTTCTTATAGGCCACCTCTAAAACTAAGGAAGGGCAAGTTGATTCTGCCCTTACTAAGAAGAGGTTGAGAAAGAAAACTCCTACACCAGCTGACTCTAAAAACACCGTGTCTGCCAGAGCACAATCCCATTGTAAGGATGCCTTGCGGCATGGTTTTCATAATGTTTATGCCTCCTGGGCATCATCTAATATCATCATCTAATCCCCCTTGTATTTCAATTTCAGGAAGTTGATGATTACTTTGAGGAAGAGATAGAAGAAGAAGACAAAGGACTGAATATGCCTGAGCATGAACCTGAACATGAAGCCTCCTCCAAGACTCTAGAGAAGCCTAGATCTCCAGTTATCAAGCCCATTCCTACGATCAATCCACCCGTTGAAACTGAATTCGTCAATGTGCCAGATGAGGAAGAAGAAGAAGAAGACCTGGACTCCCTATTCAAATCTGCCCAAGATTTGTTGATGGTAGCCACCTCTGGTGCATCGGGTAGTGGCCTTGGCTCAACCTCTTAATCTCAATTCACTCCAGACGAGGTTGCTGAAGCCAAAGCAGCCCTGAGAATGGCTCTGCTCCAGAACTTCAAGGCAATCATTCATCCTGCCAGAGCTTCAAATATCAAAAAGGCCATGGATGTGCTGGTAAAGTCCCAAACTTTGGGGACAGAAGAGACTGCTCTTCAATACTTCTAGAAGGAATTTCCAAGCATGATCAAGTCCATGACTCCTCCACTCATGAGCTCAACAAGGTGAACACAAAGATGGCAGAACTGCAAACGGTTGATGCTGAGATCACCAAATTTAGTTCTGAATGGATTTAGTTGAAGGAAGACATGCAAACCAATGAAGCAAGCATCACTTCCACCTCCAATGAAGTGTAGGATCTCAACGCAAAATTGGCACAAGCTGAAGGTCGTTTGGTTGATCATCGTAATGAGGCTAAAACTCTGGCCAAACAACATGATGATTTGAAAGCTGGATCCATGAGCCAAAAGATGAAACTAAACCTCTTGGTGGAAGAGATGCCAAATCTTCGTGGACAAAGGGAAACACTCGAAGCCTAGCTTGCTAGTCTTGACTCCTCTTGGGAGAACCTCAAAAGCAGTCTTGAAGGCATTCTGTAGGTCTTGACCTCCAAAACTCTAACTTTTGAACTTTGGTCTATAATAAGTTTAAGTTTTCTGCTTCTTGCCTGGCCTGAAACTTTCCTTTAATTGGTCAAACCAACCCCTTACTATAACCAGTCTCATCTCTCTGCAAGGCTTATAATCGAGCCCATAGTTATCCCTCTTTTCCGGCAATTGAGGCAATGGTTTGGATGATGTTTTATGGACTAACCTTTAGGCCTTTATGGTTTTTGCATGACGGTATCTTGGCCTCGGTTTAGGCCTCGTTGGAATATCCTTCTATGGCTTATTCAGTAGGTTTTCCCAAAAATCCCTCATTTCCCACATTATAGGATAATGATGCTTTAGGTATATCCCATTTGTCAAATGTTTATGTAAACCACCATCTAAGTCCATTAAAAGATAGACGCTACCTTTAAGGACTTGAGAAATCTGATATGGTCTTTCCCATGTTGGAGACCACTTGCCATATCTTAAATTCTTTTCCCTTAAGGGAAAGACAGCTTTCCAGACCAAATCACCTTCAGTAAAGCTCTTCTTTCTTACTCATTTGTCATAAGATCTAGCGACTCGTCTTTTCTGAACCAACATATGATCAAGGGATGCAAGCCTAACCTCGTCCAAGTCCTCAAGCTCCATCAGTATGGCCTGAGTATAATCTGCAGGAGTGAGGCCCTTTTTATATGCTATTCTTGCTGACTTTACTGCTACCTACATTAGTAGGACTGGATCATGCCCGTATACCAACATATAAGGAGTTGTATTGGTGGCTTCCTTCTTTGAGGTTTTGTAGGCCCACAAGGCCTCAGAAAGCAATTCGTGCCAAGCCCTTGGATTATTTTCCACCATTTTCTCTATAATGTTGACAAGAGTCCTGTTGGTGGACTCAGTCTGACCATTTCCTTGTGCATAATAAGGAGAAGAGTTGGAAATAATAATATTTTGCTGAGCAGCAAAGTTAACCACTTGTTCCCCCATGAATATCGTACCCCTATCTGCAACCAGGTGCTTAGGCAATCCAAACCTATGGATGATTCTCTCTTCGATTACTTTGATTACCTCTTGTTGATCCACAGATTTTAATGGCACAGCTTCTGCCCATTTGGTGAAGTAATCCGTGGCTACCAAGATGTAAGTATGATTTCCAGACAAAGGAGGATAAATTTTTCCAATCACGTCAAAGGCCCAACCTCTGAATGGCCAAGGTTTGACCACAGCATAATAATTAGCTGCAGGGACACGCTGAATTGGGCCATGGGCTTGACTGGGCTGGCATCCATTGGAAAAATGAATACAATCCTCTAAAATGGTTGGCCAATAGTATCCATACCTTCTGATTAGCCATCTCATCTTTATTCCTGATTGATGAGCTCCACAAATACCTTCATGGACTTCGCTCATGACTCTCATGGCCTCAGCGTGCCCTAGGCATCTTAAAAGTAAGTCATCCTCAGGGCTCTTCTTGTGTAATTCATCCCCCACAAGAATGTAACTCATGGCTCTCCTCCTTACCTTCCTGGAGGCCCTGTGATGAGGCCTCTTTAGGAAGGAAATAATAGGTGTACGCCAATCATTCTCTGGTTCATCATCTGATTCTTCACCTGTGAAGTCAGAAGTAAATACCTCCAGTCCTAGACCTCTCCTTCTAACAAAAGGTAACAACCTCTTTTGGACTGTGATGATCTTGTGGATTGTTTCTGAAGCTAGCTTCAGACCTGTTGAGGCCTGAGCCAAGCTATTGGCTTCAGTGTTCATACTCCTTGCAACGTGTTTGACAGTTACATTATCAAAATCTTGAATTAGTTGCACTGCTGCCATATAATAAGGAGCCAAATCCTCACTATAGCATTTGAACGTTCCCACCAAGTGATTGATTACAAGGTTTGAATCCCCAATAATCTTTACTTCTCTGGCCTCTAGATCTCTTAGGATCTCAAGGCCTATAACAACTGCTTCGTATTCAGCTTGGTTATTTGTACATGGGAAATCAAATTGAAAGGAGAATTCAGTCCTCAGGCCTTGAGGAGAAATAATAATTACTCCACAGCCTTAGACTTCTTAAGTCCTTGATCCATTAAAGAGCAACGTCCAAGGAGTGAGTGATATTTCAAGCGCGCTCGGTCCTATCTTAGATTCATTGCCGATATCCATGCATGGATGATCAGTAAGAAAATCTGCTAAGGCCTGGCCTTTCACTACTTTTTGAGGAATGTATTGAAAACTTGATTCCATTAGAGCTAAAGACCATTTTCCAATTTGGCCTCTCATGATTGGCCGAGAACGCAAGTATTTAACTAGGTCTGTTTTACTCATAACGTAAACCAAAATAGGAAGCATGTAGTGCCTCAATTTTATTGCTGAAAAGTACAAGGCAAGATAGATCTTTTCAATAGGAGTGTATCTCTTTTTATATGGAGTCAATAACTTACTCAAATAATAAACTGTATGTTCTTTTCCTTGGGCGTTGTCTTGAGCTATAAGGCCTCCAATAGAGCCTTCAACAGCTGAGATATAGAGCTTCAGAGGCTTGTTCTTGATGGGAGGCATAAGGACTAGAGCCGTTGCTAAACAGCCTTTGATCTCATCAAAGGCCTTTTGATGGTTTGCCTCCCAAACAAAAGCGTCATGGTCCTTCAACTTCAAGAGTGAAGAAAAGACTTGAACCCTTCCAGCTAGGTTTGAGATAAACCTTCTCAAGAAGTTGAACGAACCCAAGAGCTTCTGCAACTCCTTCTTGGTGGTAGGAGGCTTCGCTTCCATGATTGCTTTGGTCTTGTTCTTGTCAACTTCAATCCCTTTGGACCAAGAATCCAAGGAACTTGCCTGCGGAGACTCTGAAGGCACATTTCAAGGGGTTTGCTTTCAAATCAAACTGTTGCATTCTCAAGAAAGACTTCCTCAAGTGTTCCAAATGTTCATCATAGGACTAAGACTTGACCACGATATCATCAATGTAGATCTCCATGAAATGGCCAATGAAATCATGAAATATGGCATTCATCGCTCGTTGGAACGAAGCACCAGCATTCTTTAGGCCGAAGGGCATTATGACCCACTCAAAGGTTCCTAGGGTTCCAGGACACCTAAAAGCGGTCTTAGCCGTATCGGTCTCGTAGATAAAGATCTGATTGTGGCCAAAATGTCCATCCATGAAGGACAAAAGCTTGTGACCAGAAGCTCCATCTACTAACTGATCTACAATTGGCATTGGATACTCGTCCTTTAGGGATGCCAAATTCAAGTTTTTGAAGTCCACTTATACTCTGACATTGCCGTTCTTCTTAAGGATTGGCACAATATTAAAGAGCCAAGTAACATACTTGGCTATTCGTATGAATCTAGCGTTGAAAAGGCATTCGATCTCATCTTTGACCTACAAATAGACCCCATTGGACATCCTCTTTGGCGGTTGTTTAAAAGGTCTGAACCCTGGTTGAATGGGTAGCTTGTGTTTTACTAGGTCTCTGGACAGACCTGGAAGCTCCTCATAAGTCCTAGCAAAGTAGGACTTGAACTCCTTTAAGAGCTGGATGAACTTCTCTTTCATGTTCTCTAGCAAAAGTTGGCTAATATATACAGGTCTGGGATTTTCTGAATCTCCCAAATTAATTTCTTCCAAAGGATCTTACACGTCAGCCTTTAGATCATCCAACTTGGCTGGGGCTGCCTCAAGGTCCTCTAACCAGATTTCATTCCGATCTTCAACCAAATTTTCATCCTCATTGATTACTTCGGCTGCACAGGCTAAATAATCTTCCTTTGACTTTTGATTTCCGATCAGCCTCTCTAGCAAATAAGCTTCAAATTTTGACAATGTGGTCTGAAGGGCCACGTGTTTCTCTATTTCTGAAGGGCTTACTAACATTAAGAATGGCATTTGAATGAAGCTGTAATCGGCCTGCTTGACTCCGTGATCATTGGACCGATTAACTCTTGAAAAAGTGCCTTCACTTCTTCTGCTGACTTGTTATGAATAAGGGCTATTTTGTGGCGACCATACTTATCAAGGCCTGCCACCTTCATTGGACCAACCCCTTCATCATATAAATGGGTATCGACATGATTAGTAGAGGCCTGGAAAGGTTTGCAGTCAACCCATATCACCTTCACATCGTCTTGATTCCAGAAGATAAGACATTGGTGAAGGGTTGAGGGGACTGCTAGACAGGAATGAATCCAATCTCTCCCCAGTAGAACATTGAAGGAAGAGTATGAATTGACAACAAAGAAAGGTGTTGTTAAGGTCTTGGACCCTATCGTTAAATTCATGATCAAAATACCTTGGCATGTTGTCTCCTTCCCAGTGAAGTCAATCAAGGTGGCGTTGCATGAAACCAGGTCTTGATCAGTCTTCCCGAGCCTCTGCATCATGGCCTTAGGAATGAGATTGGTTGCTGAACCATTGTCTACCAGGATACAATTCACTGGCATCCCATCAAAGCAACCAGCAATGTACAAGGGCTTGAGGTGTTTGTTCATCGTGGGACTCGGCCTCTCAACGATCACGCTAGCTTGCACGATCTTCATTCTTCTCTTCGGTCTCATCCTTCAGTACGATCACTGAAGGCCCATTTAGTCCTACAGAGAAGGACTCATTTAAAATCTCCGCTGTCTGCCCCATCTCTACAACATCTCCCTCCATGGCTGTTGGAGTGTTGTCCTTGGCTTCCAGATCTACTGGTAAGAACACGACCATGTTGCATTGCATGTTATGACCCTGTCTAGGCACAAACTCCTTAGCCTGTGAATTCAACTTCGGCTTGCCCCTCGAGTCTGGCCTCTTTGGTTCAAGGGCTGTCTTCTGGGTCAAAGTGACTTGTCTCGGTGAAGGCTGAAACCTAGCTTCTTCAAGAGTTCTTTCCAAGAGAGGTTGTTTTTTGGATACAGTGGCTTACTTCGCAGGCAGTTAGGTAACAGCCTCTTTGTATGCCTTTCCCGAAGGTGCTTGTTTCTTAGGTAAAGTCTTTGGAGGAGGCTCGATGATAGCCTCTTCCACAATCCTTTCCAAGGGCTTGTATACTCTTTTGGCCTTAGGTTTTTCAACCACAGGCTCTTCTAGCAGGACTTCCACCTTTATTTCTTCTTTGGGGTCATCTTCAATCATTGGGTTGTCCAGTAGATCTGTTTTTTCATCAGCCTTTCTAGCTGCCTGCCTGAATCGTTGGCGGCGCCTTTTCTGAGATCTAGATAAAGATGGAGGTTCAGAAGGAAACTTGGGATGTTCAACCTTGTGCCACTCATCCGCAGGAGTGACTGGAGGTCTCACAAGCCCTTGGTTTATCCCTGGAAGGAGCAGATATCCTCAAGTTGATGAGCTCATCTTCAATTTCAACCAACCCTGGCTGAATTCGGTTGAACACAGATTCGCGTACAACCCTTCTCCCTTTAGACCTGCATGGCTCTTTAGGACTTGGTTCAGCCCTTCCCACAATAATGCTTTTCAAGACTGGCTTGCTAGGACTGGCATGATGTCCACACTCTGTGCACACCATGGAACAAGTTGGTTTCTCTGGTTTCTTCACTCCCAAAGGTCTGGACCACCAAGAGTTCAATTTTTCGAACCTTCTAACCTGCTCAGTCCTGACATCACCCTTATCATAACTTGTACACTTCTTTGGAAAGGGCTCCTAAACTTATCTTCTACCTAGGAGCAGTACTAAGTGTGCCTCTCATGTTGACAGAGACCATATTTGTACTCAGCCCTAAAGGAAAGGGATTGTCGTCGACCCCCATAGGCTGTTTGTCTTTCTTAGGGAACTTGAACTCTCCCCACTCAATTTTGTCCTGAATATCACTTCTAAATACTATGCAGTTATTAGTTATATGACTCCAAGAGTTGTAAACAATACTCTTTGTCCTTCAATTCTTTCGAGGTTGGAATCTTGTGACCAAAGGGTAGTTTAAGCAACTTATCAGCAAGGAGTTGATCAAAGATAGCCTCAGACCTGCCAACGTCAAAAGTATAGGCCGCGGTTGGCCTATTAAGATTGTTCTAAATAGGCTGCTTCGTTGGCTCCATCTTGACAAAGGCCTTGTAAACGTATCGCTTTTTATTGATGATTTCAGCCACTGCCACATCCAGGTCTGCCTCTGTCTCTACTGCAGCAACCTCATAATTAGGGTCACGGTAATACATCCCCTTTGATGCTGTCTTTCTGTCCTACTCCTCTGCCAAGAGCCTTTCGTAATGAGATGCCTTAGAGGACAACTCAAACAAGTCTCTGAATTCTATCCCATAGAACTTCTTCTTCATCTCGAAGCCCAAGCAGTTTAATGCTATGCGCACGTATTCGGCCTTTGGAGGACAATCTTGCATTTGAATCGAGCAATCTCGAAACGCAAGAGATAGGACTCCATAGATTCGAGATAGGTTAATAGCATGACAAGTCCGCCAATGTCACTTCTGGTTCTACCCTGTAGAACTGCTGGTGGAACATCTCCTCCAATTGTGCCCAGGTCTGCACTGAGTTAGATAGTAAATTGATGTACCAAGTAAAGGCTGTCCCAATAAGAGAATTGGGAAAAAGCCTCAACTTTAGGGCATCAATGGTCCCAGCTTCTCCACATGGAACTTGAAACCTGGCAATGTGCTCCACTGTTGACTGCATGCTCTCTCTATTAAAGGTCTGGAATTCTAGGACTTTATAGCCCTTAGGGAAAGGCGTATTGTCCACTTCTTCGGTATGAAGCTTCTTATACATTGGCCTTCCCAAAGGTCTAAAATCAGATCCTAACTATTTTTGAAGCAAGTTTAGGACTTTGTCCCTTCACATGGACATGTTTGGCATAAGAGGTAACTGTGGGCGTGCCTCTTGTGCATGTTGGTTCTGGATTGGAGTTGCCCCACCCCCCCCCCCCCAGTATCAGAGCTTTGAGGAGTGTGAGCAATTCCTTTATTTTTTCTAGAACCCTGGCCTCTTTACAGAGGCCTTTTGTCTGTCTTGTCAAATTTCTCAGGTTTGCTCTGGTCTTCAACCAAAACAAACCTTTGATCATTATTTACTGGAGGTGTCTGGGCTCCTTCAATAACAACTCCCTTCTCTTTTTGCCCCTTGAGTACAGGGCTATTAGACGAGGTAGTGTGGTAAAAAACTTGAAGAGGTGGCATTGCCCCCTTTAAGCCAGCTTGGTCTTAACTGTTGCCATAAAAACCAATCTGTGGAAAGCCCTGTTGCTGAGGAGCGAGCGATAGCCTCTCTGTAAGTGTAGCAACCATTTTGTTGACTATTATGGTCAGAGGTTCCAAAGATTGAGAGAACGATTGTGAGATTGACTGTGTCACGTTGTGGGAGATCTCATGTCCTGCCAAAAATATATAATTTTTGACGCTGTCCATAGCGTCGCTAAGATCTTGAGCGCTGATCTGAGGACCAACTTTCTCGAGTAATGGCATGTCAATTGCCACTCCCTCAAGACCCTGTGGTGGATCCGAGATTGGTGGATCCAGTTGCTGTTGCTTCCTTGCTATGATAAAACCTTTGGACGATTAGGGTCCCATTGGGTGTGCCAAAAGATGTTTGGCTACGAAATGGCTCAAGGACTGAGCGCGGGCATGCCAGGACTTGTCGTGTCCAACGTAAGGACTGTGCGTCCCTTTTCTGACTTCATAACTGCATGGCAAAAATGCTGCAAACCTAAGGGCTAAATTGCAGTGATGGTTCGTGGTTTTGCCACAACGAGTATGGATTTAGCTATTTCCTAACCGTGTAGGAAAGAGAGCAACGTAAAAGTAAAAACGAACTTTATTATGTCAGAATAATAAAGTTGGATACAAGAAACGTAAAATTCAAACTACTTGAAGAAGTGAGTTCGAATGTGTCTGAGTACGAGGTACTCGATAATCTACTTTGCTGAAAGTAGGAAAGTGTTTCCAAGCGCTGGGCTTTGATTGGTGTGGGAACCTATTTTTAGTCTTGAGAACTAGTATTTATGGGCCAAGCATCTCCACAGTTATGCATGCATATGGATTTGTTGGCTCCTTGCGACGCCATTAATTTTAGCCTAGAACATTTCAATTTTTCGGCCCAATTTAATTAAAAGATAATTAAATGGCCCTCTAACGCTTACCCAGGACTGGGTGTCAAAAACGGATGTAAACACTAATTAATATGGAAGGGATCCAAAGTTATATGAAAATTTTAAATTAAAAAGGAAATATACAACAATCCCCCACATAATTTAAAATTTTAAGATAACAAAATATAACAAGTTTTTTTTTACTGTGCAATGGGTGTAGGTACCTTCAGGGTTTGAACCTCCACTTTGTGTTAGTAAATTTTAGTTTGGCAGAGCCATAGTAAACTAAATCTTGAACTAGGTCCTTTATTCCAAACGTTTACTTACCACACACACACACATAGTATGAACAATTCTTTAGGTTCTAGTCTAGTTTGCGCTTTACGGTCATTCGCATGAATCCCGTTTCATTAGTGTTTTTAGGGAGTTGCCTATTTTCCATAGTAGACACCCCACTACTACACCCACTAAGGTGAGACCTTCAGGGAATATGTGACAATACCTCGGAGAATTCCTGCCTCAGACTCATTTAGAGTTTAAACTCTTCCTAACCATCACATTTAAGAGCACCATCACCTTAGGAACGGGACTAGGGATACCCCTTAGTAATTGAATATTATATTTTTATGCTCTTCTAGTCATCTTAATTACAGCTTCGTTGTTACCCATTAAACCTTCTTCATAGGATCTCCAATCACAAAGGTTGGGTGTCCACTGCAGTGACTAATTTATAGGCTTCAGTCTCATTCCCCTCGATGATTCAATGACTAGCCTCCGCGCTAATCCTTTTGTAAGAGGGTCCGCTATATTACTCTCAGACCTCACAAATTCAAGTGATATCACTCCATTTGATAGCAACTCTTTCGCAAAGTTGTGCCTTATTCTTATATGCCTTCTCTTTTCATTATAATTTTTACTTTTAGCCTTTGCTATCGTAGCTTGGCTATCACAATGTATTGAAACAACTGGTATAGGATTGGGCAACACTGGAATATCTGCTATAAGGCTTTTTAGCCATTCAGCTTCTGCACTTGCCAAATCCAAGGTTATTTATGAATTCTGCTTCCATGGTTGACTTGGATATAACAATTTATTTTGTAGATCTCCAGGCCACTGCACCACCACCTAAAACAAAGACATAACCACTAGTGGCCTTACTTTCTTCAGAATCTGATATCCAATTTGCATCACAAAAACCTTCAAGTACACATGGAAAGCCATGATAATGAATACCATAATCAATTGTGCCTTTTACATGTTTAAAAATTCTTTCTATTGTTGCCTAATGATCACAATCAGGATTACTAGTATAACTATTCAATCTACCCACAGCATATGCTATGTCTGGTCTCATGCAATTAGTGAGATACATCAGAGATCCAATTATTTGAGAATATTTATGTTGAGAAATTCCTTCTCTAACATTCTTATTTAAATGCACTTTTGGATCAAAAGGAGTAGATACTGGTTGTAAGTCAAAATAATTAAACTTCCTTAATATTTTTTCAACAAATGAGATTGTGACAAACTGATATTATTTTCTTTCTTTATCAATTTAATCCTAAGTATGACATCGACAGGGCCTAAATCTTTCATGTCAAACTTATTAGATAAAAATTCTTTTGTCCCATTTACCACACTCATATTTGTACCAAAGAATATATTATCATCAACGTACAAGCAAAGAATTACACAATGATCATCTAATTGCTTTATGTAAACACATTTATTAGATTTATTCTAAACCCATTAGAAAGTATAACTTTATCGAATTTTTCATGCCATTGTTTGGGAGCTTGTTTTAATCAATAAAGAGATTTTACGAGTCTATATACTTTCTTTTCTTGATTGGGTACAACAAATCCTTCCGGTTGATCCATATAAATTTCTTCATCTGCTTCACCATTTAAAAAGGCAGTCTTCACATCCATCTGGTGAATTTCTAATTTATAGATGGAAGCGATAACAATCAAATTCTAATTGTCGTTAAACTAGTTACCGACGAATAAGTATCAAAGAAATCTATTCATTCTTTTTGGTTAAACCCTTTAGCAACTAGTCTAGCTTTGAATTTTTCAATTGTACCACAAGTTCTAAGTTTTTTTCGAAAAATTCATTTACAACCAATTGTTTTACAACCCATTGGAAGATCGGTCAGAAACCAAGTATTGTTACTCATAATAGAGTTCGTTTCATTATCTATTGCCTCTTTCCAAAAATGAGCATTCAAAGACATCATAGCATCACTATAAGTTTTAGGATCATCTTCTAATAGAAAAGTATAAAAATCATCACCAAAATTTTTCTCTTTCTTTCCCTTCCACACCCCCCCCCCCCCCCCCCCCCCCCCCCAACCCAACCCAACCCAACCCAAAAGAAAGAATCAAAATTAGTTTAATATACTTTTTTTCTATTTGAGAATTCAGGCACTTTGTATAGGCTGCACAAAACCTACCAATGACCTGGACGTAATTTTTCAGAAAATATGTGCAAGGTATTCAACAAAATGCCTATTAGTGACTTAGAGGTGTGAGATTTTTACCATCTCTGAAGGAAATATAATATGAAGTGATTTTTTCCCCCTATATGTGTGTATATGTTTCTTCCTCCACTCTTTAGGATTTTTGTTCTTCAGATTACATTTCATGTCATGCTTAAATGTTTTCGTTAACATTGTGAACAAATCATGCTAAGATTATTCTACTTGTGAGGGGTGGCTAAAATAGTTTCCTAGAAACTCCTTCGCCAACTGTTTATCTATGGATAAACTGGTTAAGGAACTTTGATGTATTAGTTGTTTCATAGTCTTAATGTCATGTTATGTTCCACTCTTGGTCCCCCAAACATGATGCATAAGCACCGAAACTGAAATCATTAAGGGGTGGATTTTCCCTTATTAATGTATTATTTTTGTCTTCTTCAAAAGTTGAATTAATTAATTCTTTAACTTCATTATCATTTTAGCTTTGTCACGATTTTCCCTGTAATGATCATGTCAAGGTTTGAATGGAAGGACGACTGCACACAAACTTACTCATCGAAGGGCAAAAAACCAACCACATCTACCAATTCATGGATTCAACACGACGACGTTGTTTGGGAAAAAAAAAAACCAAATGGACAGACGATGTCCGACAGGTACTGTTTCTTCCTCCATTTCATTTCCCCCCAAACTTTGTTTGGAAGTTTGGATTCCCCTAAATTACAAATCAAATGCTATGGACTCTGCATCTCCAACAAATGAGAAGCCATAGCTCAGGCAATCCCCACTTCCCATCCATTCGGAAGGGGTACACTAAAACGGTCATGGTACGAAGAACAAAAAAAAAACCCTTTGTTTACTCCAAAATAACAAACCAAATTTGAAATCATTGTCCACAGAGACAGAGAAAAGGGGATGGTTTCATTGGTGACGTTGTAGAGACCCGTATTTATTTTATCAATATTAATGTTTTATAAGTGCATGATTATTGAAAAGAAATGGAAAATAATGGTGTCTATGTGATTTGGGTCCAAAGTGATAGAATTATTTGTGAAAGGGTGCAAGTGTAGTTAGTAGATATATGAGTATATATGGGAGGGTGAGAGAGTAGGAGATCATTTTTCTCCTCTCCATCTCTCGTGCCTCTCTCCCTCTCTCGGCTCTTTCCCTCTCTCTTGCTTTCTCTCCAAATTTCACCCTAACAACTTAAAACCCACTCAAAAACATCCTTCAATCCGTCACCTCTCCGTGTATTGTGGGCCGTATTTCATCGGTGTGAGCCCAGATGAGGTGTATTACACTCAGTTTCAATTTTTGGAAAGCTAGGGCTCGTATTTTGTGGGTTTCGTTCTTCGACCTCGAGGTAGGGATTCTACCTCTCAATATATGTGATAAAAGTGTTTTCCTTGCCTTGAATCATGTCCTTTATTGTTGTTTTTGTTGTTGTAGTTGAAATCCTTGAAATCTGCAGAAAATCTGCTTGAACAGGCATCTGTATCGATACTACTCTGGTCAATATCGATATAGGAATCTCTGGAATATTTTAAGGCATTGTTGTGTCGATATTAGTTTGGTTATTATTTATACAACAGGGCCTAAGGATAGATTTTTGCTATTTGTTCCAAACTCCATTGTTTTGACCCCCGATCAATTCTAACTTATTCTAAACATTGCCAGATCATCCCATACCATGATTAATCATATCCGTTGAGTTCGTGGAGTATCCTTGTTGTAGGTGGAAGAATTCAATTAGTGCTTTAAACAGTACTGGATTGTAACGGCTTATTCATGCCTCTTCACCGGAACCCTAATTCGTCGTCGGAACCCTAATCTGCAAAATAGACAGGGGGTGAGTGCACCTTTGCCTCTCTGGCAAAGGCCCTCCGATGCCAAAGTTAGTATCACGTACTAGCAATCAAATCCTAATTATCAGTAGGAAAGTAATAAGAATGCAGTGTATTGCGTACCTTTTTCCTCTGAGTTTACCTCGTATTTATAGATTCATAGATGCTTGCTGCCCAAGCATCCCTGTCGCCCTAGGATTCCTATCTCATAAAGGAAACCTAAGATATCAAGGATTCTCGTTTCTTTTATCAGTTTGCTAGCTTAGTCCTTTTAGGACTCTTTTCCATAATGAGCCGAACATTCCATTCTCGTTGGGTACCTTTCCCAGATCCTACATTCTCGGGATCTCATGTTTAAATGGAATACCACTGTTTCTGGACTCTTCCAGAATGTTCCCCCTACTTCAACATCTAATAGGACCTCTCTCTTTGTTCGGCCATCTCATGGCCGAACAGATGGCCTAGACTAGTTACTTCACATGTAACTGGTTCTTTTATCAATTATTTGGACCATTCCTTTCTTTAAGAGTTCTCCTCCTGTTCGGCTTTCTCGTAGCCAAACAAGTTACTTGAACAGTGGTGTCACGTGTCACTTTCCTTTTAATTGGTCCAATAACTTCTCATATTTTACTGAACTGAGAGTCGTACAACCTCTCTGGACCAATGACTTCTCATGTCACCGGTCAATCGCATTGACCTTTTCTTGGCACCATGCTCGGGCGCTTCTTGGGCCTTTTCGGGAATACCTCCCTACAATTGCTCCCCAGTTTTACTCGTTATCCTTTACCCAGATGACGAGCAAAGCTCTTTTACCGAGCAAATTCATTATGCTCCTGCACCTTATATATTGGTGCAATTTGTCATCATTTTGCCATGACGAAAAACATCTTTTCGTTTGGCCGTCACAGGCTTTTAGTCCTAATCTTACACGTGTCGAACATTATATTGCTTACATTAAATGCGGACAGACGTGTTTTGGGGAATGAAACGCTCAAACGCTGTCTGGGGTGACATTTCACGTACGCCACCCCACTTTTAGGGTATTTTTGGGTTTTCGTCCCATTTTCAAAACCCCAATCTTTCTCTTAGACTCCCTCTGCAGAAAAAAGAAGGTTCAAGCTTTTACCCACCATTGAAGCTCTGTTCATCATCTCAAGGCCTCCTCATTTCTGCTCTTAGGGATTCCATCGACTAATTTTGTAAGTCACCATTCTTCTTCTTACTGCTCCATTTCTCTGGTGGATTGTTTACAATCACTTTTAGGGTTTCATCGTCCCCTTTTCTCTATACTTCAAAGAACCAAAAAACCTTTCTGGTAATGGGAAGATTTCGGGGAGGTACTGTAATACTCCTCAAACCATGGCAAGTTTCAGATCTCGTTACGAGATTCCTAACAACGTAGCCACTGTTCTGGCTCCTGAGGATGCCATTCGTGAAAGTTTTGATTTTGACACCCTTCACATTCCTATAGTGGCCATCGTTGAGGGCGGGGTTAGGTTTCCCTTAGCTCCTCTGCTTCGCCAAGTCTTAGCATATTATAGGCTTTCCCCAATGCAGGTTTCTGCTAATTTCTTTCGAGTAGTTATGGGTATAAATGCCCTAAATCAGATGTTAGTAACCTCTTTAGGTTTGTACGATATTCACCATTTATATAGTATCTCCAGAACCGGGGATGCCCTTACTTATTATTTAAAAAGTAGGAATTCTAGAAAGAAGCTTGTTCTCGAACTCCCTGACTCTGCTCGAGGGGATGACGATGACTTTCTGATCGTCACGGGCAACTTCGAACCCAAGGATGAGGATGGCCAAGTGATTGGTTTTCATGCTCCTCATGTTTTCGGGAGCCCACGTTAGTGCTCTCTTCCTAATTCATATGTTTGTCTTTTCCAAAAGAAAAGCTTTTTCATGCATCTTATTATTTGTGCTTTGTCATTTTTCAGCATCAAACATCAATCGTGGATATAATATCATAACCCCTCAAGTTCACACAACAGATATCAGACGAGCACTTGCATTCAATGGTGAAGGGACTTACCTTGCAGGCCGAGCAAGAGCAGCTCAGGTACTACTCAACTACAAAGCTTCGTACGGTGGGTTTATTGATCGGCGAACCCGTGCAGCCGATAACCCCATTATAGCTGGTCCTTCAAGACCAGTCCCCGAGCAAGAAGAGAGGCGTTCACAAACACCCCCAGTTCCTGACGTGCCAATTCCTCTTGCCGAAGAGGCTTCTAGTTCTGGATCCAGCTCCTCGTCTAGTGGTTACACCCCTTCACCTCCTGAATTTTCAGAGATGAACCGACCAATTGACCTAGGGAGCCTCCTTACCATTCCTGGTCGGGGTCGTAACGTTGCCCGGGGCCAGGGTGGTCCTCGAGGTCATGGGCGCCGTGCCCAGGGTCAACCCGATGCTCCTCCAGGATTCGCCCCAGAGGAAATTGAAGCCCTCCACAGAGAAAAACGTCAACGGGTGGAAGAATCTCAAGAAAGACCCCCACATTCCTCCTCATCTCAAGCTCCTGCATGGGCTCCTTCTTTCTCTCATGGGAACCGAGCTATCACTGCTCGGGACAGTGTTGAGACTGAAGGTACTGCTCTTGCATTGTCCCAGGCCTTTCTGTTGCCTGGGGATATGTAGAAAGAAGTAGCAATGTCTCCTGACAACCTCCTGAGCTCATTCATGTCCAATAATGCCAAGGTAAATTTTTCCTTTGTAAACCATAGCGTACCATAGCGTTTGGTATCTATGTTTATCTGTTTTGTACGTTCCAGGTGATGCAAAAAATGGTGGCCATGGCTCAAAAGCTCAGCCAATCCGAGCCCCAACGTGCCAAACTTGTCAGTGAGAACGCCAAGCTTCAACGTACCATCATCAAGCTTGAGAGAGAAAGAAACCAAGCCCTGGGGGTAGCAGATGGTTTAAAGGGACAACTGAAGGGGGCTAAGGACAGTCTGAATCAAACTCTGAAAGAACTTGAGGCGAGCCAGACTAAAGCCAAAGCTGCATTTGAAAAGGGATACAACGAAGGAATCAAAGTAGCTACGGAAAGCTACACGAATCAGATGCCTGGTATACAAGATCAAGTTTGGATGGCCTCCTGGACAGCTTGCCTTGCCAAAGCTGAGATTCCTGAATCATCTCCCCTCTGGACCAACATTGAACTACCAAGTGCTGCTGCTGGTCGTGAGGAAAATATTGCTGCAGAAGGAGATGAAGAGCAAGATGTGCACTCATCCGAGCCACCTGTTAATGATGTTGATCCAGGTGAAGACATGACCAACCCTGTCCAAAAGGAAGTCAGTGGTGGTCAGCCTGGAGATGAACATGCCATGGAAGACACGACTGCACCAGCAACTACTGTTCAAGATCTCACTAAAGACTAATGAGTTCGATCTTCCTTTGTTTGTCATTTTGTTTTGCCACCTGTTTTTGATTTGTTCCCTTCATGGTTCAAGCTCCATATCATGGGTTTTAACATGGGTGTTTGCAGTTTTGGAATACTGTGTGTGAAACTTTTAAGTATTTCGTACTTATGTAAGTCTCTCGTACTTATATGCATGTATTCGTATGCAGACGTTGTTTAAGTTTCTCGTACTTATGCATGTATTCGTATGCTTTCCAAGTTTGATCGTACTGGAACAGTTGTGCTTGGATATATGCCTAAGCAGTTCAGGTGTTCAGCTATATATTCGTATAACCTTAGTGCTTGGTTTCAGTTTATTCATACTGCAATTTACATATCTCGTATGTAAAGAAAGCAAAGAAAAACGTAGAATCATATGGGACCATGCCCTGCTCCCCAATATGAAGGATGTTCGAAAAGAAAAAAGTGGCAGATTTCATATTTATAGAACCCAGAAGAAAAGAAGAACATTTTATTTGAATTTGAAAAAACTCAAGGGGGCGTTACTCGTACCCCTTGCAACTAAAAACACAAGAGAGTTTTATTCGTAACTCTCACACAATCACGATGTGCATAAAGAAATATAAAAATATGCTCAAACATATTCATATAAAGAACTTTCTCAAGTTGTGGACATTCCAAGGTCTTGGTACCGGGTTCCCGTCCAAGTCTGCCAATCGATAAGCCCCAATGCCCATAATCTCAGTAACTCGATATGGGCCTTCCCAATTGGCTCCTAATTTTCCCTCATTGGCCACTTTAGTGTTGCCGAGCACCTTTCGTAGCACAAGGTCTCCAACACCAAACTCTCGTGGATGCACGTGTTTGTTGTATCCTTTGATTAGCTACTCTTGGTATGAGGCTAAGTGCACTAGGGTCCGTTCTCGTCGTTCCTCGGCAAGGTCTAATTCAATCTCCAAGGCTCTATCATTTCCTCCACTTTCAACCAAAGTGGTCTTGTTGGTCGGCAGACCTATTTCCAATGGAATAACAGCCTTTGTTCCATATGCTAATGAATAGGGGGTCTCTCCCATAGACCTCCTAGGCGTTGTTCGGTATGCCCAAAGTACCAATGGCAATTCATCAGGCCATTTCCCCTTTGCTTTATCCAAACGCTTCTTAATCCCATCAAGAATTGTTTTGTTAGAAGCTTCTGCTTGTCCGTTGCTTTGAGGGTAGGCTGGAGTCGAGTAGTAATTTCTTATCCCATACTGGGCACAGAAAGTTTTGAACTTCTTCTGAAACTGGGATCCATTATCTGTAATCAATGAATAAGGGACCCCAAAGCGAGTGATGATGCTCTTCCACACGAACCTTTCTATCATAGGTTTAGTGATCTTGGCCAATGGTTTTGCTTCAATCCACTTAGCGAAATAATCTGTTGCAACTAGCAGGAATTTTCGATTCCCAGTTGCTTTGTGTAGTGGACCCACAATGTCCATTCCCCAGTGAGCAAACGGCCAGGGACTTGATAAAGGCACCAAATCCTTGGCTGGTGTTTCGAATCATTGGTGAAAACTTCTGACATTTTTAAAAATTTTCACGTACACCTTAGCATCTTCTTGCATGTACGGCCACCAATATCCTTGGGTGATTGCTCGGTGGGCTATGGACCTGCCCCCAGCATGGCTTCCACATGTTCCTTCGTGAATTTCATGGAGAAACTTCTGCACCATTTCAGGATGTACGCAAAGCAAATAGGGTCCTGTAAAAGACTTCCTGTACAATTTTCCCTCAGGTGATAACCAGAACTGAGCAGATTTGGTCCTAATTTTGTGAGCCTCCTAGTTTGTCTGAAGGGAGTTTTTCATCTCGTAAAAACTCAATAATTAGGTCCATCCAACTTGGTCCTTGGTTCACGTCCAAGACCATCTCCACGCTTCTCCTAATGCTTGGCTCAGTTAGATACTCTACGGCTATCTTTCTTTTAAACTCAGTTGGTACAGCTGCGGCTAACCATGCTAATGAATCTACATGAGCATTCTCCCCAGAACTTATCTACTCAATATACACCCTTTCGAAAGTATCGAGCAGATCCTTGGTTGCCTGTACATAGGCCGCCATCTTCTCGCTCCCGGACAGCTGATGGACTACAAGTTGTGAATCACAGTATACCCTAACACGTTCTGCCTTTAGGGTTTTTGCACTTTCAAACCAGCTAAAAGTGCCTCGTACTCTGCCACATTATTTGATGCATTGAATCCAAGCCGAACAGATAATTCCAACATTGATCCTTCAGGGGGTAAAAGCATTACCCCAATCCCTGATCCGGTGTTGCAGGCTGACCCATCAACATACAGCTTCCATTCCAGGGGATCTTGTTCGGCTGATGCCTGTTTCTTCGTTACAGGTGACTTTGCTTCACACTCCTTTCTCGTAGGAGGCAAAGGTGCAACCGTGGGTGAGAATTCCACCACAAAATCTGCCAACACCTGGCCTTTAATCGCTGTGCGCGACTGATAATCGATGTCATATTGGCTCAACTCAACGGACCAAGTTGAGATCCTTCCTGAGAAGTCTGCTTTTCGTAGCAGTGATTTCAATGGGAACTCAGTGTAAACCACAACTTTATGGCTCTGGAAATAATGTGGTAATTTTCTGGTTACTGTTCTTAGTGCTAGGACTAATTTCTCGAGGGGCAAATATCTTGTTTCCGCATCTAACAACGTTTTGCTCACATAATAAACAGGGATTTGCTCAGATCCCTTATTTCTCAAAAGGATTGCACTCACAGCATGCTCAGAAACAGCTAAGTACAAAACTAGGGGCTCACCTGGTTCTGGGGTCGAAAGAAGGGGAGGAGAGGCCAAATATCCCTTCAGATCCTGGAAGGCTTGTTCACATTTTGCTCCCTCATTTGAATCCTTCCCTTTTCTTTAACAACTGAAAGAAAGGTCTGCACTTGTCACTTGACCGGCTAATAAATCGATTAAGAGCCGCTGCCATCCCAGTCAACCGTTGGACTTCTTTCGTTGTCTGAGGACTCTGCAGATTCTGTAAGGCCTTTATTTGGTTGGGATTCGCCTCTATCCCCCTCAAGGTTACAAGATGGCCCAAAAACTTTCCAGAACTGACTCCAAACGCACACTTCGAGGCGTTGAGTTTCAACTTGTATTTCCTCAAGATTTCAAAAGCCTCTTTCAAATCTGCTATATGGCCCTGCCCAGTTTTACTTTTCACCACCATGTCATCTATATAAACCTCCATAGCTTTGCCGAGCAATTTTCTGAACATGATGGTTACCAATCTCTGATATGTTACCCTGCATTCTTCAATCCAAAGGGCATGACATTGTAACAGTACAACCCACGTGGTGTAATAAAAGAAGTCTTCTCTTGATCTGGCCCGAACATGGAAATTTGATGATATCCTCGATATGCATCGAGAAAACTCATCCGTCCGTATCCTGCTGTTGCATCAACCAACTGGTCAATCCTTGGAAGAGGAAAACTATCCTTTGGGCACGCCTTGTTTAAATCTGTGAAGTCTACACAAACTACGCCATTTTCCATTCTTTTTCTTGACAACAACAGTATTTGATAGCCATTCTGGATAATAAACTTCCCTTATTGCCTTGGCTTCCAACAAATGGTCTACTTCTTCAATTACTGGCGTCGACGTGCTGTATGGCTACCCTTCTTTTCTTCTGAATGACCTGCTTATGTTGTGGATCTATGTTCAGATGATGGCAGATGACGTCTGCACCTACCCCAGGCATTTCTTCTAGTGTCCAGGCAAATACATCGACATAAGTCTTTAAGAAACTTATCAATTCATTCTCTTCCTCTATTGGCAACGATTCCCCAATCAGAAAACACCTATCTGGATCAGTCTCGTTGATCTGTGTTTTCTTCAAATCCTCAACTACCCTCTCGGTTGGGTCTTTTCCGATATCCTCAATGGTCGGCAGATCCGTAATTTCCACAGTATTGACATGGTGGGCATTATGGATTTTCTTTATGATGGATACTAAACATTGTTGAGCTACCTTTTGGTTACCCTTGATGTGCTCAATCCCATTGGACCCTGGGAATTTTACCATCTGATGGAAAGTAGAAGAGACTGCCCTTATCTTGTGTAACCATGTTCTCCCTATAATTACGTTATAGGAGGACGGTACATCCACCACTAGGAAGTCGGTTCGTAGCACCACTGTCCCCGCCTGAACAGGCAAAGTTATCTTTCCTAATGGTCAAACTGCTCCTGCTCCAAATCCGACCAAAGGGGTTGCTGATTGTACCAAATCTTCTTGAGTTAGTCCCAATTTCTTGAATGCATCGTAATATAGCACTTCGGTGCAACTCCATGAATCCACCAGGATTCTTTCCATGTCATACTCCCCAACTCGTAGGGTTATGACTAAAGCATCATTGTGTGGTACCTGGACTCCACCCAGATCTTCATTTGTGAAAACTATGCCCTTGTTGCATGCTTCTTCATCGTGCCCTCTTTTCTTTCCCAACTGCATCACATGTTGGTTATGTTTCATTTGTCTCTGAAGCAATCTCACCTCATTTCTCGTATAAGGTTCGGCTAATTCATGTATCATACGGATTACTCCCTTTGAATTTTGTTCGTAATCTAATTCCATTGCCTTGTCTTTATCCTTGGAGTCTTCTTGGATAAATTCTTTGAGATAACCTCGTGAGACCAAATCATCAATGTGTCGTTTAAACATTTCACAATCCTCAGTCATATGGCCCCAATCCTTATGGTAGCTGTAGTGCTGATTCGTAGCACGTTTTGCATCTTTATTCCCACCTAAAGTTGGAGGCCATTTGAAATAAGGTTGATTCTTTATTCAATAAAGAATCCTGTAGATAGGCTCTTTCCAGACCGTGCTTATTGAAAAGAATGACTTGGGATCCGGAACTTGTTTATCCTTGTACGGTTCTTTCTTTGCTTGCCCATAATCCTTCCTTTCATGATAAGTTTTGGGTTCTGGCTTTTCTGCTTTCTTTATAGGCCCATTTACTTGCTCGGCGGCCAAATTGCCATCTTCCCAAAGAATATCATCCTCGTTTCTGGCGTGCTGCTCAATTCGCTCTATCAGCTTTGCCAGTGTCTGCACCGGACTCATGTTTAGGGACTTACGTAGCTCCCCCTGAACAGGCAAACCTATCTTGAAAATGGCAATGGCGTATTCCTCACTGCAACCTTCAATCTCGTTAAAGGTTTCCCAGTATTTTTTTGCATATGTCCTAATCGGCTCGTCCTCGCCTTGCTTCATAAATGATAGACTCTCAAAAGTTTTTAGTGCTTTCCTGCTCGACAAAAATCGTGCAGTGAATTCCTCGGCCAACTGCACCCATGTTCGGATGGAGCGTGAACCCAATCTATGAAACCAAGACAAAGCTACCTTCCCTAGGCTTGATGGGAACATCTTGCACATAATTGCATCATCTCCTTCATGCATAAACATTGCCTGCTAGTAATGCTGTATATGTGCCACGGGATCAGCATCTGTTTCGTAGAGGATGAATGCTCCGTGTTTCACTCTGGTCGGCAACTTAGCCTCCTGTAACTTTCTTGCAAAAGGGGAGGATGCTATATTCTTGAGTGTTTTCCGTGTTGCTTCTCGTGCAGTCCTGGTTTCATCCTCTGGTCCTTTCTTTTCGTTGGGTCTAGCTCTTTCCCAATCGGAATCAGGTCTTTCGTACCTGTCCCTATAATGTTTCCTGCTCCCTTCCTCCTCAGGGGTAGAGCTTTGACCTCTGCTTCTCCTCTTTCTTGGAGAATCCCTTCTTCTCTCCGGCGTTCGAGTCTTGCTCCTTTCTTTTCGTGGAGAAGCTTTACGCCGCCTTGGGGTTGGACTTCTGCTCCTGCTCCTTCTTCCTCGTGAAGGAGCTTTTCTAAATTGTACCATAGCATACCCACTGCCTCTGGAATTTCTTCGAGACAGTCCGGAGTCCTCCGGATGATCCCTGATTCTTTCCAGTTCTCTGATCTCATGTTCTCATTTTTTAATCAGACGAGCATACTCCTCAATTTCTTGTCTCTTTTTATCAAGAACGTCTTTGCCACGGTGCACG
The DNA here is from genome assembly GCA_019656835.1 of Rhododendron ovatum. Lineage (NCBI taxonomy): Eukaryota > Viridiplantae > Streptophyta > Magnoliopsida > Ericales > Ericaceae > Rhododendron > Rhododendron ovatum. The sequence goes on from CM033800.1 coordinate 19,914,960, forward strand.
CTCCTGGAATGTGCGACTGATTCATCCCCTCGATGGGATTTACTCCTTCTCGTGGATCTTGAAGCCGTCTCTCCATCTCTATTTTTATCGTGGACGGTAAGGGGGCGGCCCTTACTTGTGGTCCTCCTGTGTCCACCCTCTGGCTTTCTCGGAGCCCCAGGTGGAGATTTATCCCTTCCTCCATCTAACACATCCTTTGGGTCATGCGGTGTTGTTGGATCTACTTTCACCATGTGGTCGTGGGTTCGATTCCCACAGACGGCGCCAATTGTAGGTGGAAGAATTCAATTAGTGCTTTAAACAGTATTGGATTGTAACGGCTTATTCGTGCCTCTTCACCGGAACCCTAATTCGTCGTCGGAACCCTAATCTGCAAAATAGACAGGGGGTGAGTGCACCTTTGCCTCTCGTGGCAAAGGCCCTCCGATGCCAAAGTTAGTATCACATACTAGCAATCAAACCCTAATTATCAGTAGGAAAGCAATAAGAATGCGGTGTATTGCGTACCTTTTTCCTCTGAGTTTACCTCGTATTTATAGATTCATAGATGCTTGCTGCCCAAGCATCCCTGTCGCCCTAGGATTCCTATCTCATAAAGGAAACCTAAGATATCAAGGATTCTCGTTTCCTTTATCAGTTTGCTAGCTTAGTCCTTTTAGGACTCTTTTCCATAATGAGCCGAACATTCCATTCCCGTTGGGTATCTTTCTCAAATCCTACATTCTCGGGATCTCATGTTTAAATGGAATACCACTGTTTCTGGACTCTTCCAGAATGTTCCCCCTACTTTAACATCTAATAGGACCTCTCTCTTTGTTCGGCCATCTCATGGCCGAACAGATGGCCTGGACCAGTTACTTCACATGTAACTGGTTCTTTTATCAATTATTTGGACCATTCCTTTCTTTAGGAGTTCTCCTCCTGTTCGGCTTTCTCGTAGCCGAACAAGTTATTTGAACAGTGGTTTCACGTGTCACTTTCCTTTTAATTGGTCCAATAACTTCTCATGTTTTACTGAACTGAGAGTCGTACAACCTCTCTGGACCAATGACTTCTCATGTCACCAGTCAATCGCGTTGACCTTTTCTTGGCATCATGCTCGGGCGCTTCTTGGGCCTGTTTGGGAATACCTCCCTACACTTGCATCCCTTGCCCTTGTTTGGTATAATTTGACATTGATTTCCATATGGACTTGGATTGAATTGGAATGACACATGACGAGGATATGATACGCTCAAACACTTGTTGACACAACGAATACATTCAGGACCTATTGACGGGTAGGATCCTGGCAGGGGGTATCGGGATCCCTTAATTGGCTCGGTAGGAGCAAAAGCTCATATTGATTACATTCAGGACCTACCGATGGGTATGGTGCTTGGCAGGGGGTATTGGGATCCCTTAACTGACCCGGCAAGAGCTTCGACTCATGACACTTAATGTGAAGCGATGTTGGACACATAGAAAGTTGAAACGGTTAAAGGTTGAGGTGTATAAGAAAATTTCATATCGAGTTTGTTGGATTGTTAAGCCTTGGTTATTGCCTATCATATGGTCGACATCCTGTTCTTGCCTTGTGATCATTCTTACATCTCTCTTGCATATAATGTTGAATTTCCTACTGAGCTAGTGTAGCTCCAGCCTATTATCATTTTCAGGTACCAACACAGGGCAATAGCATGCATGCCTGGAGTGCTTGGATAAGATCATTATTTTGAAAGTGAACATTAAAGAGTTACTTAGGCATCTTTGTAAATCTCTTTTGAAGATGTATTTGTAACTTTATTTGTAAATCTTTTGACTATGGAATATTGTAATCCTTAACTCTTGAATATTCAGTACCAGTGTTAATTTGGGCCTCGGAGTCAAAGATGTAATATTTTGGGAACTACTGAATGATGGAAGTGTGATTATGGAAATAGGAATGCTACATTATTTTGGTTATCGTACGGATTATGGCGAGGTTTTATTTATAGAAATCATTTATATTTATGTCGAAAATCGAGGGTGTGACAGACGTATTTCGTCATTTATATTGAGACGGAAACATTCATTTTCTTTAGCCTCTCTTCCTTGTGACCTCATAAAATATTGCTGAGATTAATATGGTTTTGGTTCAACTTTTCATTGGACTTGATATGCTGTGTCAATGATTCGTTCAAACAAACTTCACCATTCTGATTGATTTTGCTATAAATTGGGCTGTAGAAGCAGATGATATTTTTTTGGAGAGATTGGTTTGTTAGAGAAATGAAATTTGCCAATAAAAAGGAGAGAAATGGAGTTCAGCGAGAGAGGGAGAGAAGGTGAGAACTGGGTCTGTAGTCAGAGAATGAGATATGGGAATGATTAATTGGGAAAAAACGGAAAGGGATGTGGTCTATATAGGGTCACCGCTTAGTTGGTTTTGTTCAGATGACACCGTTGGATCTGAAGTTTATAGGCTACAAGACGTGCCTAGTTTTCTGCCCTTGGATGAGTTAGTTTGTGTGTTGTCGCCCTCCATTCAAACCTTGACACGATCATTTTAGGGAAAATCATGACAGAGGATCCGCAGCTTGAGGCCCTAAGCTCTCCTACCCTTCTGATTATCAAATGCAACACTTAACCTTCAAAATGGAAACCTATTCTGCCTGGTTTGTTTATAGGGAAAATCATGACAGAGGATCCGCAGCTGTGGCCCTAAGCTCTTCTACCCTTCTGATTATCAGGTGCAACATTTAACCTTCAAAATGGAAACCTATTCTGGCTAGTTTGTTTAGATTTAATGTCGATGGATCTTCTCCTGGCTAGGTCTTGTTGGTGTAGCAGATTATGAGGTTACATAAGTTCTTTCTTCTCATCAACCTTTTGTTCTTTAAGAAAAAATAATGTGGTTGAGATATCTCTGAATTGCTACTTGGAGTCTTTAGTAGTTTATTCACTTATTCATAGAATTTTCCAGTGCCATGAAGAGATCACTAAATCACTTGACCTTCTGGAGGATAGTCAGCATCTGCTGCATTTAAGCTCCGCAAAGCGACATATTTGGCTTACAAGTGAGATTAACATTGCAACTGATGATTTAAGCTAAGATGCAAGTAAATGGTAACTTGCTACTAGAGTATTTTTTACAGATATCAAGGGGGCTATCTCTCTTTAGGCACTTTGTTACTATCAAACTTCTGAAAGTTCCCTTTTGCTTAATATAAGCCAGTTTTGTCCGTCGACTGTATGGACTTGTATAAATGGTAAGATCTTCACTTGGCTTCAACATACCTCTAAAAATATATGTCAAGATAGTAAGTGTTCTAGATGCCAGATGCATGTAGAGGATATGCACCATTTATGTCAGGATAATACACGTTCTACATGCCAGATGCATGTAGAGGCTATGTGTGTGGCCCGTCTCTTCCGGCTTGATTCCTTCCTCCGCTGGTCAGTGATCTCCTAGCCTTTTCCCCACGGCCTGCACAATGAGCGCACGACTAAGACCTGGCCGGGGGTTGCCCGGCAAGGCCCTCTGGCAAGAGGATAAGTATGTGTAGGAAGCAAGGAGAGAAACTAGGGTTTTGAGTGGGTAATCGCGTGAAAGAGTGCGTACCTTTTCAAAGGCGTTATCCTTCAGTATTTATAGAGTTTCTTTGACTTGCTCTCCAAGCACAGGCACGTGCCTTGCACGGGTCAGGCGACGTCGTCGTGACGTCACCGGACGAATCTAGTAACCGTTTTGGTGTGAGCTGGCACATTCCACGTGCGCTCATGATTATCCTTTGGTGTAACCGCCTCAGCACGTGGGGCGACACGTGAGTATACAGGTGGCCAAGCCCATGAGATCGTGGGTAGCCGAGCTTGGGGGTTGGCCGAGCTTGACCGCTTTGATTACATGTGGAAGCATGACTTCGCATGTAGCCGAACCCAAAACATAGCCGAGCCCGCAATTGATCCGAACTCGGGGCTGGCCGACACTAATGGGGAGCCGATCTTGACTGACACCTTGCTCCAGGATTTAGGTGAATATTCTTGCTGGTTGACGATTCTCGGCCATGGTCTAAATATGGTTACGGTAACCAGCCACAGTCGGCCAAGTTTTGGTCACCTACAATAGCCCCTCAATCTTTGCCGTCGCCGAGCGCGTGGTAGAGATTGATGTTAAGTTCCAGCCGAACCTGATGTTCACCGATCGTGGCTGTAGGATGCGTATGGCTTTTAGCCGAGCCTAATTTCTTTTAACAACCGTCGTAAATAAGTCTCTCGAAAAATGGCTCCAGATGTCATCTTACAGTTGGGCACGGTTAATGACAGGGCGGCTAGGACACGTGAAGCCCTGCAGGGTCATCCCATCGTCGCCACGTGTCAAGCATTGGTTGGCAGCTTGGTTCGGTGGTGCAGAGATGGGCGGGAACTTCAAATTCCCTAACCCTAGGTCTATATAAAGGGTGAAAGGATGAGAGAGAAAGTTCACGAGCTGTTTCTCTCTCTAGGACGCCATTACCAGAGCTCCATCCCAGGCTTCTCCAACCTCCAGCTTCGATTCAGTCCCAGATCTTTTGAAGGACTTCAGGTATACGTTCGATCCTTAGTTCTTTTTACGTTTCCATAGTTTTTATGTGCTTTCCCACTTGTTTCTTGGGATCTTTTATTCTGTATGAACAGTGTCTCGCTGGGGATGAACAGTCTGTTCATCTCCCAGGTTCAACTTGTTCTTCCGAGCTTCAATAGAGGCTGGGGTTTGTTTAGCCGATGTTGGGATCGACCGAACCTAAAATTTGGGCTCAGCTGATGTAGACATTGGCCGAGCCCCACTTGGTTGTAGACAGGTTCGGCTGACGATGGGGTTGGCCGAACCCTCGATACTTAGTGTTAGATCCCCAAGTCTGAAGCCTTTGTAGAATGATATTGGGTGGGCCAGTAGGGTAGCCGAACGTAGTGAGATCCTTGCTTTTGCCGACGACGAGGTCCCTCATTATATTCCTTCTGTTTTGTTAGGCCTGGCTCACCCGGTCATAGTCATTTCTTCCGACTCTGAAAGCTCAGGGGACGATTCTGGGGACTTGGTAATCCAAGAGTACTTGAAAAGATATAGAAGCCGACGCCAAGCTTCTTCAATTGCTTCGAATATGGCGACAGACTCTAGCGATTCCAACGCCGAGCGTAACTTCGAATATGGAGCAGACGAATTCGATACCGAGCCCGAAATTTCGTTTACCCAATCAACCCACTCCGAGGCCGAGCCCCAGCTGGGACAAGAGGTCGAATCTAGACTCCATTCCCAGGCCGAAGCCACTTCTTCAGCGCGATCGGGGCATAGCGAGACTCTTTCTGAAAACAAAGAGGTCGCCGATCTCTACGAGAGGGGCCAAGTTTGCCCACATGCCCACTTCTTCAGTGGGGAACCTGGTGAATATCAGAGCTTTTGCCGAGATTACGATATTCCCGACGATGTGGTCATTAGTTAGGTGGCCAGTAACCGTATCCGAGATAGAAGGGAGCACCATCCCGAGCACATAACAGTACCCTTGATGGCTATTTGTGAAGCCGGACTGCGGTTCCCCCTTCACCCGTTTCTGAGGGAGCTGCTAGCACGGTTCAGCCTGGTCCCCCATTTCTTTGAGATTAATAGCTATAGGATTGTGATGTCTGTCATTAAGCTGAAGGAGCTTCATAACATAGAGTTTACAGTGGCCGACCTATTTCATACGTATATCATGTCAAAGCATGGACAGACCGAGCGTAGGTACCTATCCACACGAAGGGGTAAGACGCCACTGATGGATGGTCCGGCCGATACCGACAAATGGGCGAATTTTTATGTTGAAGTTAATGGTAATTATGAATTCGGCGACCAGTCCATCCGTCGGTATGCCGAACCGAAGATAAAAGACTTCCGAGGTTGGTTATCTTTAATTTCAGTTTTCTGCCGAACCTATTGTTGCTCTTGCGTCCTTATTTCCATCAATGTTGTTTGTCATCCTTTGTGTTGCTTGCAGATCACAGATCCATCACGAAAACTCAGCAGTCTTTGGCCGTTGAGAAGCACACGGAGATTTTGCTTTCTCAGGCTGTTAGAGACGCGCCAACACTGCTCGGCTGCGAGCCATCATACAGAGGTAAGCTTAAAAGAAGGGAGGAGGCTGGTGGGCCGAGCAATAGTGGGGGAGTTAAGAAGAAATTTTCGACAGGGGAGAAGCATCAGAGGAGGAAAGGAGACAAGAAGCAGAGAGAGCCGAGGGTAAAATTTCCCACGTTTAGGAAGCCGGCTGAGTTTTGGTTTAAGGAGAGTCAGCAATCCGAGCACTTAGGCGCGAGTATTCCACTTCAAACCCTTTTACCCGAGCTCACTACTCAAATGGGGAGAAGAAATGTTGTTCGTGTTAACCTCAGGGACGGCGCGGCGGTTCGTCAGAGAGATGCAGATGTGGCCGAGCCCGTGGAGAAAAGACAGAAGGTCACCCATGACTTTTTTCCTTCAAAGCCGTCGACGCCGAATCCCAGTGATAAGGAAAAAATCGAGTCTTCAGCTGCGGGTGGCTCCAAGGCCGCCGAGAAGTCTTTTTGTTCTGCTGGGCCGGTTGTTATTCCAGAGTTTGCTCCATCTTACGCCCTAGCCGAGGGTAAGGTGGTTAATGTTGAAGATTCGGTGAAGATGGAGCCTGGATTGGCGGTGGCAATGCTCCAAGGACTAGCTCTTCCTCGCGACATGCAGAATGTTCCTGATGAACTTCAGCCGAGCTTAGTCCATGCGAGCGCTTACATTGTCCAGGTTCGTCCGAATGTCTGTTGTCTTCCATCCGTACTTGTTTAAGCTTGCTTTTGAATCCGTTTATGGGTTTCAACTTTCTTACTTGTCGATTTTCAGGCTAGGCAAGCTCTACTGCGGGCTTCGAATAAGGCCGAGCTTGTTTAAGCAGAAAGGTCCTGATATCGTGAAGACCTCAAGACCGAACGAGACAAGGTGAAGTCTTTGAAGTCGAGCTTGAAGGTTGCCAAAGCTCGCGCGGCCGAACTCGAGCCTGAGAAGATGGGATTGGAGGAGAGAGCTAAGAAAGCCGAGCGTGAACTTGGAAAAGTGCTGAGGCGGGAGAAGAGGAAGATGAAAGAGGTCGACGGGAAAGCGTATCAAGCTGGGTTCGACCGAGCAGGGGCTGAGTACGTGAGGGAAGCTCGTTCGATGGTGAATGATGAAATTAAGATGAGAATTCCAATATCGTACCGAACGGGATACAAAGATGGTGTCAAAGCTGCTTGTGCTGTTCTACAGCTTGAGCCGGATTTGAATTTGATAAAGTCTATTCCGGCTCCTGTCACCCCCGAGCTTGTATTGCCGTACACCGAAGAAGAGTGCGCACCACTCCCACCCGAAGAATTTCCCGAGAGTGAAGATGACATAGAGGAAGTTTCTGGTAGTGAGGGTGAGGATGGTGCCACTAAACAAGCGGATGTTGACGTTGGTAATGATGTTGATGAAGGTGCTGAGAGGGTTGTTGGGGTTGGTGATCAGGGGCCTTTGAAGATTAGGAATGAAGAAGTTGGAGCTGACATAAACGTAGCCGAAGCCGTTGAAGATGTTGCTCAAACATGAGCTGGGGATTACTCCTTTCTTTTTGGTGTCTTTGTTTTTCAATTTGCACTTTGAAATTTGTGTTCGGATTGACGGATATTGGGCTTGGATTTTATTGTATCAGCTGTAATAGTTATGGCAAATTATCACCGAACGATGCACTCGGCACTGTTTCCGAGCTTAAGATTTTGGTGCAGTATTTTGACGTCCTTTTAATGGATGACTGATTTCAGCATGTACCGTTTATGCTGAACTTTGATTGTTGTTCTGTGTGCTCTCTGATTTGAATATGCTTTGCTTGGTTAGAATGGTTGATATTCTTGCTTGTTTGTGGTTTGTTTGAGATTATAGTTAACCGTAGCCCCCACTTTGGTCTATGTTCGGCTGAATAATATGGATGTTGGACCGACGTTGTAGTTGTTAGCTGTAGATTTGCCGAGCTTAGACCAAAGTTTGAGTGGAAGTATGGAGAGGAGAGAGTGCCGAGCATGTTGTTTTGCTCGGTCGTTTAGGTTAGTCATTAAAGTGTAGAGAGTTGTGGGGCTTGGTCGAGGTGCAAGCCCCTAGCTAAGTTGGTTAAGTGTTATGTTTGTGGTTGGTTTGCTCACCAAAATGTGAGTGTAACCTGGCTTTGGCCGACCTCAGAGTCTTGCCAAGCCGAACCGGAGCCCGAATTCCAGCCAGACTTTCTTTGGGCTCGGTGGACCTGATGTCCGTTTTGCTTCTTTTGGGCAGTAATAGTGGCCGACGCGGAGGCATAGTTGCCGTTTGTGGATGTGACCAAAGTCATCGTTTGTGGTTGGCCGATTTTGCCGAAAAAAAGTACAGAACAAAGTTTCTTTGGAATTTTGCAAATGACAACTGTAAGATAATTTTTCTTTGATTTCCCAAACATGGAAGTACAAGTTGAAATGAAAGGACTTAGGCCGAAGCCAACTTTAAAGGAAAATAGGGTAGGCAGTGGCCAAACATGGGGCACACTGTTCGGTATTTCAACTACATGTACGCCTTCTTGAGATTCTGTGCATTCCATGGATTAGTTAGAACTTTCCCATTCATGTCCTCCAGCACGTAGGCACCTTCACCAACAATTTTTACGATACGAAAAGGTCCCTCCCAGTTGGGCTTGAATTTTGTTTTCTTGCTGGCTTGCATAACTTCTCGCCAAACCAAATCGTCCGGTTTGAACTTTTTGATTCGCACGCCGCGGTTGTATCCCTTGGCCACCTGTTGCTGGTATTCAGCGAGATGTAGGCGAGCGTCATCACGCTTCTCTTCTGCCAAAATCAGCTCTTGTGTGATGGCGTCGTCGTTTGTTTTGGGGTCAAATGTTTTTGTTCTGAAAGTTGGAAACTTGGACTCCAATGGGATGACGGCTTCCATGCCAAACGCCATTGAAAATGGTGTTTGCCCCGTTGAACGCCTTGGTGTTGATCGATAGGCCCATAGAACGCGTGGCAATTCTTCAGCCCATTTTCCTCTTTTGGAGTTCAGTCGACGCTTGATGCCGGCACAGACGGTTTTGTTCGTGGCCTCTGCCTGGCCATTTCCTTGTGGGTAAGCTGGTGTGGAGTTGAAGAAACGTATCCCAAACTCGGCACAAAGGTTTGTGAGGTCTTTGCCGACGAATTGAGTTCCATTGTCAGAGACGATTGCGTATGGGACGCCGAACCTGGTAACAATGTTTCGCCATACGAATCGTCGAACATCAGCTTCAGTTGTCGTCACGAGAGGTTCAGCTTCAACCCATTTGGAGAAGTAGTCTATTGCAATAATCAGAAACTTGAAGCCTCCAGGGAGCTGTTGGCAGCTTTCCCACGATGTCAAGCCCCCATTGGGCAAAGGGCCAGGGACTGGTGATGGGCGAGAGGTCCTGAGCTGGCTTTTTTGGGATGGGTGAAAACAGCTGGCACGGTCGACATTTGCGGACAACCTCCTCGCAGTCTTTCTTTATGTTCTTCCAGAAGTAGCCTTGGCTCATGGAGCGTTGACACAGGGAGCGGCCGCCAGAGTGACAGCCGCAACTTCCTGAATGAAGTTCTGTCAGAATTTCAGGCACTTGGGTGGGGTGGACAACGAGGAGGTACGGCCCGGAGATAGATTTCCTGTATAGTTGGCCGCTTTCAGAAAGCCAGTAGTAGGCGGCCTTATTTCTCACACGGTAGGCTTCCTTCTTGTCTGTGGGTAGGGTGTCGTGCTTTAGGAATACAACGATCTCATCCATCCAGCTGGGACCGAGTTTGACATTGAGTACCTCCGGAGTGGGTTCAAAAGACAGGCGGTCAATGATGCCGAAGTTGATGGTTCTGAATTCTGAAGTTGCGGATGACGAGGCGAGGCCTGCAAGTGCGTCCGCATGGGCGTTGTGCTCGCGGTTGATCTGTTCGATGCTGAAATTGCGGAACTGGGAGATGAGCTTTGCTGTTGTGGCTTGATATTTCAGCATTCGAGGGTCCCGCGCTTCATAGTCGCCAAGTACTTGGTTAACGATGAGTTGGGAGTCACAGAAGACAGCGAGGTTGGTGACATTCATCGCGATGGCTAATCGTAAGCCGGCGAGAAGTGCTTCATATTCTGCTTCGTTGTTGGTGGCTGGGAATTCGATGGTAAGGGAGCTTTCATGAAGTGTTCCACAAGGTGAGACCAAGACTACCCCAGCTCCGGCTCCGCTGCTGTTGGAAGCCCCATCGACATTAAGCCGCCAAGTTTCGCCTTGAAAAAGGTGCCAATGTTTGGTTGAGGAGCTACATTCGGCAACTTCCGTTGTTGGAGCATTGAGTGCCACTGTATCTTCTGGAGTAAGTTCTGCAATGAAGTCGGCCAACACCTGGCCCTTGATTGCTGTTCGTGGCTCAAAGCTGATGTCGAAGTTTGCAAGTTCGACAGCCCATTTTGATACTCGGTTGGAGAGATCTGCCTTCCGAAAGAGAGCTTTGAGGGGGTGCTCCGTTAAGACGACGATGGGGTGTGATTGGAAGTAGGGCAAAAGTTTCCTGGCCGCTGAGACGAGCGCAAGTGCCAATTTTTCAAGTGGCAGATAGCGAGTTTGAGCTGGAAGGAGCGTCTTGCTTGTGAAGTAGATGGGTTTGTCTTCGGTGCCTTCCCGCCATACAAGCGCGGAACTTGTTGCGTGGGTGGACACGGCGAGATAGAGATATAGAGTTTCGAATTCTTTAGGTTTCACCAACAGCGGGGCAGAATTTAGGTAATCTTTGAGTTCGGTTAAAGCAGATTCGCAATCCGGGGTCCATTCAAAGCTGCGCCGGCTTTTTCCCTTCAAGGCATGGAAGAATGCGTGACACTTTTTCGAAGATTTGCTGATGAATCGGTTCAATGCTGCTGCCATCCCAGTGAGCCTTTGTACTTCCTTGATTGTCCTTGGTGGGCGCAAATCTTTAACAGCCTTGATTTGGTTAGGGTCGGCTTCAATACCTCTCCGAGTGACAAGGTGCCCGAGGAACTTTCCTGCGCTTACTCCGAATGCGCATTTTTTCGGATTCAGACGAAGCTTGTGGTACTTGAGGATTTTGAAGACTTCCGCCAAGTCTCGCAAGTGGTTGGATTCCTGCTTGCTCTTGATGACCAGGTCGTCAATGTAAGCCTCCACGGTGTGGCCAATTTGTTCTTGCAACATCTTGAATATTGCTCTGTTGAACGTTGCACCAGAATTCTTGAGTCCAAAGGGCATGACGCGGTAGCAGAAGATGCCATAAGGCGTGATAAAAGCCGTTTTTTCCATGTCATCAGGATCCATGGCAATTTGGTGGTAGCCACGGTAGGCGTCCAAAAAGCTTAGTCGAGCATGGCCTGCTGTTGCGTCTACTAGTTGGTCAATCTTTGGAAGTGGAAACCAATCTTTTGGACAAGCGTCGTTGAGATTGGTATAATCCACGCACACTCGCCATTTGCCGTTTTTCTTCTTAACGACGACGGTGTTGGACAGCCATGTTGGGTATTGTACTTCTTGAATTGCATTGGCTTCCAGTAAACGCTTGACCTCTTCGATGACGGCGTCGGCGTGTTCGGCTGTGGAGCGCCTGGCCTTTTGGATGACAGGTTTTGCGTCTTTCTTGATGTTGAGAGAGTGGCTGATGAAATTTGGATCGACTCCCGGCATTTCGTTGAGAGTCCAGGCAAAGACTTCTATGTTTTCCTTGAGGTATTGAAACATTTCTTCACGGTCGGCCTCGCTTATTGAAGAGCTGATCAAGAAGAAACGGGAGCCATCTTCGTTAATCGGCATTTGGACGAGGTCTTCTTCTGCTTTGTCTTCGGCTTTTTGGCCGATGTCGTTGATTACGGCCATGTTGGGTACTTCAACACATTGTACTTCTTTGGCTTTGGCGGAGTTGTGGATGGCTGAGACGTAGCACTTTTTGGAGGCTACTTGGTCACCTCTTAGATCTTCTTGTCATCCGCCGGAGCCGATGAAGCGAACAACTTGGTGGTAGGTTGAAGCGATTGCTTGCATGTTGTGAAGCCAGGTTCGGCCAAGGATTGCGTTGTACGGGCTTGGCACGTTGATGACGATGAATTCGACGGTCAACGTTTTTAAACCTGCGACGACCAGAAGGAAGATCCGTTCAAGTGGCCAAACTGGTGCCCCGTTGAATCCGATGAGAGGGACTTCGGCGGGTTGTAGGGCTGACTCTGGAAGGTCGAGTTTTTTGAACAAATCGTAATACATCACCTCTGCTGAGCTTCCCTGGTCGATGAGGATTCGCTTGACATCATGGACTTCGATTTGCACGGTGACGACAAGAGCATCAGAATGTGGAGTTTGTACGAACTCGAGGTCATGCTCTGTGAAAGTTATGGTCCACTTGGGTGTTTCGTCCGGACGCGGGCGTTTTGACCCGGGTCTTACCGCAAGCACCTGTTTAGAAGTGGAGGCGCGATCGAGGTCGGCTCTGAGATGTGCTTCGGACTCCTTTGTCACTGGGCCGTGGATGACATGTATCGTCGGCCGTGGTTCATTGGGGTTGGGATTTTCGACAGGTGGGCGGGCGGGCGTCTTTGCTCGATCAATGTATTGGTCAAGATGGCCTTGGGCCGCCAGACGTTCCAACAGTGCCTTGTATGGAGCACATGCCGTTGTGTAGTGGCCGAGCTCATTGTGGTATGAGCACTTCTTCCTTGGGTTCTGATCCGCCTGGCCGTTGTCTGTGCCGAGTTTGCCTTGCGGCCACTCAAACCATGGCTGCCTCATGATTTCTTTCAGGAATGACCAGATGGGTTCTTTGAAGTGGGTAGTTTCGGCCACATAATCGTGCTCCTTTGGCTGACGTTTCCTCCCTTCTTTGATGTTGTTGACGTGTTTCTTCGGCTGGGACTGTTGAGTTGCGATTGGTGTCTGCGGCTGAGGGTTTGTCGTTGGTAGGCAAGCTGTGGAATTGGGGATCCCCTGAGCGGCCCGATCTGCGTAGAACTCTTCAAGAGCACAAAAACGTTGTACGACACGCATCAATTCTCCCATGCCATGCGGAGGTCGAATAGCCAGTACGTTGAGTATTTTGCTCCCAGATTCCAACCCATTTTTGAAGGTACGTGCGGCCCAGTACTCGTCGATTCCGGGAATTTCATTGAAAAGTTGCCAGTATCGCTCTGTGTAGTGCCGGAGCGTTTCATTTGGGAGCTTCCTCATCTGGGTCAAGGATTCAGGCTCCTTCGCTGTTCTATTACTGGTGATAAAGCGGGTGTTGAAGGCACGTTCAAGGTCAGCCAGGTTCCGTATGGATCCAGCGGGCAATTTGTTGAACCACTGGAGTCCAAGAGAGCCAAGGCTGGATGGGAACGCTTTGCATTTGATTTCATCCTTTGTAGTACACAGCTCGATGGTTTGGCGAAAGTGAATGAGGTGAGTATAGGCTTCACATGTGCTTGGGTCAAACTTGGTGAATTTTGGTAGGTGGAAGTTGGGTTCGGCAATGGTGTTGATGATATGGGAGGTAAAGGGTGAGATACCAAGGTCCTTTAGTTGTCGCTCAAATCCTGGGCGCGGTGGTTTGCCTAGCTCGTCCGTACGCGGCCTCTTGGGTGCTTTTCTCTTTCTAAGGTTTTCTCCTGTACTCGGCTGCGAAGCTTGTCTCGCAGGTCCGTTGTTTCCCTACGGGGATGGTCGACGGACTTTTCTTTGTTGCAATAGGTTTTGTTTCCATTCTCCGCTCCTTCGATTCGTACGCCTTTGCCTTTCTGCGGAACGTCATTTTCATTATCCAAGTTTTCTAGTGGTATCCCCCCGAGTCGTTCAGAGACGTGGCGCCTGGTATCGACGGATTCTCGGCTTCGGTGGGAGGCCGTTGAGCGAGAGAACTCCGCGTGACCAGTCGAGTACGTGCTCGTGAATGATTCGGTGTCCCTTGTGCGGGTCCGCTCGTGGTGGGACCTCGAGTGATGTATACCAGATGTTGCAGGTCGTTTGTAGAGGATAATTTCCCTGGCGTCTCCCTTTTCTGGCATAAACCCAAGGCGGTCTTTGACGGAGACGCGATGGCCCGTCTCGTTGGTGTGGTCTCGCAGCGGAGGAGGGGGAGGAGAGTTTCTTCGCTTCCGTCGTCCGCCTCCGGTAGATCTGGAGGCGGCTGGGGTTGCGTCCTGCATATGTTGCTTCATCTGGGCCACTTCCGCCCTCAGCGTTGCAAGTTCGTTGTCTCTTTCGTCGTCTCGTCGTTGCAGAAGGCGGATGTAGGCCGTTGTTATGTCGTCTGCAGCCGGAGAGAGCCCAGAATCTGGTGGTAGTGAGATGGACATGTGCCTTTCTGAAAACGGTGGGAGGATTGCGTTTCCACTGGTGTCTTTGGCCCCAGAAATTGAAACGTTTGGTGGATCTCCGCCCATCGCTGCTTGAGTTTTCGTTCGTGTATTTAAGAGGAAGGTGATTTGGAAGAGGGTTTGAGCCGTTTGGATCAAAAGCTGAGAAGGATTTCGCGTCGGGTTCACCAATTGTGTGGCCCGTCTCTTCCGGCTTGATTCCTTCCTCCGCTGGTCAGTGATCTCCTAGCCTTTTCCCCACGGCCTGCACAATGAGCGCACGACTAAGACCTGGCCGGGGGTTGCCCGGCGAGAGGATAAGTATGTGTAAGAAGCAAGGAGAGAAACTAGGGTTTTGAGTGGGTAATCGCGTGAAAGAGTGCGTACCTTTTCAAAGGCGTTATCCTTCAGTATTTATAGAGTTTCTCTGACTTGCTCTCCAAGCACAGGCACGTGCCTTGCACAGGTCAGGCGACGTCGTCGTGACGTCACCGGACGAATCTGGTAACCGTTTTGGTGTGAGGTGGCACATTCCACGTGCGCTCATGATTATCCTTTGGTGTAACCGCCTCAGCACGTGGGGCGACACGTAAGTATACAGGTGGCCGAGCCCGTGAGATCGTGGGTAGCCGAGCTTGGGGGTTGGCCGAGCTTGACCGCTTTGATTACATGTGGAAGCATGACTCCACATGTAGCCGAACCCAAAACATAGCCGAGCCCGCAATTGATCCGAACTCGGGGCTGGCCGACACTAATGGGGAGCCGATCTTGACTGACACTTTGCTCCAGGATTTAGGTGAATATTCTTGCTGGTTGACGATTCTCGGCCATGGTCTAAATATGGTTACGGTAACCAGCCACAGTCGGCCAAGTTTTGGTCACCTACACTATGCACCATTTATTCATTGACTGGTGCTTTGATTTGAGACTTTTGGACTAACTTCTCAGTTTCAGCTTTAGGGGACGCTAAACATTATAGGAAGCCAAAACTCATGATTAGAGGGAAGCCTTGGAATGTTTTATGTTTTGTTCTTCTATGATATTTATGGTTGAGTAGAAACAAAAGAAAAGTGTTTGACAATTTGGACAGCGCTAAGCACAAAACTGAGACTTAACCAACAAAAACCGAACAAAATCCTCGCATATTTACATGTTGGTTGCAAATTTCTAGGTAGATGCAAGTTGAGGTTGAACACTGATGGCAGTTTGAAAGGTAACCTTGGGTTGGCTGGTCTTGGAGTTGTCTTTAGGGACGAGAGGGACTGCTGGATGTTTAACTTTTTAGAAGGTTGGCTAATGTCATGACCTTGAATGCCAAACTTAGGGGCATATTTCCTGGTCTGCAGATTGAAGAGTGAACTTGATCAAGGGAGGAGCTCCTGCAAATTCCCTCCATAAGGTGCTGGAGGACGAATGTAAAGAAACCATGGCAAGAAGGAATTGGAATGTTGGCTATATTCCGCGGGAGGTAAAGATGGGCCTCTAGCAAGATACACTTGTGAAAATTGTATTAATTTGTCTTGAGGAAGTTAGAGAGCTCCTTTAAGCTGAATTTCGCCATAAAATGTAATCATTGACTTTGTCTTATTTCTAACCTGTAATCCAAAAAGAAAAAGGAATTACGCGTTGTTTTCTTCATCATCTTATTTGGTTTAGATAATGAATGCAAAAGGAGGTGATTTGGCATGGAACAAGTTATTAATGTACCCAAAAAAATCAGGAAGAAGAACGAAGAATATAAAGCGAAAATTTATGTTGTTTACTTTGACCTGTTAAATGTAATGTTATAGATTTATCCACATGCTTAACTTTACTGGTCAACATAAAAGGTATTAACTAGTAACATATGTTTACCATAAAAATATTCTCGAGCAGTAGGTAATTTACCATGATTCAGTGATTGATCAAGCGCTATATTTTAAGATAAAAATATGATCAGATGGCTGGAGCGGTGCTTTGTTTGTATGCCTAAACATTTTATGCATTGTTTAAAAATATAGGTTATCTTTTCAATGAATCCATGTAGGGGGAAATGGTAGTCCAAGCCTAAACTGCCTTCGAGAAAGGGAGGGGCTGCCGATGGAGGGACACTATGCCACCGGCAGGGGCGGACCTGGGTAATGAGGGACCCTTGACTTGCATCAATCCCGTATTTCTGCCACATATGGCCAACTAGCAAATTTGTATTATACCAGCAGCCCTAGTCTTTTTAATTTTATTTTACAACATAGGACGTATTCCCACATCAAAACGGGATGAAACCAATCTACCCGTTTTGCGTTTGTTAGTTTTCATTTTATTTTATTATTATTTTTTTTTGCGTTTGTTAATTTTGCATCAAATTTTTGTGAATTATTGATTTGTCTCGATAAAAAAAATCAAAAAATAGTGCATCAACTTAACCAAAAATATTTGGATAAAAGTAAAAAAATTTGGGTCAAGATAAAAAAAGATTAACATGGTATCATAAATAATACTCTCTCCGTCTCTTTTTAAGTGTTCAGCTTCGTAACTCTAGCTTATTAAGGAGATATCATCATTACACAATTTACCTCTACTTTCTTTACGTACCCTCTATAGAAACATTATCATTACACTTTCACTCACTCACAGTTATCAGCAATTGTACAACTGTCAAAAACGAAAAATAGTGTACCAAGTTAACCAAAAATTCCTTGCAAGGCCAGGTAAATTTGGAGAGCTTTTCTCGTAAAAACAGTTACCGATTTGCTGAAAGTTTGGAATACCCAAAATGTCAAGCCAAGTGCTAACTCTAGCCAAAGACCCATGGACAACAATGAGAAGATCAAGAAATAACAAATAAGTAATTAGTCAAGAAAACGAAGCCATCCGCTTCCAGTGAAATCAGAGATGTTCTGGTATAAAACATAACAGCAATTTTCGATGGTTAACTAAATTTTATGACCTACCTAATTTCCTACTGAGATGATGTATCATAACTAACACAATAAAAATGTGTAAGACAAAATTTGCTTAAAGCTTCGAGTATCTTAAAGTTTTCTCCCAAAAAAGGTATGGAAACCTTCTGTTGCCCTCCAAACAAAACCTGTAAAACTTCACTAAAGCAGAAACTTCAATCAGATGGATGGTAAAAAAAATAAAGCACAAGCAAGATCATTTGACTTTCAATGGTGATCTTGGCACTGTCACTTTGTTTCATCATATTATCAAACAAATATATTGAAAATAGCATAAATTTGGAGAACGGATGTACCTGAGGCCCCCAAACTCCAATCAACATCTGTGCTATGCATTTGAACCAGAGTCTACATGAAGTACGTGAAGGTTGAAAAATAGACTGTTTGTAAAAGAGATGCCTGCAGTTCAGACAATGCGCACAAAATGTAGTGCCAAAATGGATCCTGGATAAAAACAAAGCAACTCAGCATAAGATATATCCAGCATACCCCATTACTGCCTGAGCTCTAGATAAACATTCTTCTGTAAGCGTTTTTCTCCTGATCACGCCTATCAGAAATCTGTAGCCATAATTTCAAATTGCACATTAGAAAAATAACCAACAATCGATTGGAAGATGGAAACTTCAATTCAAGTGAAGCCACTGACCTTCTGCTTTGCAGCAGCAAACTCCTTCTTTATACCACCTGATTTGGACGTAAATAAAGGACTTGCTCAGTCATAGCATAATTAGCATTATTCAGCCTGTTTCTGAAAAGACCATATCCCGCTCTATCCCTCTCTGAATATATAAACTCATCTTTCCTTTTTAGTTATTGACTTTTTTTTCTTTTCGCTGGGGAGAGGGGTTCACATATAAGAACAAGAAGACTAAAAGACTTCAACCTTGAACTTCTAACTTACTATTGCAGCACCCATATGAAACTGTGCTTCTCAATTGATTCATTTTACACCCAACAATGGCCTAAGTGTGGGGTTCGGGTGGTTTTCAGAATGAAAAAGCAGTAAAGTTAGGGCATTTTATCATTTGCCACTTGTGAAGGAAACAAAAAGCATACACAATAGAACTCCTTGAAAACAAAAGCAAAATAGGCACAGTTGAAAATATGAGGAAAAGTAAGCGACATTATAAGTTTATGTTCTGAACACTATTCTTTTAATTTTTGAACAGTTCGGAGAACTTATAAATAAAAAGGGGAGAAAGTATTAGGGAAATCAGTGTCCCTTTCCCTTTTCTTTTCATCAAGCTTTCAGAGAACCAAAGCTTAAACATATCACAATTAAATTATTATGGGGCCTAATTATATGAGCTTCAGGGAAAGCACTTGAACATTCAAGATCAAGAAGGCTTTCCACATCCTACATACCCTAATCATAAAAAAGCTTGCCCCGAATAAACTGATTCTGTATAACATTACCATCATTTGGCTCCAAGTCCAATGCTTTCCTAAAACTTTCAGCTGCAGCATCTACATTATTAAGCGCCATGTATGCCTGCTAAATAGCACAGACACAGTCATTATGCAACAAATTAAGTTGAAAACACAATTACAGAATTTCCCATTGCATACAAGCAAAAGAAGGTTGAAAAACAAAAGCGATTGTTGCCGAACTAGATTTCTTGCAATAATAACCTTGTGGGATCAATTCTACATAAAAATAGGAACATAAAGTACAAAGCAGAAGGAAAAAATTATGTCTAAAAGGATTGTGCTTCTGCATAATCATTCAGTTGATGCTGCAACAAGTACTTGGAAACTGTTTTCTGTTCATTCAATTTTAGGGAGGGAAAAAAACAGAAGAAAGAAAGAAAGTGACAACCGACAATGTGCGCCAAATAAAAGATGATTTTCCACTCAAACCGTCCCAAAGAACCTAAATCAGAGACCTCCAACTGTTTCTGTGGGGGAATTAGTGGAAAGAGTAAGTTGACAGATAATAAGAAGTGCAAGGATTCATGCATAGTGCGATAGCATTACCTAAAAGAAAATTTTACGAAAGAGGTACATGCAAGTCTGAAGTCTGAACTAGAAATTTTGATTTCAACTAAACTAAAAAAACAACCAACAATATAATAAGTTGTCTTCTTCAGGATCTCTGAATTGAAACATGCAATAGGTAACTGAACAGAAAACATGCTGGTTTTGTTTGGTTGAGAGTTTAGTTTAGTTTAGTTTTGGTAGTGGGTGGAGAGAGAAATAGAATAATGATTGAAGATAGGAGTAATGATTGGAGAGAGATAGAGAGAGATGAGAAAGTAATAATTTGAGAAATAGGGTAATGATTGGAGAAAGAAATAGGGTAATGATTGAAAACTAAACTAAAACTAAAACTAAAAGGTTAACCGAACAAAGCCAGCGCTATAAGTAACTTCAGAAACACTTTTGACAAACTGTACTCTTATTCCTATGAAGCACGGGAATACACTTCTTCAACATCCTCATCAGCTATATGGCATGTTCTTAAGACTTACGGTCTTATAGCATTCCCAGTTCCGAACGTTAATTTATTAGTAGTAAGACCTACTTTTGAACCTTAACAAAACATCGATGAAAGTTCTACTGTAGTAACACATGCATGACAGCAAGAGCAGACATCCATCATGAATCTATCCCAATTACTGCAAGATATCCAGAACCGAGTGATAGACAACTAGTTTTTCATATCAAGACCAAGAAAAAAGCTACAATATTCTGCACCAAACATTGAAAGACAAGTGCCCAATGTGTTCTTCGATCTATGAACATCAAGTTATTAGTCACTATGTTTTATCAACCGGCGCTACGAACCTGGCCTTGACGGAATAAAGCTTTCACGTTATCTTCTCGTTCGCGGATTGCCAATTCTGCGTCCAACAATGCTCCTTTTAAATCTCCTAATTTCAATTTGCAGGCCTAACACAGGTACAAAGAATCACATGGTAGATGGCAGGTTAGTGTCATTTAAGAAAAAAAGAGGACGTCCCTCTAATTGTTAAAAACTTCATGGCGAGTTCCAGTAATTTACCCAAAAGGTAGTAGTAGCAGTAGATGGCCAGTAGCACTAGTCATAGTAGCAGCAGTAGTAGAAGAAGAAGAAATGAAAATAAGTAACCTTTTTTCTCGTTGTAAGAAAATAAGAAAACTTACAGAGCTATTCGTAAAAATCTGAGACTTCATAGTCCTCAAAGACGAGCTTTTCTCTGTACCATCACGTTGAACAATCTCAATACAAAGAAGCGACAACTTCACCGTTTCTCTTTTTAACAAAAATAACCAAAGAACAGTATCACATGCACATATTAATGGTTCACCTTGATCAATATCTTCCTTCTCCCAGCATACATCCAAGTAGAACAGAGCCTTCCGATATTTCCTAACTGCCATTTTATAGTCTTGTTTCTATACATGAAAACAGTTCAGAACTGAGAACAAGCCACTGACTAGCAGAAAATACAATACAAAGAAAACTAAGTAGATAATGTGTTTCTAGCGGACTTTCTGACATCAACCATTCAAGAAAATAGTAACACTATCATCAAATGTCTGATCTAATATTTCCCTGTCAAGTGAAAAATCCAAGCATCAAATCCTCAAAGCAAATGTTTGCAGAAGCCAATTTAATTTTCCCCTTGGTTGGAGGGAAGACCACCACAGGGAGAACATATCTTGCAGATATTCAAAGCATTAGGAGGAATATCTAAGACAGCAAATCTAAAGAAGAGCTACCTTGAACTGTTCATTTCCAAAAGCTTTGATAGAATCTATAGCACTGATCCACCAGGAGAGTTCATCTGGTTTCACATCAAGGTCAGCTGGCCAATCAGGGTAAGTATCACCATCTTTAAAGAAGTTACATACCCCATCATCCGCTCCCTCGGGAATTTCACCACAGTCGACAATTATCACATCAAGAGTAGGATAATCATTTTCACCTGTATGAACATGCTCAATTGAACGGACCACCTCCAACCCTTTGATCACCTTCCCAAAAACAACATGCTTCCCATCTAGATGAGGCGCTCGAGTGGTTATAAAAAATTGAGATCCATTGGTATTAGGACCTGCATTAGCCATTGACAACATCCCTCTTCTTTCATGCTTTAACTGAAAATTTTCATCTTCAAATTCCAATCCATATATGGATTCGCCACCAGAGCCATTCCCGGCAGATATGTCTCCACCTTGTATCATAAAGCCTTTGATGATGCGATGAAAATGTGAACCCTGCTATGAATAGCATTTAGCAAGCTTATAGCTTAACAGGACAACCATATTATATCAAATATAACATAAGGTTATTTGTTACTAGCCTAGAGCTTAACAACGTGAAGATTATAAACGACTTCGCAGCGCAATTAGCAACTCAAACCAACTGGCTCTTTCAGTTTTGAAGCTTGAAATACCACTGTTGTCAAATCACAAATCTAAAAGTGAGTCTTTTGCATGAAATAGTGAATGCTGAATGGCACCAAATAGTGAATTGTAAGATTCACTTTATACGGTAGAATATAGAGTTTCCATATGTATATCAATATATGCACAGAAAATTTAAATACAATGTTCGAAATTGTATTGATATATCAATGTGTCAAATTTTTACTGTTGTATATACACATAATATGATGAAAATCAATACAACTAATCGATTAAATGTTTTTTTCTCGATAGACGTGGAAAGAAAAACTGAATCAAAGAGAATCATAACTACTTATACTGAATCCCATGAAATGTAGTGAACCAAAGAGGATCACAATTTGAAACGTAATATTGCCTTAGTTTTCGATTCAGCAACAAGATTCTAATGGAATTGGCTGGAACTCGTATGGAATTGTAGAATCAAACCGAGAATCGCACTATTCTAACAACCATGAGAACTACATGTCTGTGACTCCGCATTATGACCCACACCCTCATAAAAAGCTAAATCATGTACTCAAGCCTGCAGAAATAAAATAAGCCCCACTTTAAGCAGCTTGGAAGGAGAGCAGTGGGAGAAGCAGCAGCTGCTGAATCAGGGTAAGAACCTCGCTCCCATTTAAAATAGGATAGAACCTCTTAGGACCATAAATCTCAAAAGAACAAAAGTATAATATACCAAGCAATAGAAAACATGAACTAGTGATAAGATACTAGAAAAAAAATTACTTAAATTTGCTCAAGTACTTAGTACCCATATTTACTTATATGCTCTACAATAGTATTTGCAATTAACATGAATAAAGAACTATAATATTTATGAATATTACATGACATGTATTACATAATTGCAATTTCTAAATGCTCCTCCCAATGCTCCCAAACGAGGAGCTTGTATGATCCTCCCCCAGGCCCCGCCCCCACACCAGCTTCGTGCAACTAAGAGTCAGCTGACACAACTATATACTCAATATATATATACACACACACACACACACACACACACACACACACATATAACTGTATTCAAGTTCATTCAGTTAAGAATGACACCATGTCTAATGAAATTGAAAACGTTATAAAATGCTTTCAGACCATGAATCATGATGGTAAACATGGAGTATTTTGAAAACAAAAGGGAGTGAAATTACGAGGACAGGTCCTCAAATCATTTTTCCGTCCTTGATTCTGAGTTAACAATTGCTCCCAAGTAGTTCCCCTCCCATTTCAATACTTCTCAAATACAACAGAAGAAGACAGAAACTTGTAAAAATGACTGGCCATATGTTTTTCTGGATGACTCCGAAAAAAGAAGAAATACCATTCTGCTCAATAATAGATATCCTGCAGTGTATGATGACCAGTGGAACAGGCGTCAAATTTCTTAGCATCTTGAAGCTCACGAAAACAAGTTTAGAATGAAGTTCATCTACGCAATTAAAACGTAAGTCTAGATTCAATGAGAAATATATACTCTTTAAATTCAACATATTTTTCAATGTACACCATGATAAGATTAATACAAGGACCAACCGAGACAGGCAGGGCTGCAGCCTCCCCAAACTTCAGAAAAAAGTGACCATCGCATATTACCCTGGAAATCTAATTAAATAACGAATTTGGCCCCTCCGTTATAGAAGTAATTTGATGTTGGCCCTAGAATATTTATATAGATATCCTTTGGCCCCTTCATACCAAAATTTTTGGTCTGCCACTGTAGGTTTTAATTTATCAACTTATATGACACTTTACGAAATACATGGTTGACCACATTTTCTCCAAGTAAATTGGTTTTCACACTCTCCTTTTGTCCAAGTGCACTTCTTTTTTTGTTTTCATTCATGTAGAATTACAAAACTACCCTTCATACATTTTTACCTACACCCATGAAAAGGCTAATCATGTAATTTGCACCACTACAAAACAAAAAAAGGAGTGCATTTGGATAAAAAGGGAGTGTGAAAATCAATTCCCAAAAGGTAAATATAATCCTTCAGTTAGATGTGAACAACCTATTTTCGTCTTACCAAAAAAAAGATGTGAACAACATCTCATTTTCAAGCTGTTCTTGCTTTCCCTAGGGTATCAATTCATAGAAACAAAAACTCAGCAACCAAAGTTTAGAACCCAATATTTCAAGACATCAAGCGTATTTTTTTCATAAAACAAAATAAGTTAGCTTTTTCAGTATTTGGGACTAGAACTTGCAAAAATATCTATCAAATTTCGTTGACAGCCATCACTAATACAGATGTAATTCATATCAACAGTATGTCAGTGACTAACACAACTAAAATGATTCATCCAAACATCATGTTCAACAACATAGACACATAGGGATAAAAGAAGATTATTGCATTTGACCTATTGTTTTGTTCCAACCATCAAAACAAGAATCGGAGCATCCAAAAGTCTCATATTAAAACACAAAGAAACACTTCTTCTTTTTTGATAAGTAAAAACACAAAGAAACACAACAAAGAGAGAAGGCGATGGAACATATAGGTATACACTCGACGGTTACCCAATGCCTATACAGACAGCTATATGTTGGGATATACGTGCAGCTATCTATCTTCTATTCATTTTACAAATTGGTGTGAACAAATTTTTGAGCCAAAGAAAAAACAACACAATTTTACAAATGCTTCGGCTATATTATGAATTAACTTTAGGGCAAATCACTCAAACCCAACTACCAACTCTCTCACTCCCCACTAGGGCTGCAACCAAACCAAGTTGCTCATGAGCAGCTCGTGGTTCGGCTCATTTACTAATCGAGCCGAGTTTGAGCTCGATTTTTAGGCTTGTTTACTGAATGAGCTGAGTTCAACACTCAAAACCTCGGCTCATTTATATAGGCTCGGCTTGTTTCAAAAGGCTTGTTAAGCTCGAGGTTTGGCTCATTTAGTTAATGAGCCAAGCTCGAGCACTACAAATCTTTGCTCAGTTTGGCTCGTTTACGCTCTACTACCCACATTTACACTTGCACATACGGGGTGGGTGCCCAACCCCTAGTCGGAGAGAGAGAGAGAGAGAGAGAGACCTTGAAATGGAGGGGGACACCGGTGTTTGGGCCAATTCCCTTCTCACCAGTACAAAGAGCCCTGAAGTTCTCGGCGGTCTTGGGGACGACGTCGTTGTAGAGCTCCACCACTATCCTCCCTTCCAACTCTCCTCCAATGCTTACGTCCAAGAAGCACCTCGGCTTCGCCATTCTCTCTCTCTCTCTCTCGCTCGCGCCGCTTCTTCACTGTAGATTGAAGAGCAAAACGGGCGATACCCTCGAACCCTGCTTTTTCAATTTGAAAACGCCAACCGTACGGCGGACGGACGGAATGATTTTTTCTACTCACTCCGTCCCTTTTTAAGTGTCCTGCTTATAAGTCTAACTTATTAAAAAGACATCATTATTACACCTTTCACATCAACTTTTTCCTCCACTTTCCCTACTTACTATCATCATTACACTTTTACTCACTAACTTTTCAAAATAAAATCTACTTTTAGGGACAAAATAGACAATACACTAACTTTTATACTTCTAACTTTACAAAATGGACACTTATTAAGGGACAGTCCAAAATGGAATACTGGACACAAAAAAAAAGAGACGGAGGGAGTATAATTGAGGGTGTGCGTTTGTTTCTTTGGTAAACTACATATAAAAGTTACTCCCTCCGTCCCATAATGTTTGTCCGATTCGCAAAACAAGAATGTAAAAATAATATAATTTTTATAAGAAAAATTAAAAGTTTTTTTAACAATTTACTAGATATTGATGATTTCTTTTAATTTATAAAAAAAATTAAATTTTTTCTTGAGAGATATGCATTATTTTTGAGTCCTCAATTTGCAAATCGGACAAATAATTTGGGACGGAGGGAGTATCTTTTTATTTGATTGGGATTTTAGTTTAGTTTAATTTTGATAGCAAATAGAGAGAGAAATAGGGTAATGATTGAAAAAATGAGTAATGATTGTAGAGAAATAGTGAGAGATGAAAAGTAATAATTGAACAAATAGGATAATGATTGGAGAAAGAAGTAGGATAATGATTGAAAAATAAAACTCAACTAAACTCCTAACCAGGTTTCTAAAAAATGACAGTTACATCTTCTCTCCTTTAGTTGTCGGCAACAGATTCTCTCCCCCCGTCGTTATTGAGAAGGACGGGAACAAGTCAGCACCATAGTTATCGACATCGTTTCGTACCAGTCGGTATGTACCATTTTAACGAAGAATTGGTACCCTAACTGCCCAATTCCGTTCCGAACCAAATACCGGTCCTTATCGGTTGGTACCGATAGTTTCGGGAAATATCAGTCGGTACAGGGTTATTGAAAATTCCGGACGAAATTTTGCAGAGCATTTTTTTTTTTACCGTTACGTTATCCTTTTCTAGTTTAAAAAAAAAAAAAAAAAGGTTTCAGAATTTTTTTTCCTGGGTTGCCTTAACCCCAAAAAAATAAATTTTTTTTTTCAGAATTTTAACAAAACGTGGACTTAACCATAATACGTGTGGAAAACTCAAATCTCAGATTTACATTTCCCTGCACGTGAATCAAGAGTATTGTAACTAAGTAATGTGGGAAAGAGACAAACACATAGATATTTTAGGATGAATTACATAATATGGAGGATTTTTTTGAATTATAATTATATATAATTATTTTATATATTGTAGTTGTGGTAAATCCGAAACTGTTGAAACTTTGGTGTGTATTTGTAAAACATTGTGTTTTCTCTAGTCCCATATTGCCAAATCACAAAACTTCTATTTACTTTAAATGATTTTGCACACAATTACATTTGTGAATAAAGACCCAAGGAGAGATCTCACACGCGTCACAGGTTATCGCGAGCATGGGGGTGCAAATCCTGAATTTGAGCATCGCGCACATACTAGTTAAGCCCACATTTTTGCTAAAATTCTAAAACACGTTTTTTTGTTATAGAATAACCAGTCAATCAAAAATCCTTTTCCAAATGGAAAGTTTTTGCTGATTAAGAAAAACGTGCTCTTTAAAAAACATGTGCATAACGTAGACACCCTATTTTGGACTGTCCAGACCAGCTTACTTACGGATTTTGATTCCCCAATGATGATTACGGTCAAGAACACTCCAAGGCTAATGGTGTGTTTGAGTTTTGAGTGTCCTGAACCTCATTCAAGCCTATGTCAAGCCTTGCCCAGACCCTTCAAGCCAGAACCAAATGGCCTCAGCAAAACCATACTTGCTTACGCCAGTACCGTGCTGGCGTGCGCCGGTCAACTGCCACGTGTCAGTTATCTACCGTTGACTCAGTTGCCATCGGCGCACGCAGGTACAATATAGGCGCACGCCAGTCAAAAGTAGGTCAAACATCACTATTCAACCACGTGCTCGAGACTTTTGTGGCCACCTTAACGTAGTCTACAGTCCCCTGATGATTACCTTTGTGCAGCCGGCTCCCCCTCTCTCCTACACCACCTTTCAACCCAAGTCTCATGCATTTAATGCATGAGAGGCTTACCTCTTAACCCAACCAGCCCTTAACCAACTGGTTACTGGCCATCTCTCAGTCATTTTTTGCCTATAAATACTTCCCTTGCATTTACATGCAAGGAGTTCCCAAAGTTAAGACTCATAAAAGAGCATTCAAGCCCCTATCTCTCCTTCTTCTTGCTTTCTTTCTTCTCCCATCAGTTGGAAGAGGAAGCCAACCCTCTTCCATACACTCATCACACCCTCATACTCATCATTCATCCCTTAAACTTCAAGTTCAAAGCTCAAACCTTCCATCAAAGGCCAATAAAAGGTATACCATCTTTTGTTCTGTAACCTGTTCTGATCCCTGAGGAGTGCCAGTAGGGTCAAGGCTGGTAATCAATACGAGTCCTGACCCTAAAGCTGGTAGTATTTCAAGGATCGCGAATGGTAGTCAATGGCACACGCCGGTAGCAATGAGCCGTATGCCAGTCATGGTGATATGTGCAGTACTAGCGTGGAGATCATTGACCACCAATCTTTCTGTTTTCTTTTGCTTCATCACCTTTCAGCATGATAAGAACCAGTTTATTGCTTTCTGTATCTTAGAACTGTGTAGTTGCTTATCTGTTATTTCTGTTTTAGAAGGCCTCTGGAATCCTTCTGGTCGTGTTCCAAAACCCAGATCATGCAAAGCCAAGCACTGACCAAATAGTGTAACTGGCGTACGGGGTCTTTGGACTGGCGTACGACAGTTGCAATGGGTCCAGTGGCTGGCCCTTGCATGGCATTCGAGTCTTGGTCTCTATTTATGTACCCCACACTGTTTATGGGGCGTTCTATTCATTTTATTGCTCTAAAGCCATCTCTGCTGCCAGTAACTGTATTTATTCTACTATATTAACTGTGTGGTTTGTCCTGGGTGTGCACTGGTTTTTCCAGAGCCCAGAGGGTTGGAAAAAAAAGGAGCTGTGATTTAAATTTAAAGGCGCATGCCAGTATACGGTAGCGCATGAAAGTAGTCCCTACATGCAGTGGCCTGGCCAGTGCATGTAGCCTCCCTTTGCGTGCCTCATTCTGGGACAGCATGTTCCAATTTGTTTAAAATACTCACAGATGCTTGTTCTCAATCTATTATCATCTGTTTCAGCAAGTATCAACTATTTTTTATCACATAAATGCAACTTGTTACAGTTTTAATTCCCTTTAACTGTTCCCCCCACCCTATTTGGCTAAAAAATGATTAATAAGAGAAAAACACAAATGCTTTACAAAATGCCCGAGTAGAGACCGATCTCCGGATTGGGCGAGAGGGGTGCCATAAAATCTTTCCCCTCTCGTAACCTAGCTCCCGAATCTCAGATATCGAAGGTGACGACGGACCGATCTATGCCTTTTCAAAATCAAATAACGTAGCAAGCGTTTTAAGTTCGGTTCCTTGAGTGTTTCATCGCAAAACCCGAGTGGCAACTCTGAATTGTAAGTGTTTCGCCGCGCTTCTCGAAAGAGGGCGCACCCAATTTTTAAGACGAAAATTGAAAATTTTGGGGCGTGTGCCCACAGTGGCGACTCCGCTGGGACTCATTGCATTAATCAAAATTTAGCGATCAATACATAAATGAACAATCTTTTAAAAGTCTATCAAAACAGTACACTCCGCACTGCTGAAGAACGGAATAGTAACATAATAGGATCTCCGCATTCGGCCAATCTGAACTGGGGGTTTTATTGTTGTTTACTTGTGTAGTTTTCTCTAAATTTTGGTTAGTAAAAGTGAGCCAAGCTTTTATTGGCATTTTTCAAAACATTGCGTTCCTCTCTCATTCAAATCATTCTTCGACATTCTCCATTGGCATCGATGTTGGTTAGCCCCGTTGAGGTCTTTTGGGTAACCGACACAATTTATTGGAGCCCGAGGTCCTCGAACGCCCAACAATCTTGGACGATGATGAGTCGTACTACCGTTTGACCATTAATTTGCTTTACGCATTGCAATGAGAGGTATATCGCGGTTCTAGTCAGAGGAACCCCTTAAATCAAAACCGGCCTCTACATGCGTACAAAGTACTAGAACCTTTCAACATAGGACAGGAACCTACAGGGTAGGATTACTGGCATCTAACCCTCATATACTGTCTATGTGTTATTGCTTTCCCTATCACATGCCTATACATACATTCATACCGTCTTGCGTATGAGCATGCTAGGGTGGCTTTTAGGATATCTCTTGCCGAGTCGGTCTTATGCTCGTTTGTTGTTGCCTTGGCTCAATGACGAGTCATGCATCTGGATGTTGCATGTTGCAAAGTTCTTCTAAGTCCTTGGGTCAGCAAGACTTTGGGAAATCGATATCTTCTAGGTCCTTGTCTAAAAACCCCAATCGAAGTTTCAAATAGAAAACTAGGGACAACGGAAACAATGTCGTGATACTTACACCATCCAGGTTAAAAGTGCTAATCACTTATGCCACTCGGGCTCCGGCACAGTGCTGCTTACGTCATGTCAGTTAAAAGTATCACGTCATCTACACCAAGTTGTCCCGATTCCAAAAGTTGAAACTTTGAAAGCGGAATAGTCGAAGGCTTAGCCTATTTTGATATCTCTTAGCGCGAGTCGATTCAAATAAGGACACACTGTCGAAAAGATTATCCGAGGATTCTCAGCAACGTCAGAATGTCATGAGATGGACTCTCTTTAGTTATAGAGTCTAGGAAGACACCAACGACGTTGACATGTGCATTTCCCATCTTGTCAATTCTTTTGAAATAAATTGCTGCAGGCTATCACTGAGCTCTTATACTTTGTTGTCTAGCCATGTCGATACCAAAGCAAGGGTCTGAAATCAAGAGCCAAACCTACTTGGGATCCTCCACCGGGTCTGTTTGAAGATTTGATTTGGGTTTCGTCTCTCAGTCAGTCACAACGGAAACTCTGGTCTGCACTTTATCAAGGGAGGATTCACTACCGACTACTCCACACGAGTCCCCTCCATCTACTCTGTCTCCACTTGCGTCTCCAAAACTTGTTAAGACAGAAGCTCCAGCCATGGCAGATGTTCCACCGCCGAATCTCGCTACTGTTTTGGTAGATCTCCAGCACAACCTAGCCATCATGCAGCAAATGGCTGACCAGGCCGATGCCTCTATAGCCAATCTTCACACCCTAATCGAAGAATGACTTCCTCTTGCAGTAGGAGGGGAAGGCGGTGAAAGGCGAGAGTGGGAAATCGTTGCCGAAGAGGTCCCTCTGGTCGAAAACCCTACTCCGAACCTAGAAATGGCTGAGTTGATCACCAAAATGGAAAAACTGGAAGAAGCAGTCTTTAAGTCCGAAAAGAAAGGAGTAGGAGGGCTAGACATGGATCGCCTTTGCCCATTCCCGAATGCAAGGTTGCCCAAATGATTTAAGATGCCCGACTTCGCAAAGTTCGACGGGACGGGAGATCTGAAAACTCATTTGCTGGCTTATCATGGTGCAATGAAACTGCACAGTGTCAAGCAAGACGCGATGGCTCAATTGTTTCCTCAAACTCTCGCTGGTCCCGCCTTCTAGTGGTCTTATCACTCGACATTGCCAAAAGAAGAATGTGGGAAGATATCGGCACTCAGTACAGCTACAATGCTCAGCTCAAGATGACCACCTGCGAATTGGAATCAACTAAGATGAGTGCAAAGGAGTCTTTGGCGGATTTTATCCAGAGGTGAAGGGCCAAGGCAACTCTCATGACCGACCGCCTGAGCGAAAAGGACCAAATCCACATCATTTTCCGCAACCTGCAGCCGGACTTTGCTAAGAACCTTATGCTGGTTCAGGGGGCGAACTTCAAGACTTTCTATAATTCCAACCTAGTCATCAAAGAAGCTCTCCAAACGGGTGTTCTACCCAGAAGTGACACCTCCTCCTCTACTTCAGCTTCAAAGTCAAAATCTCGTGCATTGCTTTGTTTGGTGGTAACAATTACACTAACGCAACTTCTGCCAATAACAACGCCTCTGCCCAAAGCTCCAATCACATCGCCGATGTCAACCAAGATCAAATCCCTCAAAGACCCCAAAATCGCAACCAACCCCGTAACTTCTTCAATTTCGAGGCACCACTTTCCTCGATATTGGAGAAGTTAGTCAAGACCGGTCATTTCAGACCTCTAGCCCTGACTCCACGTCCTCAAAATCCACCCCCCAGCCATAACTCCAACGCTTTCTGTGCATACCACCAGATGCCCGGCCATTACACTGACTCTTGCTATCGCCTTCGACATGCGATACAAGATTTGGTGGACAATGGCACCCTTTCAACTCCGCCTGCTAAACCCAATGTCATTACCAACTCCTTGCCCAAATACAACTCTAACTCTCAAGTAAACTAGATAACTCTCAGCTCCACCATATTCAACCCCACCGACCATATTACCTCAGCCAACAACCCTAGACCAGTCGTACCCTTTCCCTCTGAGCCAAGCGTAAACATGATGGTAGCCGGATGGGCCATGGAGGAAAAAGCTAAGGAATGGGAGGAACTTTGTACCGATTGGATTGAACAATACGACATGGGGTTTCCTGCACACCCTCAGGTCAATCAGATATGGTTAAACCAGTGGGAAGGTGAGTGGAATGTGGCGCAGGCTGACCCTCTGGATGGTTTCTCTTTATTCGTGCTCTTTTACCAGTCCGAACTAGACCAAGTCGAGCCAGAAACTGAAGAATACGTGTGGTACCCGCAGCATGATGCATGGCAAATGGGTCAAGGTCTCAAGGCTGATTTGGACCAAAGTGATATCATTGAAGAGTACTGGGGTTACTATCAAGAAGGGGAGGTTGTGCCCGACGTCTGTCGCCCGCTTGGTGCCATGCTACCTCTGGTAAATTCAATTGTAGGCACGGTCAATCGCCGTATCCACGAGTGTGACCCTACTCTCAACATCGTTTTTGTGGGACAACCTCGCCCTATCATTTCTGCTCCTAGGGATGACTGCTCGATCATGGTCTTGAATGCACCTCCCGCTAACCTTTAGGATGCAGATGAGATCGTCAGAACTCCACCGCCTACCGATATTTGGAATGTGGACAACATTGTCAATTTGAACATGGGAAGCGAAGTGTGGACCGTCAACACTGCCTTTGTCGATGGAGGGTTTTGGGACGTTCCATTTATCACCAATCCAGGGGCACCCTTTAAAGACGATGCTGCACAAGATCCCGCTTTCTGGGAGGGATTAGTGATGGAGGATTTGGAATGGGACTTAGCTCTGGGACCAGACTCGACCGCAACAGTTGCATCAATGGACAAAGGAAAGTGCAAGTTAAAGGATGTGCCAGCTGATCTTTGGGATTTTGTTGACTCGTCTTCCTGGTGGGATGTTGCCAATGTCACAAGGAGTGGCCGAGTGTTCCAACCATCTAATCTGCAGGCTGGAAGCTCGTCCAACCCGCTTGCTCAGAAAACCACCGCTCCCGCCGCTCAGAGGAATGATCCGTTTGTTCTAAGTGGGGTTCCCAAAGAAGACGCTATTATGAAACAGCTCGAACGGATCCCCGCCGCTGTGTCTATCTGGGCTTTGATATCGTCATCAAAGGAGCAACGCGAAAAGCTGTCCTCATCATTGGCCCGGCTCATGGTACCAATCGACATTACCTCTGAAGCCATGATCGCTCTAGTGCTATCGCTTCTCTCCAAACACTCCGTCACGTTTACCGAGAAAGACTTGCCCGTCGAAGGAACAGCTCATAACTGCCCGCTGCACATCACTATCAAGTGCCGGGGACATTAGGTGCCGATTGTGCTAATTGACAATGGTTCTGCCATTAATGTTTGCCCAATGAGGGTTGCCTACCGCTTAGGACTTACAAAGAACGATTTAACACATTCTAATCTGGCCGTCAAAACATATGACAGCACTCGTCGTGTGGTGGAAGGGACTTTGATTCTCAAACTCGACGCTGAGGGCTTTGAAATGGACGTAGAATTCCACTTGGTCGATATCCCCGCTACCTTTAATCTGCTGCTGGGCAGGCCGTGGCTTCATAGGGCCGACATCATGGCAGTACCTTCGACTTTACATCAAAAGGTTATGCTGGGACTCCCTACCGGAACGCTGACAATTTGCGGGGATTCTGGGATCCGCCCGCTCTCAGATGATGGAACGCCTATTTTGCGGATCATGCACGGGGAAGAAGACTCAGACTTTGGAGGGTTCTCTTTCAACACGTCAGGCTCAGTCCTCGCCATTGCCATGGATGATGATTTTACCATAAGTTCAACTGCTCTCGAGATGATGAGAAAAATGTCATTCATGCCTGGCTTAGGACTCAGGATCAAACAACAAGGGATCGCTGAGTTCCCTATCTTTCCTTTCACTGAAGGCCGCTTTGGATTGGGTTACACTCCACTGGCCAAAGGCGCCAAAAAGAGGAAAGATACGGGAAAACCTTGAACCCTTTTTAGTAATCCCGACAGCTATTTTGTTCGGGAAGGAGGAGGCTCTATTTACTCGGGACAAACAGAGCCATTTTGGGACCCGAAAACTTGCACTTGGTTACCAGGTTTCGAAATCTTTGCTGTAGACACCTAGTCTGATAATGAAGAAGAGATAGCCAAAGAGGAGCTCGCTAAAAAGGAATTCAAGAAACAGCTGGATCAGATCAAGGAAAAGGCTGACTGGCTGAAGGCTTTCGATCAGGGAAATCTGGAGATGCTGTCCTACCAGGTAGGTTTGGTTGGCGAGGGCGAAGAGGCTGAAGTGCTGATGCTTGGGCCCGACTCATCGGATATCCTCGAGGATCCTACCTCTCTCATCGTGGAGGTGAAGGGAAGTATTAATAACTGCATTTTCACTCCACATCTGACATGCATTGATGATATATTTGAATCTGACATAGAGTCTGTCAAGTCTAGGTCAAGCTCAGAGTCGGAGTTTGTGCCCCTCGGCCCTCCACGTCGTAGCTTTTACTTTGAGTTCGAGTCATCTGTACTTGGCAGCCCTGTTGGGTTTTATGAAATGCATGATCCTGCTTCTGATTACTTTGCTAGTTTCTATATAAACTGTGTCGACCCTGACGATGAAGGAACAGACTTTGACGGGAACATTCCGGCTGAGTTGCATTCCCTCATCGAAAGGGAAGATGAAAGGCATGCTTAGCCTCTAAAAGAAGAAGTAATTTTTGTAAACTTGAAAGACGAGGATGACCCCCGCATGATGCAGATTGGCGCAAATTTGTCCCCGAAAAATCACGCTGGAACAATCAAGCTGCTCAAAGAATTCCTCGTGGTCTTTGCATGGTCTCACAAGGATGTGCCCGGCATCGATCCCAAAATAGTATAGCATCGAATTCCGTTAGAGCCCGGGGCTGTCCCTGTTAAGCAGAAACTTCGCAGGATGCGGCCGGATTGGGTTCAAAAGATCAAAGAAGAGGTCACCAAGCAGATTGATGCAGGATTCTTGAGGGTCGCTGAGTATCCTAAGTGGGTCGCCAACATCGTGCCCGTTCCTAAGAAGGATGGAAGAATCTAAGTCTGCGTCGACTTCAGGGACTTGAACAAGGCATGCCCCAAAGACAGTTTTCCCTTGCCACATATCGACGTGCTTGTGGACAACACGGCGGGGCATGCCTTGCTCTCTTTTGTCGACAGATTCTCAAGATACAACCAGATCTCTGTGGCACCTGAGGACCAAGAGAAAACGACGTTTGTTACAGAATGGGGCACTTATTACTATGTGAAGATGCCGTTTGGTCTGAAGAACGCCGGCTGCACTTTTCAAAGGGCCCAGACAACATTGTTTCACGACTTTATCCATAAGACCGTTGAGATCTACGTCGACGACATGATTGTGAAGGCGAAGGAGGAAAAGGACTATCTTCCTTCACTCAAGCAGTTTCTTGAGAGGCTCCGTAAATACAACGTACGTTTGAACCCGCAAAAGTGCACATTTGGGGTCACGGCAGGCAAAATGTTTGGATTTTTGATCACTGCGAGGGGAATTGAAGTAGACCCTTCCAAAATCAAGGCGATCTTGAGATGGAGCCACCGAAGTCTGAGAAGGGTGTGTGAAGCTTTCTAGGGAATGTACAGTTTATCAGCAGGTTTATCGCCAAGATAACCCTGACTTGTGAGCCGCTTTTCTGCCTGCTCAAAAAGGGTGTCTCATTCGAGTGGACAGATAAGTGTCAAGCCACCTTCGAATCTATTCAAAGATACTTGCAAAATCCACTTGTACTAATGCCGCCTACGCCAGGGCTCCCGTTGATTCTTTACCTGTCGGTCACTCCAACGGCTATGGGATATCTACTGGTGCAAGAAGGGAGCAATGGGGTCGAAAAAGCTGTTTACTATCTGAGCAAGAAAATGGTGGGGTCTGAAGAGCGCTATACCCCTCTGGAAAAGACGTGTTGGGCACTGGTTTCGGCTACTAAAAAGCTTAAACACTACATGCTAGCCTATTCGGTGAGACTGATTTCTCGGATGGATCCTATCAAGTATCTGTTCGAGAAGCCCGCGCTCACCCATAAGCTAGCACGTTGGTTGCTTCTGCTAGCTGGGTTCGATCTCCAACACGTCAGGAGAAAGTCTGTGAAGGGCCGTGCTGTGGCCGAATTCTTGGCTAATCACCCAATCGACGGCCCGGAAGACGTGGACTTCACTTTCCCTGATGAGGAGGTGCTGACAGTAGTCGAGGAAGTATGGATGCTCTATTTCAAAGAAGCTGCTAATCAAAAAGGGTTTGAGGTTGGAGTGTTGCTGATCACTCCCGCTAGCGCTCACATTCCACTTACCTTCAAGTTAAACTTCGATGTTACCAATAATCAAGCTGAGTATGAGGCTTGCATTGTCAGAATGGAAGCTGTTATTGCTTTAGGGGTCAAGAAGCCCGAAGTAATTGGAGATTCAAACCTGGTGGTCTCTCAAGCCAATGGAGATTGGAAGGTTCGTGAGGAAAAGCTGAAGCCTTATCACCAAGATTTGGAAGAATTGATTCCTCGCTTCAACAAGGTGACTTTCACCCATGTTCCACGCTTGAAGAATCGGTTTGTCGGTGCTTTGGCGACTTTGGCTTCAATGATCGAGCTTCCGATAGGTGTTAAGCTGCGGCCGCTTGTGATTGAGCAAAGGGATTTGCCTGCTTATGAGTACGTCAACGCCATTGATGATGTCGATGATGGCCTACCCTGGTACCATGACATTTGGAACTTTGTGGAACATGGGGAGTTTCCTATTGAGGCCATGAGGAAAGATCGGATTGCTTTGCAAAGGCTGGCATCTCAGTACATTATCTGCGGAGGGAAACTGTATCGAAGGTCTCACTGTGGGATGCACAAGCTCTGCGTCAACGGTGCTGAAGCAACGAGAATAATGGAAGAAATTCACGAGGGAGTCTGCAGACCTCATATGAGTGGTGTCATGCTCGTTAGAAAAATCCTCAGGCAAGGTTATTACTGGTCCACGATGGAATCGCAGTGCATCAATTACGTGCGGCGCCATTACAAATGTCAAATCCATGCAAATCTGCAGCATGTTCCTTCGTCTGAATTGTATGGCATGACCTCACCATGGCCTTTCTCCGTTTGGGGCATCGACGTTATCGGCATAATCAGACCATCGCTTCAAATGGCCATAAGTTCATACTGGTGGCGATAGACTATTTCATCAAGTGGGTCGAGGCTGAGTCCTACAAAACCCTAACAACGATTCAAGTTGCTCAATTCATTCACAAGAACATCATTTATCGGTACGGTGTTCCCCAGGCATTTGTATCGGATAATGGGAGTCATTTCAAAGGAAGGGTTTTGGAGCTCTTTGAGGAATTCGGCATTGAGATCCATCATTCAACGACCTATCATCCACAAACAAGTGGGGCAGTTGAGGCCGCAAACAAGAATGTTGAGATGATCATCAAGAAAACCGTTGAGTCTGCAAGGGACTGGCACAAGCAGCTACCTCTCGCTTTATGGGGGTACCGAACGTCGATCCGCACTTCAACTGGTGCAACCCCCTTTTCCTTGGTCTATGGGATGGAGGCAGTGCTTCCTATCGAGCTTGAGGTCCCGTCGCTGAGAATCATGGCTGAAAGTGGTCTTGAGGAATCTGAATGGTTAAGCGGGAGGTTTGTCGAACTGATGCTGTTTAATGAGAGAAGGCTCCGAGCTTTGTATCATGTTCAAGGGTATCAACGTCGAATTGCTTGAGCGTTCAATAAGAAGGTGAAATCCAGGGGCTTAGTCGAAGGGGACATGGTTACAAAGGAAATCCGCACCCCAGTGTTTGATCATCGCGGGAAGTTCAGACCGAAGCGATCTGGGCCTTACATCATCAAGACCATCCTATCCGGGGGTGCTGCTAAGCTCATCAACCTCGACGGTAATGAATTCAACACCCTGGTCAACCTGGATCAACTCAAGTGTTACTATCCCTGAGAGATGCTCGTTCGATCGAAAACCACAAGGGTGGGCGATACTAAGCAAAAGTTAGAGTAGCCCGCTAGACCGAAAACCTAAGGAGGCAGTTCTAGGCAAAAATAAATGAGCAAAAGTCGAAAGCTCGCTAGACCAAAGACCTGAAAATGCGGTTCTAGACAAAAGTTAGAGTGTAAAAGGAGAAGTAAAATACACGAGTGAACCTTTGCCTAAACTACGTTTTGACCTGATTCTTTGAAAAGAGATACGTAGACAATCTCACCTTGAGATTCGGTCATATTCTATCAAAAAAAACTTGACTCAGGGTTGACATTTTTTGGCCCATATCACAAGTTAAGGAGGTCAAACACAAGTCAAATCTGCATTGAAGGAAATCAAAAAAAAAAAAAAGAGGGGGAAACCCATCGTCTTTCGATTTTATTACAAAATTACTACTTCTGATACATAAGCTGAGCAAAAAAGCCTTAAAACAGTTAAAGCATGAAAAATAGAACAAAATGCTTAAGAAGCCTAACAGCTCACAGCTTATTCTAAGCATAGCAAAGTGGTCCGGAATCAGTCAATATTTTCCCTTGCGTTTACATCCGCTCTCAACCACTGTCTGTAGCGATTCCTCAGCCCAGTGGTAAAATCTGGCATTTCTGCTTGAAGGACTCTGAGGCCCCAGCACCCTTGATAACCATTGAGCGTTTGGGCATTGAAATTGGGGACGCGGAAATCCCCTGTACTGATACGGTGATTCTCCTAAGAGATGCCCAGTTGGTGAAGGATGCGGCCAGAAATATAGAAAGTGAAACTTGTCAGTCCTGCTATCCCACCCTATCGAATCCATTGGAATGAATAGCCATGTCCGGGAGGTCCAGCCAGGGGCACCTCCAGACGATCTTGTCTGGCTGCATTTGCTACATGAATTCATACCAGCCTTCTATATCCATGTCGGGTACCGCATCTCCCTTTTGATGAATCCTCTTTGGGAAAAGATTCCAACCTTCTACCGGTGGGTGTAACAACCCAAGCTTGTCCTATAGCCACAGCTGCATGAGCGAAAAGACAAGTGAGAAACCAGATATAACCTGAGCGGAAAAATAAGTAAGAGCTAGGGAGCAACCTAAGCCGAATGTCGAGGAAAAATGAGAAAGTGTGAAAAGCCGGAAAAAGGTGAGCTGAGTGAGTTTACCTGAAGCAGAAGCGGGCTCCCACTAAAGGTGTTTATTTGACCTGTGTACACAAAGTCCAAGCCTAGGAGCGTCTCCGCTAAGACAAGGGGTACCACGTTCCTTTGTGCCCCCATTTGAGCAGCGATGCTCACCAACGAAGGACACACCCGCCCATCAGCAAGAATGAGCAGGTAAGCGGCTAGCAAGCAGATTACCAAGACAAACCGGCGCCGAGCCTGCACAGCGTTGTCGTCCAAATCGCCATCTGGACTGTATCGCTCAATCAAGCGCATGATATTGATTTGGCCACCTTCGAGCAAAATGTTGGCTAAACCCCTGGAAATGTTGAGTGAGGATGCCAATAGGCCTGGCATGCTAACCTGATAGGGAGGAACAACGAGTTTCGCGGACATAAATGTCCGGAGATATGCCTAAAACTCCTCAACGGTCGGACATATCTCATCATCGCCAAAGTGGAAGACATAGAAGTCGGGATCCCAAAATCGGAGAGCAGCTCTTAAAAGTGTTGGCCGGAGCGGCATGTGACGAAGATACTGGAATGGGGCAAGGCTGTGGTATTG
Organism: Rhododendron ovatum; assembly: GCA_019656835.1. NCBI lineage: Eukaryota > Viridiplantae > Streptophyta > Magnoliopsida > Ericales > Ericaceae > Rhododendron > Rhododendron ovatum. The sequence goes on from CM033800.1 coordinate 19,954,202, forward strand.
GAAGTTTAGCCAATCAATGCTCAAGAATTGTGCTAGCCAAGGTCTGAGCAAGGTTGGGAGTGGGTTTTCCATTTGGAAATGCAGTGAGGTGCAGAATATTGAAATGGGAATGGTGTGTGGATGGAGCAATACGTGCATCTCCTCTTTATTGGCCAATGAATCATCTTGTTTCCTGTGTCACATTCAAAGCCAACCACTAAAGGTCCAAACATTCTTACAAGCAAGGACTCTGCCTCTTGAAAGCCCAGAAACCGTGTTCAAAACGTGAGGAAATGGAGACAAGGGGCTCCTAGAAAAAGGACAGTTGGTCAGACAAGTGGATCTGCATTAGACCTGACCGGCGCACGCCAGTTATCTACTGGCATATACATGTCCCTCCACTTTGGCGTACGCCACCTTAGTTGTGGCGCACGCCAGTCAAAATACCAGAAACAGGTTCTGTAGCAGCTACTGTCGTCGAGTGCACGTTTTCGATCCTGGGGCCTGTTTTACAGGTTTGATGGTTCATACAAGTCATGAGTGGTGTATGGGACTATGTCAAAGCTCCGGATCCCAAACGTCGCGCTTAATGAAGATTCGAGCGTTCAGTGGCTCGTTTCAAGTTCAAATCAAGGTTTCGGGAGGTCGAAATCCGTTCCAGGGACTTTTGCCAAGTTTTGTCATACCGTGCGCATCATGTGAGCCTAGTATGACTGCACGGGGATGTCGGTTTCGGTCCGGGACTAAATCGAGTCATCCTTTATGTCTTATGCCCTTTTTTGTGATATTTTTAGCATCTTTCGGTGTATTCTCCACCTCGGAGCATCTTTGCCGATTTTGTCAATTCGTACAAGTCGATGTACATCTATAGGGTCTTATCAAAGTGTCAGTTGCCCTCATTCAGGAGAATTTCAAATTTTTGGCACGTTAATGCCCAAAATTTCATTATTTTCTGTGTGTCTTAGGATACGTATCGTATCCTGAGGCTCTTCTATCCTTTTTCTTTCAAGCTAGGTCAGTCGTGTACGTATGTGAGAGTTTGTTTGTCGATTCAGATCATTTATCCATGCATGTTAGGTATTAGTGGATGGTTTATTCTTTCTTCTGCCAATTTCTCATCAATAGGAAATCAATAAACAGAAAATGCAGTTATTATATACCAGCAAGTCGATATCTACATAGCAAAAGGTGGGAATATATTGAAGCGGCCCAACGGCCCAAGTGAAACAAGCAACAGCATGTACTAGGCACATCCGCCCAAAAGTCAAAAGGCGCGCAGGCCCCCATCTCCAAAAAATAAAGTATCAAATATCTAAGTCAAAAGACACAAAGTAACTGAAGCTCAGTGGTAGCCCTCAGTCATCGAAAAGGTCGTCGTCGTCCTCCTCCTCATCGTCGTCTCTCTCCCTCGGGTCTACCTTGAACCCAAGATCGTCGGCGGTGTCGTCAGAACTGCTGCTGAAGGGTGAGTGCACCTCCTCCTTTTCCTCTTCCTCCTCTTCTGCGATGGCCCCTCAGCTGGCCTCTTCTCTGTAGGCCTCCTCCTCAGCTCTCTACGGAACTACGACTCATCGCTCCCGGAGGCGATCTCAACTCCTCTAGTCCCGGGCTGTGTAGAGCTGGCCTGCCTCTGAGTAGTAGCCGAAGTGGAAGAGGAGCCAGCTGTCTTCTTTTGTGGAGGAGGCCGCACGTTGTTTCTCTTAGGAGCCGCCCTAGCTTGTCCCCGCATGGTCATAATCATTAAACATTTAGCATACCTTGTACATGTTGTATATACTGAAATGCTGAAAGCAGGAAATATAAGGAGCAGTTCTATCAGGCATGTTATCTATCTAAGTATCGAAAGCAAAACAGAGTTGAATTTGGGATATACCTGGGGCTGTACAACCGGAGCCGGATCCGCCGGTGGGTAGCGCAATTGTAGAGAAGCGTCGCCTGCTATCTTGTGGAATTCCTTCTCCATGGCTAGCATCAGGCGAACGGCCTCTCGCACCCATTCCATTGGCGCTTGTGTTTTATTTTGGGGATCAAGATCAAGTCAGTTTCAAAAGCAGCTCAAGCATAGTGTGAGGATCATAAGCATAACAGAAAGCAAATCATACTGGCCCCGTGATAGCCGCTGGCTCTGTCCTGGCAGACTCAAACTGAACTATGGCGGCTTCCCCCTGCGCGTCCCGCATTGCTAGGGTCCAAGAAAGTCGAGGTAGCCCAATCGCTATGGCATAGTCGCTCATCTCTCTCGAGCGAGCTGCCTTGCTCCCCTGTCTCCGTCTCTCCTCACCAGCCTCCAGCGCCTCGCCCTGCATGGCAATGTGCTCCAACACCCCCAGTGGCCTCGCCAAGCGTTGCCTCCGGTAAATGGCATAGTCACGCTCAGGCCTCAAGAAAGTAGCAAGGCCAGCTGGAACAGTGAAGCGTTGCAGCTCGGCCAGAGTGTACCTGTCTGTATGTGAAGCGTGAGGCGGAAGTGACCCTGGAACCTGGTACTCAAGAAAGCCCTGCGACCGTCGCGTCACCCGGTCACCCAAGTACCACCGCCACCCAAAGGCCGACTCCAGTAGCACCCGGCTTGCTGTCACCACCCTGCTCCTCGTTAAGTACTTAGGCTCAGACTCTGCATTTCTCCATGGGTCCCACTCTACCTACGAAGCCATCAAAGGTTCAAAATCAGATGGGCATCAGCGACAACATTAAAGCAATTTAAAAGGCAAAATGGTTGATTGACGTGTTGCTTACCTGAGTACCTGACAACTCGTCAAGGTATGACTTGAAAGCTAAGAGGCTCCCCCTCGATTTCTTCTTACCGCTGTATAAAAGCCCCCAGATCATGGCACGTGAGAGCATCCTCAAGTTCGGGCACTTATTCTCCGGTGGGTACATCTTCAGCACTTCGTAAGCCCACAGTTGTAAGTGTTTAGACAATCAAAGCATCAAAATACATGTCATATGCAAATCAAGTACAAGTGCAAGAAAGGAACTAGGGAATGAATTGCAAGCTTCGTTTCTTACCTCCCACACTCTCCAATAACCAGCAGTCGCCTTCTTCCCTTGCGAGAACTCCCCCATAAAGCTGTAGCAGGTCTCCAAAGCTGTTCCTCTCCAGTCAAAGCGTGAAGCTGTGCGTAGGTCGCGGAGGGCCGGCAAGTAGGACAGGTGCACTGTAGCTCGCTTGTTCGGGTACAGTGTAGCCCCGAACAAGTACAACAAGTAGGCCCTCACCATCTGCTCCACCTCCTGCTCCGAGTCCGGTACCCTGCCCTACAAATACCGCTTGAACTGGTCATAATGGATGGTCTCCGCTTCACCTGTCGGTGCCTGCCCCAAGAACCACTCCAGTGCCCCGGTATCTCTATGGATCTCTGAGTCAAAGGGGATAGGCTCTCCTCTTACCCTCAAACCAGTAAGAGCTGCAAAGTCTGACGGGGTCACCGTCATCTCCCCGATCAGAAAGCGGAAGGTATTTGAGGAATCCCACCACCCCTCGGCCAGCGCCGTGAGCAGAGCATGGTCATTCTTCACTGCCGTCAAAGTGAGGATGAATGGCTGGAACCCTGCAGCATCCACCAAAGCCCTGACTCACTCCGGTAGCCCTTTATACAGCTTAAGCGAGCTTGCTGGACCACCATGGCCCCGAGTGCTGGCTGCTTCTCTCTGCATACGATGACAAACAACAAAAAAAGTTCATCAAATGCAATTCAAATCCAATAAGTCAGTCGAATTCAGAATCTCAAAAGTAACTCTACGGTCGAGACAAGCATTATAGGAGTTGATCAAAGCTACAAGGTGCTCGTATTATTTTATCCAATCCTACTATTGGTCGAATCAAATCAAAGGCATTTCTCAGTCAAGTTCCAAACTGCAAGGCATTATTTTCATCAAGGTACACTTTTCAGTCGATTTCAAAGGTATTTTGTTCATCAACCGGTCGATTCAAACTATTGGGCACGCCATCTTGGCATTCATCATGTCATGGCATTCTACTCAGTCGAATTCAAGCTCGAATGATTATGTCATCGGCCGTGGCAGCCTACAATTGATTCAAGCTTGGCCTTAACAATTTTCGTCGAAGCTATTGGTGCTCTACGCTGCAATTTCGCTATGTCCAGTGTTTTATCAATCGAATCAAGTTCCAAGGTCGAGGTATACTATCAAATTCTGCTTACTAAGTCGAGTTACAGTTCAAGGTCTTAACCTACATGCATTACAAGCTATGCTATGCCAATTCAGGCTACGAATATCAAAGCAAGACCAAAAATATACCTGCGCCCAAGCCACGGATAGGTGTCTCTCTGGGTCCCTCAGTATGAGCTCTGGGTCATAGCTATCCCGCAGCGGCGTGTAGCTCTCAACCCCGGACGGTATGAATAGGTGTGACTCTGGTAAAACGTACGTGTCTACAACAAACCTGGCACGGGCTACTTGCCGTAAGGACTCAGCAAGTGTCACTGCATGCTCGTACGCCATATTTCCTCCCCCTGAGCCTCCTCGGCTGACTCGGTCTCTCGCACAAAACCCTCCTCCTTTACTCAGGTTCCCTCGGTCTCTACTCTCAAGTGCTCCTCCTCCTGGCTCTCTCAATCTGCCTTTGCCGATCCTCTTGCGCTGCTATCACTGCAACCACCACCGCCAGATTTTCTTGGAGCAATCGGCCAAGCTCCTCCTTTGTCACGAACTTCGTGAAGTCTCTGAGCGTAATAGGTACGTGCACTGAAGACCCCGCTGCTGGCCTAAACTCAACCTCCTCTATAGGTACCTCCTCGGATATCCCCTCTGCAACCACCGGGTCCTTACCCCTTGCTGGATCCCTCCTCGGTGTCCCCGACCGGTCACCATTGCCACCATTGCCACCATTGCCGCCGCTACTGGTCCCTGCCGAAGCTAGACCCATAACCATCAAACCCTCTACACCACTTTGGAAGTCTAGACAACGAACCCGTGGGCCCCCTATCTCAGCAACGACTGGTGTACGCCCCGTCATTCCTAGCGTACGCTGCCCGTCGCCGTCGCCGCCCTCTGTTGCATGGCCACCGTCGTCGTCGCCGCTACCTAAGGTCTATGCACCAGTAACCGGTGTTGTTCCTAAGGCCGTCTGATCGTCGATTTGAGGCTCCAATGTCTCGATTTTGACCCTAGGTTGGTTCTTCTCTTCTCCAATGCTGCCATTGCCGTTGCTACCGCCGGAGTCAGCCATGGATGGACTGGTTTAAGTAAGTGATGGGAGAAGACGAAGATTTGAGGACGAATTTAAGGATTCAAGAGAGTTTGGAAGCCTTTGGGAGTTCAAAACCGATGGAGAGCGGTTTTTTGCATTGTCTCAGAAGTTTATACGACATGGGAGCCGTGCTGGGCCGGATTTGGGCCGGGTCTGGGCTCGGACTGACCGAGGTTCCTGGTGTACGCTAGCATCATGATCCCGTACGCCACCATTATCTGGGCCTTAGGCCCAAATTGCTTTTTGGAGTCGAAATTCATTCTCACATTTAAGCCCAATTGGCCCAACTTCACATTGGTGCCAGTGGACTCTCCCCAAGTAGAGCCCATCCAATTTCAAATCAACTACGATCTACACGTTCAATTTCAAATCAACGGCGATCTATCCGTCCAATTTCAAATCAACAGCGATCTATCCATCCAATTTCAAATCAACGGCGATCTATCCGTCCAATTTCAAATCAGCGACGATCTGTCCGCCCAATTTCAAATCAAATCAACGGCGATCCACTTGTCCAATTATCTTCTTTCCCCAATAGAGTCGATGCTTTTGCAGAGGGTTATTCCCCAGAAGAGTCCGCCTTTTATGGTACCCTATACTGCCCTTCCAATACAGTCAAGCGGCGGTCAAGAACACCCTATTTTGGACTGTCCAGACCAGCTTACTAACGGATTTTGATTCCCTAGTGATGATTACGGTCAAGAACACTCCGAGGCTAATGGTGTGTTTGAGCTTTGAGTGTCCTGAACCTCATTCAAGCCTATGTCAAGCCTTGCCCAGACCCTTCAAGCTAGAACCAAATGGCCTCAGCAAAACCATACTTGCTTACGCCAGTACCGTGCTGGCGTGCACCGGTCAACTGCCATATGTCAGTCATCGACCGTTGATTAAGTTGCCACCGGCGCACAAAGGTACAATATAGGCGCACGCCAGTCAAAAGTCGGTCAAACATCACTATTCAACCACGTGCTCGAGACATTTGTGGCCACCCTAATGTAGTGTACAGTCTCCTGATGATTACCCTTGTGCAGCCGGCTCCCCCTCTCTCTTACACCACCTTTTAACCCAAGTCCCATGCATTTAATGCATGGGAGGCTCATCTCTTAACCCAACCAGCCCTTAACCAGCTGGTTACTGGCCTTCTCTCAGTCATTCTTTGCCTATAAATACCCCCCTTACATTTATATGCAAGGGGTTCACAAGGTTAAGACTCATAAAAGAGCATTCAAGCCCCTCTCTCTCCTTCTTCTTGCTTTCTTTCTTCTCCCATCAGTTGGAAGAGGAAGCCAACCCTCTTCCATACACTCATCACACCCCCATACTCATCATCCATCCCTTAAACTTCAAGTTCAAAGCTCAAACCTTCCATCAAAGGCCAATAAAAAAGGTATACCACCTTTTGTTCTGTAACCTATTCTGATCCCTGAGGGGTGCCGGTAGGGTCAAGGCTGGTAATCAATACCAGTCCTGACTTTAAAGCTGGTAGCATTTCAAGGATCGCGAATGGTAGTCAATGGCGCATGCCGGTACCAATGAGTCGTATGCCAGTCATGGTGACATGTGCAGTACTAGCGTGGGGATCATTGACCACCAATCTTTCTGTTTTCTTTCGCTTCATCACCTTTCAGCATGATAAGAACCAGTTCATTGCTTTCTGTATCTTAGAACTGTGTAGTTGCTTATCTGTTATTTCTGTTTTAGAAGGCCTCTAGGATCCTTCTGGTCGTATTCCAGAGCCTAGATCATGCAAAGCCAAACACTGACCAAATAGTGTAACTGGCATACGGGGCCTTTGGACTGGCGTACGACAGTTGCAATGGGTCTAGTGGTTGGCCCTTGCATGGCATTCGAGTCTTGGCCTCTGTTTATGTACTCCACACTGTTTATGGGGCGTTCTGTTCATTTTATTGCTCTAAAGCCATCTTTGCTGCTAGTAACTGTATTTATTCTGCTATATTAACTGCATGGTTTGTCCTGAGTGTGCACTGGTCCTTCCAGAGCCCAGAGGGCTGGAAAAAAAAGAGCTGTGAGTTTAGATTTACTGGCGCACACCAGTATACGGTGGCGCACGCAAGTAGTTTCTACATGTAGTGGCCTGGCCAGTGCATGTAGCCTCCCTTTGCGTGCCTCATTCTGGGACAATGTGTTTCAGTTTGTTTAAAATACTAACAGGTGCTTGTTCTCAATCTATTATCATCTATTTCAGCAAGCATCAACCATCTTTTATCACATAAATGCAACTTGTTACAGTTTTAATCCCCTTTAACTGTTCCCCCATCCTATTTGGCTAAAAAATGATTAACGAGAGAAAAAAACAAATATTTTACAAAAATGCCTGAGTAGAGACCGATCTCCGGATTGGGCGAGAGGGGTGCCATAAAACCCTTCCTCTCTCGTAACCTGGCTCCCAAACCTCAGATATCGAAGGTGACGACGGACCGGTCTATGCCTTTTCAAAATCAAATAACGTAGCAATCGTTTCAAGTTCGGTTCCTTGGGTGTTTCACCACAAAACCTGAGTGGCGACTCTGAATTGTAAGCGTTTTGCCGCGCTTCCCGAAAGAGGGCGCACCCAGTTTTTAAGACGAAAATTAAAAATTTTGGGGCGTGTGCCCACACATAATCAATGGGATCTGATTTGTTGCTGATTAAGAAATGATTTCGGATTGATTAAAAACATGTGCAAAATCAAAGGGATCTAATTTGTTTTCCAAAACCAACACCACAACCTGCTCCTCCTGCACTTATAAATACAGTATTTTGGAAATGGTTTTTAAGCAGAAAAAAAAAACAACTCTCTCTTCTCCCCCAAAAATGTTTTTCTGAGTTCGAGCATTAGGTCGATTGTGTGTTTTATTTTCGATTTTCTTCCGTGCTGAGAATGCCGAGCAGAGGTGGTGAATTCTGGGCTGATTTATCTAGGGACGGTGGGGCATTGACGAACTGCTTGCACAATCTGGATAGAGCCACGAAACGTCTTAAAGAAAGTGACCTAGTCTGCGACTCAGCCTAGTCGTCGTTCTACAATTTGGTATTCTGTTTTTAATAGAAGAAACTCGAGGTAATCCGTTCTTGTTTTACGACAATTAATCCAACAGAAACGGTACCCAGTATTTAACCAGTACCGATATATACCGTACCAATAGAAAAATTGGTACCCTAGCCGATACGGTATTCAGAACATTGGTCAGCACGTAACATTTTTGGATATCCTATTTCAACCCCACTACACCCTACATATACCGACCTGTAAGGTACCGATGGCGTGCAAGGTTCACTTTTGGATTCCACACCGATAATTCAAATTGTTCATTAATTTTAAAAGAATTTTTCAAATACTCTTACAAAAAATTAGCTCAATTGGATACGTAAAAATGGCTCATCCAAACTTTTAACTTTTCATTAAAAGAAATTGCTACGGAAAAAGATCATGCGTACAGTGGTCACGCTGGGCCCACTCCGGGTCCCACACTAATGATTCGAGACGTTTAATAATTTTAAATAAAAAATTGAGTGGGCTCATGAAAAATCAGCTGTAACGCCCCCAATTTTGGGTACGTTAAATAGACAATTTTATTGCAACTTCAAAATAGAGTCTGGCTCTTTATTACATCATAACCTCTGTAAGAGTACTTTCATTATACAAGGGAAGGGAAACTAAGGTTTCTAACTACAGCTCCGCTTGTTCTTCCATCTTAGCCAGCTCTTCGGCTTCAAAAGCCTCCAAGGTGTACAGCTCACCCTGTTCATCTACAAAGTCTGACACATTATACTAGCGTCGCCACCGATATAATATGTCAGAGTCACCAAAAGGTAACACCATGAGTTACAAAAGCTCAATAGGATAACCCATACCTACTAACCCTTAACTTACAAGCAGTAGATCATAATACTAACGATTTCCACATAATACGTGCATATTAAACAAAACAGTTCACAATGACACATCCACATTCGCTAATCAACTATCGTTTGTGTCCATGGTTTTTTAAGTTTCTCCTACGCGACTCGTCGTGGACCGTGTCACCATTTTCCACATTTCATAACCATATCAACATTTCCAAAATCGTTTATACACACCCAACTTCGGTTCCGCCGCTCCGGGTTCCCGAGTATCTACACAATGGTTTCGTTGCTCCGGGTTTCCATTGGCACACAAAATTTACATTGGCTACTCTCCACAGATAACCAAACCATACCTCGGTTCCGCCGCTCCGGGTTCCCGAGGATCCTCACCATGGTTCCGCCGCTCCGGGTTCCAATTGGCACACAAAATCATTGAATTTGGTATTGGCTCCTCTCCACGGATAACCAATCCACAATTCAAAACCCTCGGTTCTGCCGTTCCGGGTTCCTGGGTATCCCACAATGGTTCCGCCGCTCCGGGTTCCCATTGGGTTTTCGAAAAACACACCCACACAATGGCTACTACGTCCGGCCATTATGTAGTTTCAAAAATATTTTATCCAAGTCAAAACACACCTTTTCGTTAACCACATCCTAGGTGTCATGTTTTTACTTTCTCGATTTTCGTGTCACGTTTCATGCATTGACTCTGCGGTAGGACTTTTCATAAAAGTAATCATAAATCATTCATTGTAATCTTGAAATTAAACTAGCGAGATCATCCAATTCTATATTAGTAATCATGCTCATAACCATCCTAAAGATCAAATACGAATACTTTTATCAATGATAAGTCTTTATCTTTCGAAAGCCGTTCTTTCTTCCTTTTTGGCAAGTTCTAAACAACATATGTTTATTGAAGTAAAAGTCAATTATTCAACATGTTCATACCACCATTAGCAAAACGAGTTTGTTAACCATCATGCATTCTAAACATAATAAACGATAGATAGCCTTATCTACTAAAAAATACCACAAGTTATACTTTGAACTAAAGAGTAAGGACATTCTACTTTCTAACATACGGTTCTATACGTAGAGTTAGGGTCTAGGGATTCTATCTTTCTTCTTGGCGGTAGTGGCGACTACGGAAAAAAAATGAGTACGTCGGGCAGAGTAACTTCCTACGATCTGCTTCCAGAAGTTTCGAAAGAGAAAGGTTTCTCTCGAAACTTGATCTTGACTAAACTACTTGAACTTTTTGGATCGAAAAGGGGTTTTAGGATGAGTTTCTTGAAGAACTTAGAAAGAACTTCAAGAATACTCAAGAACAAGAAAAACAAAGTAAGAACACTAATATTTTTCTAGAGAGAGAAGTTGCTAGGTGAAGGTGTGAGTTGAATGCTTAGACAAGGGTGCCATTTATAGTAAAAGTCTTGGCTATTACTCAAGGGATAAAATTTTTCCTAGCAATTATTGTCCAATGGGTAAAGATTTTTCCTATTAAACTATTCAATTAAACACAAGTGTACTTTGGAATAAATTAAGTATACATATATATATATATATATATATAAGTCCAAGTACACAAATATATATATTAGTATGTACCATGCAATCTATGTAGATCCCAAGTATCCAATAAAAAATTATAAGGTCAAAATCCCTTATTAAAATAATCTAAATTAGCACATGTTTCTTATTAAAATATTAAATTAAATACTTTAGAAAATCTAGGTTTTAATATAATATGATATATATATGTACCCATGTCCACATATTCAAATATATAAGTGGGTACCAAGGATCCAATAAAAAATTATAAGATCAAAATTCCTTATTAAAATAATCCAATTTGGCACATGTTTTCCTATTATAATAATGGATTTTGTACTAAGAGAATCCTAGGGCATTTTATTATAAAGTACACACATATATATTTATACAAATATATCATCACATGGGAAATCTAGGAAATGATTATTAAATAAAATCCTAGTACTTACTAATTCTATTATCCGATGGGTAATAATTTTCATAACGGTTATTGACCAATGGATAAAAAGGTGACGTACTATATACACTAGAATAATCCAATATGTCCTTTAGGCATGTGTATATATACCTATATATAACTATATATTTGTACTTAACAATCTAGCATAGATATCTTCTTAATGGAAAGTTTATTGTCCAATAGATAAAAGTTTTCCTAACTTTTATCATCCAATGGGTAAAGGTTAAAGATCCAAAGGGTTTCACAAGGGTTTGGAGGGCTCATAAGGTTCAAGAAGGTTTAAAAGGCTCATCTAAGGTTAGGAGAACATAACTAAGTGAATTGGTAGTTAGTTAGGTTCTTTTAACTAATTGGTTAGAATCTAACTATACTTGCCAAGTAGAATCTCTTGCCAAGAAATAAAAATTTGAAAAGATTAAAATCTAATTATGACGGATTATGAGAAATACAAAAGGAATTTTTGGAAGTGAATCCAAGTATTAAAATAAAATTCAAATTTTTAACGAAATTTTTACTTGCTAAAAATCAGGGTTGTTACATCAGCTCAATCTGATACATGTAGGTGCTCGATCCAATTTTCTTATTTTTTTTCAATTTTTAAAAAATGAAAAGATTGGATTGAGCACTTACACATATTGTATTGAGTTGATTTTTCACAACCCGGACATTCAATTTTTATTTTAAAATTATTGAATGACTCAGATTATCTGTGTGAAATCCGAGTGGGCCCTATGTGCCCATCGGTACCCATGGTCTATTTCCTCAGCTTTCCCGCATCTCCGAACTCTAGGTTTCTTCAATCATGAAGACCGCACACCGCCCCCTCCCCCCCCTCCTTTCTGCCCCAGTCCTTTAAATTAAGGGATTTCAAGGGGTTTACTCATAGGGATTGAATATGGTTGGATGAGACATTACAGTCTTTAGCCATAGGAATGGATCTTGGGGATGTGCAAAGGAGAAGACGAAAACTTTTACATACTAAGAGATGCTCTTCCTTCACCCTTTGATGAGGAACACTATTATAAGAAAACAAAATAAGATTTAAGAACCACATTGTTTCAATTCGCAAACAGAATTACAAACTTTACCCTATCTATGTTTAGACGTTAAACAATATTTAAGTAGTAAGCCTTCTATTGGGGTGGTTAAAACCACACCTTATTCGGAGTTTTGGAGTGGGAGATGCGATGCCTTGAATATGCCTCCGTCATCAACTTTATGTGTAGGCAGGGGTGCACATCTGCCAGGCAGGGCCAGGTTTGGGCTAGTCTTGTACTAAATATAACGAGACTTGTGCATGCCCTAGCTCGACCCATAATAACCAGACTTCTTTTAACATTCCCAAGCCTGATCCTTTTAAAGTTTCTTTTTCCAAGCCCATCCTATTATTCCATTTATTTTTTCTAAAGTATATTACTGAAGTATAAATCAATCATCGCATTACAACAAATTAGAGTTTACAACTATAATAATTATAGTTATGCAAAGACCAAGGAATACATGTATATTTGCAATTAAAAAAGGTATTGTGTATATATAGGTATGATAGTAGCTTTTTTTCCCTTCTTAAACTTGTTGATAGTACAAATATATACGTACATCATTTCTATAAGGTCGGGTCATTCAGGGCTTGATCTTAAAAGATATTCCCAAGCTCATCCCCATTAGTTAAATTGGCTTAAAAATTCAATCCAACTCAAATCGATGTGCCTAAATACATATCCTAAGCTCTTAAAAAAAAGGGTTGGGTTGGGCGGGCTAGTGGTTGATATGCACCCCTATGTGCATCTCCCACTCTAGAACACTGAATGAGGTGCCGCCCCATCCATAACGAAGTTGATATGGTGGGTTGCATGACGGCTGGAGTGGCTACTCATCCGGAGTTCCGAGGTGGAAGACACGGTGCGTTGAATATGTTTTTGTGATCAACCCTACACATAAAGTTGATAATGGAGGCATATTCAAGGTGCAACATCTCCCACTCCAAAACTCCGGATGAGGTGCGACCGCAGCCATCGTGAAGTCGATATCATGGATTACGCGATGGCTGAGGTGGCGCTTCATTCGAAGTTCGGGAGTAACAGATGCAGTGCCTAGAATATTCTTTCGTGATCAACCCCCCACACGTGATTGCTCATGAAAATCTAAATGAAGATAAATAACTTTCCCTGATATCTTTTTTCTCATACTTTGTTTTCTAATCTAACCAAACTATGATCTATAATACAAAATCGCGACGGTGTGGTGGTCCACACATTTTTCCTACATAAATCTTCACCGTTGGCTTAACACAAATTTTCCTGCACAAATTTCCACCCTTCATTCAACCATTGGCATTGAATGGCTCAGATTGATTTCATTCGAGGTTGAGAGTGATTTTCTCAGTTTTTTGAAATGATTTTTTCAATTTGAATGTTCAAGTTTTGGAAATGTTCAGTCACCTACTTTACAAGAATCTTAATTATCGGCATGGCAAACTTTTAGAAAGATTTGCTTAGGAGAAATAATATAATGGCAGATTTTTGGGTGACAGATTTTTATGGGCAACTTGATTGGAAGCTTGATTTTTTATAATGATTTTTGATTGCCGATTTTTGGTAATGAAAGCTTGAGACGGTGTGGTGGTCCACACATTTTTCCTACATAAATCTTCACCGTTGGCTTAACACATATTTTCCTACACAAATCTCTACCCTTCATTCAAGCCTTAGCATTGAATGGCTCAGATTGATTTCATCTGAGGTTGAGAGTGATTTTCTCGGTTTTTTGAAATGATTTTTTCAATTTGAATGTTCAAGTTTTGGAAATATTCAATCAATATTCAGTCACCTACTTTAAGGGAATCTTGATCATTGGCATTGCAAATTTTTAGAAAGATTGGATTAGGAGAAATAATATAATGGCCGATTTTTGGGTGACAGATTTTTATGGGCAGCTTGATTAGAAGCTTGATTTTTGGTAATGATTTTTGATTGCCGATTTTTTATAATAAAAGCTTGATTGAGCAATAAAATCTTTGGCGATTATTCTTATAATTTTTTATTTACTCTCTCCCCCTAAAGGTTTTCCTTCCTGCTTTCTCTCATAATTTTTTTAATTTTTTAATTGCCGATTTTTGGTAATGAAAGCTTGATTGAGCAATATAGTACGTCTTTGGCTCTTAGTTATTTAGAAAATTAGTTCGTTTTCCTTCCAGTTTTCTCTCATAATTTTTTTATTTTTTGGATTGCTGATTTTTGGTAATGAAAGCTTGATTGAGCAATATAGTCTTTGGCTCTTAGTTGTTTAGAAAATTAGTTCTTTGTCCTCTATGGCTCTATCCACGATGAATTCTTTTCTTTTTTTTTTGGCCAATTCTTTGTTCTCTCTTCACGTTGTTTAGAAAAATTGGGAGTTGGAGTTAATAAAAAAATTCTTCCAACAACCATGTTGCATGGGCCTCGTCTCATATTTGAAATTGTCAATTTTATATTTGAATGCCAATTTTATAGCTTTTACTAATTAGTTTTAATTCCATTGTTATATCTATTAGCAATTTCAAATTTCAAATTCAAAAAAGTACTTGCAATTTCAAAATTCTAATTTCTTTTGCTATCATAACCTCCTCCCCATTCTCTCTCTGTGTGTGCGTGTGCTGGGTTTCGATGAATTTCTTATTGTTTTTTTTTTTGGTGCCAGGGAATTTGTAACACTCTTAATTTTTGGGTACATTAAATAGACAATTTTATTGAAAATCTAAATAGAGTCTGGCTCATTATTACATTATAATCCCCATAATTACACAAAGGGAAGAAAACTAAGGTTCCTAACTACAGCTCCTCCTGTTCTTCCATCCTATCCATCTCTTCGGCTCTAAAGGCCTCCAAGGTGTACAGCTCACTCTGTTTATCTACAAAGTCTGACACAGTATACCAGCGTTGCCCCTAGTATAATATGTCAGGGTCACCAAAGGTAACGCCATGAGCTACAAGAGCTCAATAGAATAATCCATACCCACTAACCCTTTAACTTACACCCATTAGATCATTATATTAACGATTTCCACATAGTACATGTATATCTAACAAAAATAGTTAACAATGACGCATACACATTCACTATTCAACTATCGTTGGTATCCATGATTTCTGAGTTTCTCCTACGCGTTATTTTGTAGACCGTGTCACTGGTTTCACCTTTCATTTACCAATTCAACATTTTCAAAATCCGTTTTACAAATCCAACCTCGGTTCCGCTGCGCCGGTCTCCCGAGTATCCTCACAATGGTTCCGCCGCGCCGGGTTCCCATTGGCACACAAAATTTATATTGGCTCCTCTCCGCAGATAACCAAACCACATTACCAATGAGGCTACCACGTCCGGCCCCCTTGGCAATCTTCATAATGGGCTATCAAGTCCGGCCACATTGTGGTTTTTACAATCCACGCAATGGGCTACCAAGTCTGGCTACATTGCGAGTTTTCATTCACACAACGGGCTACCAAGTCCGGTCACGTTGCGGTTTTCGCAAATTCACACAATGGGCTACCAAGTCTGGCCACATTGCGGATTTTCTTACACACAATGGGCTACCATGTCCGGCTACATTACGGTTTCAAAACACGTATTTTCATTAAAACCACCCTAGGTGTCATGTTTCTATCTTTCTCAATTTCTGTGTTTCGTTTGCATGCATAGACTCCGCGGCAGGACTTTTCACGTAAGTACACATAAATCATTCATTATAATCTTGAAACTAAACTAGCAAGATCATCAAACTCTATATTATTTACATGCTCATATTATCACATAGTCATGCTTAAACATTTAGCACACAATATAAAGCATAGTGTCACATGGATGGACACCTTTGGAGTGGATACCACTTATGCTTTAACACACATCAACAAGTAATCCTAGCAATCACATATACATTCTCATAACCATTCCTAAGATCAAAATGCGAATATTTTCTATCACATTTGTGTTTCCAAAATCCGTTCTTTCTTTCTTCTAGGGAAGTTCAAAACAACATATGTTTTTCCGGAAAATAAAGCCAGAATATTCAACATACTCCCCTTCCTTTTCAAATCTTTCATAAAAACACTTTTCAAGTTCTCATGCATTTCAACGTACCAACAATAAATCATATGGTCTAATTATTCTTAGAGTGCAAGGATAAACTATGTATACTTAGGGAAAGTAGGTATGGAAAACCTACCATTCTTCTTGGCGGTTTTGACGACTACGTAAAGAAAGTTGACTATTGAACGGAGTAACTTCTTATGAAAAGCTTGCGGTAGCTTCGAAAGAAAAAGGTTTCTCTCGAATCTAAATCTTGACTATACGACTAAACTTTTATGGATCGAAGGGTGGTTGAGTGGCGGCCTAGGATGAGTTTCCTGAAGAACTCAAGAAGAAACTCAAGAACACCAAGAACAAGGAAGAACAAAGTAAGAACATAAGGATTTCTAGAGAGAAAAGTTGAAGGATGGAGGGTGTAAGTTGAATGGCAAGTGAGGGGACCTATTTATAGCAAAACATTAAGCTCTCTCCCTCCCTCTCTTGGCCGGCCCTCTCTCTCTCCAATTCTCCCAAGGATTTGCTCCATTGTGTAGTCAAATCACATCTTTAGGCATGCCATGACTTGTTCAAAATCTAGGTTATCATGAAGGGTTTTTGGCCTTGTCTTGTCCTAGGATGGTTTGCTTGCAAGAAAAAACAAAATGAATGGCTAGGATTATGTTAAAAGTGGCCTAGGAATGGGTTGTCAAGCTTGAGTGTGAAGTTGGTTTAATAGGTAGCTTGTTGGAGTGTACAAAATCACATCCACACACACACACCCCACTCTCTCTCTCTTTCTCTCTCTCTCTCTCTCTCTCCAAGTACTAAATACATATATGTAAGTCTATATAAGTACACCAAAGACTAAGAGGTCTAGCTTACTAGGTCTAGGAAAAGAGTAAGGATTATGGGCTTTCAAGTGATAACTCAATGAAAAAAAATTGTTAAGACTAGGTTTACTTCTTTTGGAAGGAAAATAATGGCTTCCTATGGTTCAAAGATTCTTATATGACTTGTCTTGTAAAATCTAGGCTTTCATTGGCAAGACTAACTTCTATTGCCCAATGGATAAATTTTTTCCTAGTAGTTATTGTCCAATGGATAAAGGGGAAATGATGACAGGCATGGTTTTGATATGTTTAATCATGAAGTATAATGATTACTTCTCTAGGTCTAAAAGGTTCAAGTAGGGTTGAAAAGGTTCATAAGGTTCACCTAAGGTTAGAGAAAAGTAACTAAGTGAAATGGTAGTTAGGTTCCTCTAACTAATCGGTTGGAAACTAATTTTAGTTACCACGTAAGATTTCTAGCCAAGAAATGTAATTTAAAAATTTTATTTGACTCGCTAGGAAAATATATAAGTGCTTCTATAAGCATACTTGCCTTTATAAAAGGACTAGATCGTTCGATGCGAAAAGATATAATTTTATAAGTCTCAAATCTAATTATGACGGATTATTGAAAATTAAAAAGGAATTTTAAAAGAAATCCAAGTACTAAAATAAAATTTAAATATTTAACAAAATTTTTATTTACCAAAAATTAGGGTTGTTACAGAATTTTTTTTTGTTTTATTAAATTTTTCGTCCAAGTTTCTACCATCACTCATAGGTCAGTGGTGACTTCTTAATTTTTATTTTTCTCTCCTATATTGCAAGCCTTACTCTTTGATCTTGCCACATTTACAGCTTTTAGCGATTAGTTTTAATTCCATTGTTATATCCATCACAAAAATTTTAAATAATGTAATCGGAATTGGAGACATCAATAATTGTGTAGTTCTTTATAATATCAACTTAATCAAATTGGCCGATAGGTTTTTTTTTTTTTTTTTTCCAGGGCCACCTTACTCGACTAATTTCCAAAAGACTAATCTAATTCTCGCCTAGCGGGGGGCCAAGAAAAAGGAGAGTCCTGTGTTTGCAATTGAGGATCTATACTCTAATCATTTGTATGGTTTGGCGTTTTGCTTAAAACCCTTTTTTTTAGGTTTTTTGTGGGTCAAATAAAGAGGTTGCAAATTGAAGCATCTCTAATTTTTAAGTTTACCTAAATTTTATTTAGTTGGCTACGAAGTATCCAAGAAATGTTAGTAGAAAGGGACATTAGTTGGAGGGATCAAGAAAGAAAGAAAAGAAATTTAAGGACAAATTTTGTTTCATGATCAATTTAATTACACACTTACTAAACACATGTTTGGTTTATTTTTTTCGCAAATTTTGTCTGACGAATATTGAAAAATGTATGGTCATGGTCAACAGTAACAACGGGTAAATGATTTTAGATTTGTTGAGATTATATTTCGTCGTGCCTTTAGAAAAGACAATTAGTTGATGAAGCTTGCTTTAAAATGTGAATTTTGAGATCAAACGATTTGGATTAAAGCAGTTTGTTGTTCGAACTTCAAAGGCACGGACATGCACTTTTATTTTTTGCATAGTTGGAATTGCTTGGCAAGGGTTGAAATATTGCACGTGAGCTCAATATTAATTTATGTGTGCCGATTGATTGATCGTGTGCTAATTATTCAAGACGTGTTTAATTATCTGCCTCTACTACCTGTAAAGCAGGGTTTTAAGGCCCCTTTCCCGCTTAAAGATTTGACTTTTTCTTTGACCTTTTGATCCGGTTTCCCCATTCAAAATTTGCCTAGAGGAGCAACACCAAATCAGAGGAGAGACTGGACTCATAACTGTAAGTTACTTTCCTTCTTTTTTATTAGGAGAATTTTAGTGTTTGCAAGAATGCCTCAATGGAATAAAAAACTCTGTTTGCAAGAATTTAGGAGATTGTTCGAGCCGTGTCTTCGAGTATGGGTATGCACTACAAGAACTTTGTTTGAACCTAATTTAAGAAAAAATCTTTCTGTACAAATTAGCTTCATGCATTGGCAAGGGTGGTCAATAATTTCGTAATTCATTTTAGTTGTATTCAAAATGCATTGCACCGTGCCATCAGGCACGGACAACCCCTAGTAAGAAACCAAACATCAACCTTTATCTTTTCTTAATTTTATCATCATCAGGCAGAGACCGCAACCCGAATGCCAAACGGAATGCTAGGCTACCGACAGATTGAATCATATCATTGATGTATTCCCCATAAGGTAAATAAATCCCTCAAACTGAAGGAAACATAGAAATAGAGAGATAGAATCCTAGAAATTAATAGTAAGAAAACTTGAGATCGATGCAGTTATGTACAAATAAAAAGTTGGCATGGCTACAAAGCATATTAAAGTTGTAACAATTGCGTCTAAGCCTATGTACGTGACATTAAAACCAATTACAGAAGTTGTAACAGCACAAATACTCAAAACAACTCTCTGAGCAGTCGTAACAGCAGGAGCAACTGTAAACTTCCATCACAAGCCAAAAAACCAAAAAAAAAAAAAAAAAGTTACAAAACCAGAAAGATTAAAATAGAATTTGCAGATGACGACTGTGCATAACAATTTACCACTCGTTGATAATTGTATCTTGTTCATCATCGTATGCCTGGTGGCTCCTCCTGGAATTCTCTATGGCTTGGGCCAGAGGTGGTTCCATACCCCCCACCCCCTCTCTCTTTCTCCTCTCTGCCCTGTGTTTCTCTCTCTGGAAAGATGGGATGTAAGTGGGGAATAAAAGTGATTGGAGGAGCATAATTAATTTAGAGGTGATTCGCTAAATTAATATCCAAAAAAAGGAGAAGAAATTCCTTTCTTTTCTTTTCTTTTTTTCATTTTTGTTGTTAACAATACGTACTACGTAGTGTTCTTTCTGGATTCCTGATAAGCAACGCTCTCAGCAAACATTTGATGTATTGACGTACATTTGACAACATCTTAATCACCCTTTGGGGGAAAACTAGGCTCCAATTGGACTCGTATTTTCCGCAGAAAAACCCAGTAACTTGCAATACATGCAGAGATCAGTTTTTCGCCGTTAGCGATATGATAGGACCCTATACAGTCCAGCGAAATCTGCACACACGAAGGTCCACTTTCATAAACTGAGACTTTATTCAGGAAAAAAGATCATCTAATATCATTATTCACATTTTTTCATCAAGTTCAATTTTACAAACGGACTGCCTATCTCTTTTATCAAAAATTGAGATGAAATCATGTGCCTACAGTCGTTGGACTGATCTAGAATTCAATGAATGTTTCTACAACAGTAACCTAAAAAAGGAACAACTTAAATCATCAAGAACGCCCCTAAAGGTAAGCGTGCTTGGCTGGATCAGATGATCAAATCCATAATCCAACTGTAGAGCTGAGCGGCAGGGAAGACAACAAGATTATTAGTGGAAAAAACAATCCAACTGGAACCTGTAAACAGCCCTAATGAAAAAGAGCAAATTAGAAAGAGCGCATGCTGCCAGCGTCCAGATCCGATGAGGAACATCAATTGTAGTTTTCAGCTTACTAGATGTAATAGAAAGAACAGCAGACGACCAACATTTCATCTCATCAGTACCATTCTCTAAAATTGTTCAATAGCATTTCACAATTAACAACTTAAAAAGTTTCCGTTCAGTCCTCTCTACATGTTTATTCTCAGCATAGTGATGTAGCAGCCAACACGATCAAAAATCCAACTCTGCACCTGATTGCATTCAGCAAGTATTCAAAAGCACAAAGCCACTGAAGCGAATTCTTCTAATCTGGGCTATTGAAAAGCAGCAAAGTCCCCTCATTAACTTGGTTTTAGGTACCGGGCAGTTCAGACTAGTCCAAATTTGTTGCCGCAACCTTGCATATGGGAATGCTCTCATTTTTACTAAGAAGCTTCAAAGAAGAATGAACCTTGATATCCTGCATGAACACTTTATCTCCAATGTCTAGGTTACTTAAATCCACCACAATTTTGGAGGGAATGTGCTCAGCTGGGCATAAATATTTCAGAGTGGTCCTTATCCTGTTCAAGTGACCTCCTATTTTCCAGTAAAAAGAAATACATAAATTCAGTATACAAAAACTGAAAACTACTTTCTTTTTTTTTTTATCCGCAAAAATGCCAAGGGGCAAACTGAAAACTACTTGATATCAATAAAACTAGTTTCATTAACTGAAAACTACTTGATATCAATAAAACTAGTCCAATTCCTCGTGTGTTTACAGCCCAGTCATTGCATTCTTTTGATTTATAACTTTTCAAGCACTTTACTACATATCCCATATGCCAAAGTGCAATATAATACCATGAATAATAGGCAAACCATAAAAGTTACATCAACAATGAGAACAGGACCAAGTACATCAACAGAGAGGAGGAGGGAGGATGTATGGAAGGACTAGACTAAGAAACATCTGCTGTTCTGGAAAACCATGAAAAAATTAATCGATTGAAAGACATAAGGAAAGATATCATTTCTGTTAGGCATCCCGACAGACGCAGGTACTTTCAATTTGGCAGACCAAGGCCGCGCAAAACTTCTATTTTGACTTTAGCCCCTTTTGTCTCACATTTCTCTCCATCCTCCTTACTCTTAAGTCGCAATCAATTTCCGGTATCAGCTAATTCCCTCTCCTCTCTGACTGCCTCTGATATCATCTTCTTTCTCTTATAAATAAGCAATCTGATGCAGGATGATCAAGATAAACAAAAATTAAGACAAAAGAACCTCAGGAATCCACAATCACTCCTAACGCTCTTTTATCTTCTCCTTAATCTTTTTGATCGTCCTGCATCAGAATCTAGTCTAAATTTGTTGTGAATCCCTCTGCTAGGTATCATCTCCAGTGAGGTAGCAGTTCTAATTGCTGTGGTTGTGGTCTTGACAGTTTGCTGTGTTTTGATTCCCTAAGAGTGGTGGACAAAGTCTTGATACTCATTCTTTTTTCACAACTATATCAGCTAAACCCATCATTAGCATAACCATTATGACAAGACATACAACAGCAATTGAAACACTTATCCTCGGACACTGAACATTGAAAATGGATTTTTTTTTTCTGACCATGATAAAGGTGTAGTGAGAAGAAGCAAATTCTCGTGAACACATGATCAATTTTTGCTTTTCTGAGATTGACTAGGGTGGGGGTGGTTATTTAATGAACACTATAGGAATACCAAATATGTTACTTATTTCATTCTGCAGTTTTTTGAAGCCAATTTGTATACCAATTAAGTTTCTTGGTTTCACTTTCCTATTGAAATCTGAGGAAATCTTCACTTCTTAATTCCCTTTTTTTTTTTGGTTTCCCTATTAGCCCCTCCAAGGCAAGCCACTTGGTATCACTAGTACCTTCAACCACCCACAAGCCACATATCTAGTAAGTCAAAGCGTTGCGAGTAGACATTGGACAAAAGGCCTCTTAGTCAAGGGCCGGTCTCCATGGCAGTGACTGAGTTAAGACTACCATAACCGTTGGACTACCCTTGTGAGATAGACGAAATCTTGTTTCTAGTTTTGCAAAAGCACAAGAACCAGATACATAACCTAAGTACCACTTAGTAGCTTCAGTCAATGTTGTAGAATTTCCAGTTTCAACATAAAACATCACAAGAACCAGCTATGAGAAGGTAAACACAAAGTTATACGGATGTCTTTAATACAGACTAACAAGATAGCTCATGTGTGATGTGTCTAGTCCAAAAAAATTGCAAACTAGAACAGGGAAATTGCATTTAGGCACACCCAAAGTTTTAAGAGCTAAAGGTAACAAATAACATACTGATGGACCAAAATTAGAGGTGAGAAAATGGATGTACATTTGCTAAGGCACAAACAAAATATAAGTCACACCGAGCAAACTTGGAATAAACAAAAATATGTCTGGCAAGTGCACATTCTTTTACGTATCAGGACAAAAAAGGAACCACTGGTCTGGTTGACATGAACACCCGAAATTACCAAAAACTAGTGACATGTCCGAATCTAGACCAAGACTCTGTGAAGGAACTGATTACTTAGAACAGGAAACTAAGGTACCAGGAAAAATGCAATTTGTTAAAATCATTCTTTCTGGATAAAACTGCTGTAACATGTGTTTAACTCTAAACCATAGCTTCTTTGAAGATAGTTGTGGCTAATTTGTCTTACACTTAATGGAACATATCTTTTTCCACCTGGGGTTTTCAGAACCACCCCCTCTCCCACAGAATGGTTCCCAATAGGTTTTTTCTTCACTTAGCAATCTCATCTCTATCTCTCTCCACTTATTACCCCAAAAACCCCTCAAAACCTTTACCAAACAAGAACAACTCCTATGCCTTTGTTTGGTTTAAGCTTTGAGGGAGGTTTTTGGGATAATGAGTGGAGAGAGATAGATAGAGAAATAAGAGTAATAATGGGAGAGAATTTATTGGGGACCATGCTGAGAGCCCAAGCAACAAAGACTATATGTTT
Organism: Rhododendron ovatum; assembly: GCA_019656835.1. Classification (NCBI taxonomy): domain Eukaryota; kingdom Viridiplantae; phylum Streptophyta; class Magnoliopsida; order Ericales; family Ericaceae; genus Rhododendron; species Rhododendron ovatum. The sequence goes on from CM033800.1 coordinate 19,977,637, forward strand.
CTGAGAAAAGTTTAAAGAGATATTTGAAAGGTGAAATTTTCATCGTATTTGAGACTAAAATCACAGATAATCGCAAGCCACCGGTTCTCTCGGCTTCCTAATTTTTTCAAATAATTCATCCTGGTTCAATGGTGGCCCTAATGGCTGTTGTTTGACCAGACAGGATTATCGGACTTGGTGTTTCGTTAAATTTATATGGCTAGAATCAGACTTATATTGGGTACATAATCTCACGGATGTGCAACACACAATGCCATGGAAAGCGTCGTATTAATCCCCTCACTATCAATCCAACGAAACTAAATATACTATATACCCCTCAATATTAGTCCCGTCAAACAAATGGGCCCTCAAGGAAACAAAGCATATACGTTTAACTTGCTTTCATCATTATAAACCCCAGTATGATGAAAAATAGAGAGTTAAAAAAGAAATTACCAACCTTTCTGGAGGCCAGGACAAGCCTCTTCTCCATTGAAAACAACTGGCACATCGACCTTCAACTCTGTTCCCTCGTCAGCCCAAACAAAAACCAAGTTCAAGATTTTTCCAGTCTCTTGGTCCCTGTGGATCTACACAACCATTCCCAGATGTGAAAAATCAAACTCCAACAGTAAATTCAGCATCATAAGAAACAAGCTGTACTTATCCACAAAGGGATAAAAATATTTTCCCATTTTTCCTGAAAAAAATATACAAATCACATGAAATCTGACATCTCAATATACATTCACACGTCTATCCATGCATACACAAATCACACAAACGAGGTCTTTTCAAACAAAAATCCTACAACCACACTATTATGCGCAATCACATTCATGTAGAGACCCACCCACACTACACTCCTAGTGTGTGGGGTCCCACATAGGGCTGTAAATGAACTGAGCCATTTGCACACTGTTCGAGGCTCGATTCGGTAAGAGCTCGTTCGAGTTCGATTCGTCTGCTAAACGAACTGAACTTGAACCTCAATTCTAGGCTCGTTCCGTAAATGAGCCGAACCTGAACCTAACGGTATTCGGCTCGGTTAGGTTCGCAAACCTATACTTAAATTTAATTAATAATTTAATAGGGGTCTATTTGTAAATGTAAAAATTTTTAAGGTTGTATATATAATTAAATACTTATTTTTCTCTCAAATTTTATACGATCAATGAAAAAGTTTGGGTTCGCTTGAGTTTAATGAGCTGAGCCGAATCAAACCTAAGTCTTGACGAGCTCAATTCGAGCTTAGATTCTGCTCGGCTCGATTCATTTGAGTTTAACGAGCCAAACTCGAGCCAAGATGTTCAAGTTCGAATCGAACCCAAGCCGAACCCGAGCCGAACTCGAGCTAGACTAGTACCTTAACGAACCCAACTGAGCCGAACCCGAGCCTTGAAAAATTTTAACTAGCCGAACTCGAGCCAAATTGTTCAGGCTCGAATTGAACTCGAGCCGAACCCGAGCCGAACTCATACCTCAACGAACCCGAGCCAAACTTAACAGGGTTCGGCTCGATTCGGTTCGTTTACAACCCTAGTCCCACATGAATGTGTACTATGATTGTGCAAGTGTAGTGCGGTTGTACAAGAGTTTCTCCAAATATCAAATAATTTGAAGGTTTTAGTGCCTTTTACATGCTCTAGCAAATCCTCAAATGCTATCTCACCCTTCAAATATTACTTTTCACCCTTCAAATTTGGACGATGAGTGGCATGCCTCAAATGTACTTGTCCAAAAGTAGTACTTCAAACTCAATTTCTCTAAAATCCCTCAGATTTCATTCACACCTTAAAATCTATCTATTCTTATGTATAAAGGTATCTATTCTTATGTATAAAGGGAGAGCACCAGTTTAGTGTCTCCCCTTTTTTAAGCCCTGTCACACCTTTTGTTTTCCAAAAATATCCTAAACAGTTGCACAACTCTTAACCCAACGCTCAAGGGTATATTTGTACACACCATAACACGATAACTGCCTCTACACACAGAACAAACCTAAATTAATTCTGTTTTGATCTCTGTTTCATAAATACACGTTTCAGCCATTCCCCACTGGTAATAATTGCTTTCATTACTTTACTTTTCTCAAGGGAGATGCTATGGTATCCTCCCTCTTGTCTGGGAGATACTGTATCCCCACTACAACATAACCACTCAAAGGCATAACATTTTACCACTCAAACGCATAACATTTTTAATATGTTTAAATTCACTTTTTTTACGGTGTCCCTCCATCATTACATTAACCACTCAAAGGCATAACATTAACCATTCGAAGGCATAATATGTTACTATCCATAAGAGGAGGACATATTAGGTGTTCCCTTCTGCATTTTGATGTGTTTTCATTTTGTAATACTTTTTATCTAAAACTTGAATTTCATATTTGTGTTTGAGTTGGCATAAGATTACCGTGGACTTCCTATGGATTGTGGATTGCTAATTATGGTTAATGTGCGGGTAATGCATTGCTTATTATGGTTCTCTTCCAGTCAGTTATTAGGCTCTTCTGAAAAAACACTAAAGACTAACAACGACTGCTTTTCGAACCTAAATTAAAAGTGAATAAATTATATCAACCGCTGGTGGGAAAACCCCACTTTTCCACCACTGCCCATTGTGGGCCCCGCCGAGCGTTTATTGTTGTAATCTGAACCATTCATTGATGTGGTCCATACGAAGAGGACACGGGTATTCAGTAATTTCATATGGTTGGAAGTTATGGCCTTTATGGATTGGAGGGGAAATGCATTAGCCACTAAACGGACCCAATAAAAGTCCATTAAAGGCTGTGACTTTTCATGAGCCTTGTGACTTTTCATTTAGGGAGCTTTGACCACACATTCAATGTATTCAATCATCAGACAACACATTCATCCAATCCAGCTATCTAGGGAATGGGAACTGTCTTTGGTATTAAACGCATTCATCCTATTGAGCCATCTAGGGAATAGGAACAGTCTTTGGCATTAAACACATTACGAGCCTATAAATTGATGTACTTCAAGAGTTTGAGCTATGAATGACTGAATGAATGAAAATTTACAAGAGCTTTTAAACTTCTATAACCGTGTGATGCAATCTCATTCTTTGGTGTGACTTACGTATGATGCCTTTGGTAACATAGGCGTGATACTTAGATCTATCCTTCTCTCTCCTCCTTACAAATTACTATTTTCGTGCACCTTTCACAGCCCCAAAACAACCCTTTCCTTTGTGTTTGAACACTGTTCTTCACTCATCTCCCGGTCTTATATGTATTTGATGGTAGCCACTTTTCAAGTCTAACTTTGAAAATATACAAGAACCAGCCAGCATGTCCAACATATCGTCAAGCCTTGGAATAGGGAACCGGTACTTGATTGTAATCTTATTCATAGCACAGCTGTCGATGCACATGCGCCAACTGCCATCTTTCTTTGGTGTGAGCAAAACAGGAACATCACAAGGGCTTAAACTCCCACGAATAAACCTCTTGGACAGAAGCTCATCTAGGGAATAGGAACAGTCTTTGGCATTAAACACATTAGGAGCCTATAAATTGATGTACACCAAGAGTTTGAGATATGAATGATTGAATGAATGAAAACTTACAAGAGCTTTTAAGCTTCTATGATTGTGTGATGCAATGTCATTCTTTCATGTGATGCTAAAGAGGCCTTAGGTGTGATGCCTAGATCTATCCTTCTCTAACCCTTTCTCTCCTCCTTACAAATTACTATTCACGTGCACTGATCACAACCCCAAAACAGCCCTTTCCTTTGTGTTTGAGTATCCTTAACCTAATTCCAAATCTGTCCTACATCAGCAGAGTGTATTGCCATGCAAAATATCAGCTTGATGATCAGACATCGATAGGTACATCAAAATTTGAATTTTGGTTTATAAAATGGACGGTCTGATTCTGTCAATAATTTTAAAGAAACTTTACATTTTACAAAACAAAATTCAGTTTTTGATACATCTATCGGTGCCCGTTCAAGCTTATTTTTTACATGGGTACTCTACTATGTGGGGCATACAAAATGAACGGTTCAGATCAGCAATAAACACAAGAGGGCGGTGGTGGAAATGTGTGGTTTTCCACAGCCGGTGGAAAGAATTGGAACTTGTGGAAAAGAAAGGAAAGGGAAGGAAAATTGAAAAAAATTCTCCCCCGTTGTTTGGTTTGGAGAGAAAGAAGGAAGAAATTAGCAAATTCAAATTCTATGAACAGTGAAATTTTCCTCTCATTTCCCTTCCATTTTCCTCCCACCTTCTTTTCCTTTCTTTTCTCTCATTTTTCCTAGTTCCAAACAGAGCATTAATCTCAAGATAAGAAAAAAATCTCATAATTAGAAATTTTCACAAGGACGCACAAAGGCAGGCGAATACTTGCCTTAATTGGGAGGACATTGCCCGATTCGAGGAGGGAGAAGGATCCGGACCCAGCGCGGATTTGGAGGGGGAAGGTGGTGGAGCAGAAAAAGGGGAGCTGGACGGAGTCTACGATGGCCTGAATCTGCTTCTTCTCGGTGGTCAGGAGGTGTTTTCTGGATACCGGCCTGGAGGAGGAGGAGGAGGAGGAGCTAGGGTTTGATTGGAGGTAGCTTTGGGTGAAGACGACAGCTGGGATTCGGCCTTGGGCTCTGTCCCTTGCGGAGACTCTGTTTCCCTTCAACTCTCTCGGGATGGCCTGAATCGTGTGGTACGACCTCATCACCCTCGCCGCCCTCCTTAGGCCGACGCCGGCGGCGATACGCCACCCACTCGACATTTCGACCTCTTTTGGAAATGTGTCTCTCTTTCTTTTTGGTGTCTCTTTGCTGTAGGGTTTTTGTCTGTTGAACAAAACAGAAAAAGAGAAGCTGCGGGTTTTGTGCTTCTGTTTCGATGGTTTTTTAGGCCGGCTTAAGCTCCCCTTCCGAGTCGAGCTGAAAGAGTTAAACCGAGCCAAATTAAAACATGTTCGAGTTGTTTGAAATTAATCAAATTTTAACGACAAAAAAAAATTTAAAAAAAGGCCTTAGGAGGGCGAGATAGCAGATCTAAAGAAAAAGAGAAAAAAATAACAAACCACGACTCTCAATTTTCTACGTTTAAAAGAGAAAAATTACAATTGCATAACAACCATGACTCTCAATTTTCAACATTTAAAAGAGAAAAAAATTACAATTGCATAACAACTGAACAAAATTCGGTGAGAAACAAATGTGCAATCATAAAGAAGGTACAATCACAAAGAAGAGAGATGATCAAGAGATACCCAAACACTAGAGAATAATACGATTGTTTGAATCTGAGTACATAGTGTTCTCATTTTATAGACCACGAGAAAACTCATTTACATAAGATGACAAACACCACCTTCCTACCACCTTCCTACTTACATTATGACTCATCATTTCTTCTTGGAAAGTTACAAGCATAATATCCCCAGACAAGCTTCATATTACACATAGACAAACACTTCTAAGCTCTTCATATTACATATAGACAAACACTTCTAAATGAAATGATCTAGATTGGGTGACTGCTTTAGCTGCAATTGTCTATACTTGCCAAGATTAAGGAATTATGATAATCGAATTTAGACTATTATAGAAATAAAACCTGTATAACTAATAAATTAACTAACTTAATAAAGAAATAATTTTTGTATAAAATTATAATTTAACTTGTTAAAATTTTCAAATCATATGGGTTAAAAGAAATTATTGCTAGATACTCGTTAGTTTAATTATTTAACAAAATTCAAAATGAAAATGTAAAATTTTATTCAAAAAATTAGAGGCAAAAATTAGGGTCGTTACAATAACTCTAGAACCTCACAACAGCAACAACCTCCTAGATGAAAACAAGCCAACATCGAGGATGGCCGGCAAATCTTCGCGGCCACAGTGGGCATAGGAAACAAGCAACAAACGAATCCCAGGAATCACAAAATGAAACTCCATCAAAATCTACAAAAATATTATTAGGCACCAAATTGGGGAGATTAGCGGTAGAAAAACCCAAACGGGGGGAGACCCAATCAGGAGAAAACACAGAAAGACCCTAAAATAGAAGCCAAAAACTAAAAACACAAAACCTCACCCTAACCATCTACTACTGTCGTCGCAGCAAGATCAAATTTTCAGCCGTTGCCAAAAAAAAAAAAAAAACCCACCGTCTGCTGCAACCCAGCGCCATCTCCAGACCGTTCTACTCAGTACAGCTCGACATGCGCAAGATCTGTAGACTGGAACACAAGCGGGAGGGGATGAAAAATGCAGCCGACAAGGGCTTGCGACCATGGGACTTGCCGTTCAAGGACGCTGGACTTGCCGTTCACGACCATGAGATGGGCAAAGAAGACCTAAAGTTTATACCGCGATGGAAATAGTAGATGGGCTAGGGGCGAGAGAGAGAGAGAGAGAGCGCGGGGGGGGGGGGGGGGGGAAGGAGGAGGAGGAGGAGGAGGAAGAAGGAGGGGGAGGCGCTGCCCCTCCCCTCGGAAAAACCCTATTCGACAGATCCTTTCGAGAGAGATGGTGTAGTATTTTTATTTTTTCCTTTGAGAAATAAGTTATCCATAGATGTTGATTAGGAGGACTGAACCGTATGTATGTGTGCATATGTGTATATATACGTATATGTATTGATATATACACGATTTAGATACACCAAATAAAACTAGCCTAAGCCATAGTCAATTAATTTTCTAATCTAATACTCTAAATTTGTATGATGAAACTATATTCCTATTCTATCGAGTGCAATTTTGTTCACCCTCTTTTAAGGAGGGTGAACATTACCCTCTCTCTTATTGATTGAAATGATATAGTCCACCCATGCAATACATTTTTTGGTAAGCATGCCATCACTTTGTGTCACGACCCAAATCCGATGGGTAGAAATTCGTGACATGGCCAGTGATTTAAAAATCACCCCAGGCCTAGATATCACACAACAAAAAATATTATCATTATTCTTTTTATTCAAAACTCCCAGGACCGTAAATTAAAAATAAAATATTATATTCAGAGCTGTCTAGCGTGCTCACCGATTACAACTTTAAAATTATATAATTGTGTCTTGCACACACAAACGCCACTCATTAACACGTTATTTCCTTATTTAGCCACGGCAACTGAAATCTTTCACACATAACGGATAAGCTTTCTTTAACCCTGAATTCCTAAAAAGGTTTTATGAAACACAAAACCAATTCAGTAAGTTATGATATACTAAGGCCATGTAAAAAAAATATGGGATTAAGTTGGATAAAAATATAGCATAATAATCCATCAGCTTCCAAAATCGTAAGAGAAAACGATCATATTCGAGTTGCAATCACCACAAGTGAGACAAAGAGAGATCTATCTATCTATCATCATAATCATCATATTATCATTTTGACCATTATAGTTTCATCTCAACCATCATCTTGGGCCGTAATTCGGTAGCCCGGGGAGCGACCCCAGCAAAACAATGGAATTGATATCAATCCAATGGATAACCTGGTCGTATCCTTTCCACAATCCATAGGCGCCAATTCAAATATAGCTCATCAGAGCTCTTCGCCCAGATGTTACACCAATATCCATTAAACTTCCTTTTAAGAAAATCAATCCCATGTCTTTTTATAAAAATCTTTTTCTTTTCACAATTATACTTATATAATTTATTTTTATTCAACATAAGATTTAATAAAACAATCACAAACAAGTTTTAGAAAAATAATATGTAGCTAGAGTATATTCGTTACGTAACTCACTTTTTTGCATCCGAAATTTACCGCAAAAGCTAGCGAGGTATAATGGTCCCTCTCGTTTTAATTCTTTTGCCCTTCCTCCCCTATTTTCCTTTCTTTTCTCTCTTCTTTTCTCTCTCTCTCTCTCTCTTTCCTTCCTTCATTTCCTTTAGCTAAGTGCTGTGTGCGTGTATGTGTGGTGCATGTGGTGTGGTGTGTGGAAGGGAAGGGAGGGGAGGCCTATTTATACTAATGGAAGAAGAATCTAGATCAAATCTAGAACTCAAAGCAAATCTAGATCATATCTTATAATATTTAAACATAATCTTACATTATCTAATAATATCTAGAATTATCTAATAAAATCTAGAGAAAATCTTATATTATCTAATAAAATCTAAACATAATCTATATCAAATCTTAGGGAATCTAATAAATTCCAAGTGTATCTATATCAAATCTTAGTGAATCCAATAAAATCCACAAAATCTAGGGAATTTAATCCGATTCTTTCCGGATTATTCTTTTCACCTTGTGGTGACTAGTGCCTTATTCATGTACCGCGATGTTGTTTAAAAAGTTATGGCAAGATCTGTAAAGTTTTATAAAAATTGACAGATACATCGAAAAATACTCTACTTTTATAAATCTTAAGTCACAAATTAATATATTCTCTAAATCTTAAAGTAAGTGACCCGCTAAATATTAGCTCAGTTGGAGGGTGTCGGGGTGTGATGTTCGGGGAAAGAGATATAGAGAGTTAAGAAAATCAGTGTGATTGCTTGGCCTTTGTTCTTAAATTAAAGAACTATTCAAAATTTATCATAAGTTAGGATATGTATTCCGAGAATGACTAGGGTGACAAAATTGCAAGAAATTTTTTGAAGGTTTAAATTGGGTTATCACACTTTGTGGTAGGATCCACACACTTTGTGGTGGGATCCACATCATTTCAACTAATAGGAAGAAGGGTAATGTTCACTTTCTTAAGTGAAGGGTGAACAAAACTCAACTCAACTCTATTCTATCTAAATCTAATGTAATAAACATAAATTGGCAAATTGCATTCATCTCTTTATTTCTCGGTCAATAATAGACACTTTTTGTTAGCCATTATTTTCTCTCTTAATAGTTCTTTCTTTACTATATTCCTTACATAAGAAAAGAATTGGTTTTAATACAAATAACGATTGATTTAATGTCTCTCAGTACTCAATTTAAATAGTTATGAAGATAGATATCTCAGTTTCATACAAATCGTGGTCAAAACAGGAACCGAACCGTAGTTTTATGGTTTGGTTCTATGCGTTCTATGCATTCTATGGATTGGTTTGGTTCTCTAAATTCACAATTCGTAGGTATTAATTTGGTTCTTGATTTACTATAAATTCGAACCATGCTCACCCCTAATTAGATTGGTGTCTGTCGTGTGTCATTTGTGAGACCAAATTTGCAAAAAAAAGTTCTCTCTTTTTTTGTGGTGTAAGTGAAGAGGTGGCTATGTTTCTTACGGATATGCTTCCCATTCTTGTGGGTTCCTTGCCTGGTAAATACTTGGGAGTACCCTTGATTTCTACTAGACTTAAAGCCATTGACTGCGAGATTCTCTAGGATAAGATTCTCGGGTGTATGCTGAGTTGGTCCAACAAGGTTTTGACCTATGGGGGGAGGATGCAGCTTATTATTTATGTGTTATATAACATCCAAGTGTTTTGGAGCTGGATTTTTGTTCTTCCTTAAAAAGTCACTAAAGCAATTGAGAGTAAATTGATGGCCTTTCTTTGGTCTGATAGTGAGTTAAACGATAAGTTTGCTAAGGTGAAATGGGCTAATGTTTGTGCTCCAAAAGAAGAAGGAGGTTTGGGTTTAGAAGACTGAAGGACTATAATGCTGCAGCTATATGTAAACATCTGTGGGATTTAAGTAAGAAAGTTGATTCCCTTTGGATCAAGTGGGTTCATATCCATACTATCAAAGGTCAGAATATGTGGCGCATGGTGATACCTGCTGATTGTTCTTGGACTATTAGGAAAATCTTCCAACTGAGGGAGTTATGTCAACCTCTTATTTTGTACAAAGTTGGGAATGGTAATTCTATTTTTGCTTGGTTGGATAACTGGCACCCTTTGGGTCCTCTATACAAAAAGTATGGTACCAAGGTTTGTGCTGATATAGGCTAGTCTCTTTCAGCTAAAGTTTCTTCTTTAATTCATACTAGTGGTTGGAAGTGGCCTAGGGAGAGGAACAGAATTATGAAGGAGATCAAAGACTTCACTCCAGAAGGGTTTCTACCTTATGTATCTATGGAGGACTCTATGATATGGATTCCCTCCAAGAATGGCATTTTCTCTATGAAGTCTACATGGAATACAATTAGGAGAGTCCTTCCCGCTCAGGAATGGTGTAAGGTTGTGTGGTTCAAAGGGCATGTACCTAGATGGGCCTTCATTTTGTGGATGGTAATGCAAATTCGTTTAAACACATAGGACAGATTGTTGTTGAGGGGACGAGTGTCCCATGCTTCTTGTGTTTTGTGAGATTGTGATCATGCGGAGTCCCACAATCATCTATTCTTTGAATGGTTTTATTCTAGTGCTATTTGGACTGAAGTTTTAATGCGAAATGATGTGGGCAGGGCTCCAATGAAATGGGATGATGAGACGGAGTGGTTTAATCTGCATTCTAATTAAGGGGGATAGTATGAGGAAGTGTGTGCTGAAACTTTCCCTTGCTGCTGCAATTTACTATACTTGGCGAGAACGCAATGCTAGAATCTTTCAACACAAAAAAGTTAGACCCTGGATCTCTTGTTGCTACAGTTTGTAATTCCATTTATGATGCTTTACTCTCTTGGAAGAAGCTGGATTCTACTCAAGGAAACAAGGACATATGCAGGGAATGGAGTATTCTCTAATGTTTCCTTTTGTTCACATGTTTTGCTGTTAGTGCAGTGTTTTTTGATGGCTCTTGTGCCTTTTTTTTAGGTTGTTTTTACTCTCTGGCTTGGTCTTGCGTGACCTGCTAGGAGTGGGTTTGTTTTTTCTTTTGTTGTACTATTTGTACACGTGTTTGGGCTTTATAATGCTAAAGGTATCTTTACCAAAAAAATACCCCTCTGTGTATTTGAACAGGGCCTAAGAATCAAGTGGATTATTAGAGCTAATTTTTTTTGAGAAATTAAACTACGGTAAGTGGTGTTTGTCTATTATGTATATATGACAATGAGGTTAGTCTTAATTAACCCAGGCATCGACTACAGTCCCTCTAAATAACGTGAAGTTCTTTGTTTAATTAATTAGCGGTGAGAGTCATATATTGACCTAAAACCTTTCTAAGCCGAATAGGCCAACTCACAATCAGGAAGGCCTAAATATATTTCGCTTATGTTACTGAACGAATAATGACATGTATTCATTGGTATATAGGTTAGTCTGAGGCTTAAGCGAAGGACTCGACCAAATCATTGAGAAGCTCTGAGAGAATTTAAGGTAAGTTGCACATGCCTTAGTTACATGTATTTTTTTTTTTTTTGAATTTTTGGAATGAAATGCCATTGCTTGATTGCTGAAAAGTATGAAATTTGAGCCTCTTATTTGGTTTAATTGATGTTTTTAAATGGAAATACATGCGATGGCTTGTTTATAAATTTTACATATTACAGTTAAAACTAGACCATGGCAATATGTTTTGGAAACTTGAATTTTACTTCATTATTGGTACATGCTTGTGATAATATGGTTCATTCAAACAGTGTCCTGAACACTAGGGAACGTGTAAAGAATCTAGTGATGTGAAGTAATAAGGTTGGAGATGTAGTCAGGCATCACCGGATATTGACATCTGGGATCACTCCCTAATCGACTGGCAATAGATACCGTTGAAAGCTATTATTGCTTGAATGTGCAAAAGTGATAGAGAAGTGAAAAAGTGCCATTACTTGGAACATCAAAATGGGCTTTTGGTCTATAATGCATGTTACTAGCAAAATTCAATGGAAATGTTTGAATGTTGTTTTACCCTTGAGCTGTTATATAATGCGAAATACTTCCACAGTCAAACCTGTAACTTTGGTATTTGTATTTCATCCGAGCTTTGGCTTATAAAAATCTTTTCCAATTTTTTAGGTTAAGGTAGATAGCAAATTGTGGGACGATTGGAGTGTTAGAATAACCGAGGAGAGTCATGTGTAGTTTATTGGTTTGTAATTATTATACTTGTATGCTTAGAAGTTCAGGGATTATGTTATTTATTCTACGTTTCCGCATACTTTTGTTATATGGTTTTAAAATGACAATGATGATAGAAATTCCTAAACTATATTATGAGTAGGCATTCGGCGGCTTAAAACCCGCTTGGCTAGTCACGACTTCCTAGGTTGGTTTTGGGTTGTGACACCATTACTGGTTTTACAAAGATGATTCCAACCACAAGTTATTCATAAAATATTTTTTATGGGGTCTTGAAAAAAATTAGCTCAATCTAATATCGGTAAAGGGCTATTTCAGAATTCTTAGGGTGCGCTTTGAATCATCTTTGTAGGGTCCGTAATGGGACCCGCAAAAATTAAAAAAATCATCAATTTCTTGCGAGTACCAAACAGGGCCTTATGTAGCATTTTCATGTTTCAAAGACCCCTTATTTCTTTGATTTTTGCGAGGCCCATTATAGGTCCTTTTTTTTTTTGTGCAACGGAATAGATATTACGGGTTCTACAAAGATAATTCAAACTGCAAGTTATTCTTAAAATATTTTTTTTTGGGTTCCTGAAAGAAAATTAGCTCAAATCGATATCGGTAAGGGTTATTTCATAATTCATAAGGTGCCATACGAATTCTAAAACAACCTACGAATCCTGAAAAAGCCCTTATCGATAGCAGGTTGAGCTATTTTTTTTAGGAACCCATAAAAAAACATCATAAGAACAACTTGCGGTTTGAATTATCTTTGTAGGACCCATATGGGCCCCACAAAAATAAAAAAAATCATCAATTTTTTTGCAAGTACCAAACAGGGCCTTATGTGGCATTTTCAGTTCAAATTCCTAATTTTTGTTATCAATTGGACCACGTAGGAAACGATATGATAGTTTAGAAAAAATGTGCATAGTTTAGGAGATAAAATAAAGAGAAACTCACAATTTTTACCCAAATGTAAGGATATTGAACAACGGCTTGACGCTGTTTGATACCATGTCAATCAATTAAGAAAATTTTTGAAGTCGGAGAATTTTCTACATTTGGTGATTTAAAATTGTCTTCGGATGGAGGTTGATAGTTAAACACTAGGGGTATGGGTAGGAGAGAATTGGAGACATATTTAATCTTTGGCAATATACGCACAAAGTGGTTGCTCTCAGAACACCACTGAAACAATAACTCCTCTATACCACCAAGAACCAAGGAGCTAAAGGGACGTTTTTGTGGGAACCATGCCCTGAAATCAAAACCGAAAGGCATCAAAGAGGGCAGGCTGAGAAACCCAAATCAATTTTTGTGTATATTACCATACTTTTTTCATTCATAGTCCAAAGCATCGGAAAAAACAATGAAGAAACCCGGATGGTAAAAAAAGAAGTTTGATGCAACTACGGTGGTAGATATATGTTTATTTGGTAACATATAGCGTAAGATCACAGCATATTTTTTTGCCACAACGATAACAGATAGTATTATTAACACCAATAACGAACATTAAGCGGAAGACCCGTCCCAACAAAGAGGATCGAGTAACCACAACGGCGGGGATGCAGTCCAAAGACAAGACCCCGAACCATTCACACCTTTTTCAGCCAACACATGAGCAACCTTGTTACTAGCCCTACGTACAAAAGAGTAACTACAGCAGTGGAAATTTCTGCTCAAAACCTGAATATCATGAATAATGACCTCCACCTCATGACTGATAGCTACTTTGTCATGAAGCATATTCACCATCAACTGAGCATCACTTTCTATAAGTATTGACCCTAACCCAAGATGTGATCCCAACAAAATACCATGCCGAAATGCCAAAGCTTCTGCAACTAAAGAACTTGCGCACCACGGGGAAACCCCAATCGAGGCAGCAACAAACAAGCCTCTGGAATCCCGAATCACAATGCCATAACCCCCTTTCGACTCCCCTTTCTTCCATGACCCATCCACATTAATCTTGAACATCCCGTCCGGCGGTTTTCTCCATGAGTTAGAGCTTCCTTCCCCATTCAAAATCACAGCTGTAGTATCCATAGAATTTGCAGAAGAAAACTCATGAAAGTACTCAACTGCCTTCTTGCAAACCAACCAAGGAAGAGAGAGCTTATGTTCAAAAAGAACCCCATTTCTACACTTCCAAATGTACCACATAAGCACTGCCGCCAATGACAGACACCATTCCTTATTTGCATGCCCCTGCCACCATAGATCCATAACATCCCACAAGTCTTTAAAAGAATTGACATGAACAGCTCCCATACCTATTTTCAAAGGCGACAAACTCCACACCTGCCTGGCTAGGGGACAAGCACAAAGAAGATGAACAATGGATACTTGGTCGCCGCCACAAACCAAACAACTAGAATCCCCCACCACCTTCCTCCGCTGTAACGCTTTCCTCGTTGGTAGGATATCATGGCAACATTTCCACAAAAAATGCTGAATTTTCTTAGGAATATTGAGTCGCCAAATAACCTTCCACGCCTCCTCCTTCACCTCCAATGATCTAATCCCTCCCTCATCTTCATTCCTCACTAACCTTTGGCTTTTCCATTCCAAAGCCGATAAATAGCCTGAACTGACATTGTAAATACCCGAATTAGAATGATGCCACACTACTCTATCAACCTTGTTTGTCCACGATAACGGAATGCAGAGAATACACTTTGCATGATCTGAATCGAAAAGTCGAGTAATAACATCTTCCTTCCAAGTAGCCGTGTCAGAATTAATAAGCTGAATGACCCTCAAGAAATTCCCATCTTCCACAATCCGTTTTGGTTTAAAGACACCATCCGTTGGCATCCAAGGATCTTCATCGATATGAACCTGCTCACCATTCCCAATTGACCACCGAACTCCTCTAGCTAAAACCTTTTTGCTCTCCCAAATGCTCCTCCACACCCAAGATGGGTTAGAACCCAGCTCTGCTTCCATAAAAGATCTATCTTTGAGATACTTGCTTTTAAGAACCCGAGCCATTAAGCAATTTGGTGACATCATAAGTCTCCACCCCTGTTTTGCTAGTAGTGCCAGGTTATAAGAAGTGAGGTCTCGGAAGCCCAATCCTCCCTTAAACTTCGGTTTACACAAATGACTCCATTTCAACCAATGAATCTTTCGTTCATCATTCTTCTGACCCCACCAAAACCGTGCCATGGCTGCTTCAATTTGATGACACAAACCTTCTGGTAATTTAAAACATGACATTGCATAAACCGGTAGAGCTAACGCCACAGATTGAAGCAACACCTCCTTCCCTGCTTGATTAAGAATTTTTTCCTTCCAACCTGCTAGCTTTTGAAGCACTCTATCCTTTATGTAACTAAATAACGCTGTCTTGGATTTGCCAATCTCAGCCGGCAATCCTAGATATTTCCCCAAATCCGCACGAATCGGAATAGAAATCAAAGAACTCAACTCCTGTCTCAAAATAACCCCTGTATTTTGGGCATATGAAAGACATTTTTTTTCGTTTCTTCTTGTATTGCCATTTATGTTGGAATCCGAGGCCAATGACCCATTCCCTACTACACCTAGAAAGTTGAGAAAAAGAAGAGTTAGAGCAGAAAGGATTCAGGTTTGTTTTGGATATTATGGAACACAATGCCCTTGACAGGACTCAATGGAAAAAGGGATTCATGTGGCTGACACCGAATGATTGGGACTTGAGGCTCGGTTTGTTTTTGTTAGAGCAGGAATGAATTACTGTGGAATACTAAAGTAAGTATTAACTGTAACTCTATTGAGTATTACAACAGTAGGACAGGGAATGATTTGGCTTTGAAAGCCTCACATAAAGATTACACGAGGCTAATGAGATGAACCTAGCTAATGCGTATTTTAAGCTGACTCAGTTGCCATATGAACCAAGCATAGTTCTATCTCTAGATAATTTCCTCTGCTAGAATAGCACATCAAACATCTTTACAAAGCATATGGAAAATAATAGGCTAAACTTAAGGAGATTACTATAAACAAGCCAGTCTGATTTGGAAATATCCAGCCTAATATCATTGCGGATTCTAGAATTATTTGCGTACATGACAGAGGTATGAATCTGGTTAATGTAAATTAATGATCCGAAAAAACCTCACTCTAAAGAAGACATACTGAGTCCATTGACCAATACGTACCAAAGCCTACTTTTAGTTAAGGGCTGATATGATTTTCTTTATTACTATATCCTAATTTTAACTTTTAGTTAAGGGCTGATGTGATTTTCTTTAGTACTATATCCTAGTTTTACATAGTTCCTACCAGCGATGCACTTGAATTTATAACATTTGATGTAAGACAAAATAAACATACAAAACGTAAGTAATTTTTTTTTTAAAGCTTCTAATGTTTAGTTCAGGCATCCATAAGTTTTTAATTTTCTATTGCAATGAAACAGTTTGATTTCCTTCCCTTTTTCCCACATTGAAAAGATAATAGATTTGATATTCTTCCTTTCTAGGCAATAAATCATGTCTTTTTCTTTAGCTATTCTCTTTTTTCCCTTCTTTTCTTTATACAGTTAAAATTCTTCTTCCTTCCTATTTTAGATTTGATAAAGGGAGGTGAGTGCCACACAGATTTTCTTTAATTGATTTCCGAGAATTTTTGTAAAACTTAAATAGGGCGAGATGTGTACTATACATGCTTCGTATACATTTTAGATATAGTTTGAATTAGAAAATTATAATCTTCCATACTGTTCCATATACAAAATCTGAATATTGTAGACCAGTGCAGTAGACAGGAGCTTGGTTACTATTTTTCTGTTAAAAAAAAAGTTCGTGCTATTTTACGCTTCCCGACTTCATTTCCCTTTGTTTCAGTTCTAAATCTTATTTAAAGGATGAGCTACATTGTTGGTTATCTCGCGTCTAAAACCAAACCATCTAAACTGGTGAAAAACTAATAACGTATGCATATAATTAACCAGGAGTTGGGCAGTTGCCTATGCACCTCTGGCCTTTTTGTTGTTGTAAAGACTTGCTTTATGGACTTGGTTAGTCGTAAAGACTTGCTTTTTTTGTTGTAAAGACTGACTTTATTGTTGGTTATCTCTCTTTGCTTATTCTTTGGGATGCACAAAATACAAACGTATCATCTGAATAAAACATCTGATGCATTTTTTTTCCTGCCTTCCAGTTATTATTGTGCACAAACCAAATAAGTGTAACAGGCTGCTCAAGGAAAAGATGCATTGGAAAGAATTTTTTATTTTCTTTTACAAATGAGAACATAGGACTTATGCAAGAGTTCAGGAGATAGATATTATAGAAACTAGAAAGATCATAATCTTTCGTAGATGAATTGACGCAGCGGAATTCACGAGAAATTAGTTGCGTACTAATCAAACGAATGATAGGTACTCGTAGTCACGAGCAGTTCTTGAATCCTCAAGAGAAAAAGACAAAGTCTGAATATTATTGATAAAAAACTCTAAACTTTAGGTTACAAACCCTTAAATAGGCTGAAACCCTAGAAACTCTAAAAATAAACTTGAAAAAATAAAAAGTCCCAGAATTTGGGGCTTTTCCTAAAACTGAAAACGGGAAAGAAAAACAAGACTTTCCCAAAAAGAATCAACTTAAAAGGAATTACGGTCTAAGAGTTATTAACGAAACAAATCTTTTCTAAAACAACAAATAACGCAATTGAAAGTCTAAACGAAGGAATTAGGCCGAAAAGCACCATCGATCATCAACTTAGGGTTTATGAGTATTGACCGGAGCGCGAAAATAAGTCAGCCCACCAAGTTTGGGCCTATTCCGAGCTCGTCCGACTTTAGCCAATTTGGGTAATATGAAATTAAACACCGTTTGGACTTTCGGGGCTTGGCTCGGTCCAGCTGATCATGGAATTGGGCCTCCACGTGTTCTACATCATGAATTTACACACTGGGTTTTTCAGTTATGATCTTCTCAGTTTTTCGTGGAACCTGTACCATTGCATCCAATCTGAAGTAGCTTAGCATGCTACGACCGATATTTATGGTTCCACACACGCACTATGGCTTTAGTCAATTTGCGGAGAACACATTATCATTGGTTTTAACTTCGCTTTCAACAGCATTCGCAAGAATTGGAGGGCCATGGCAAACTAAAAAATATCCTGCTAATGCAACAGGCAAGTCTCTTTCATTCTGTCATGCCTCTTCTTTTCTTTGTGCAAAAGTTTGTTTGTTTCAGTTTTTTGTTATAGTCGTTACTGATAACAAACCATGGGATGGTCTGGATTGATTGTCATGGTTGCAATGGTTATTTTCTCGACTTTTGTTCAAGTTCACTTGGATTTCCCCTTGAGTTTGAATGTTTGATAAAATACTTCACTTAGGTAGCTTTTTCTCTTTGGTAGGTCTAAATTTGATATCAGAGAAATCAAGCTTTACAGAAACAAAGTGCGACTTACCTCTGAAACTACAACCAAAAAAAAAACTCCAAAATTGGAAACCCAACAGCTATAGAAGCACACTCTAAGACCACTCCCTACCAACAACAAGCACCAAGAAGGCATCAACCGTGCTACTGCAGATACATCAACACTAGTATCTCCTATTATGCCATTTTTATATTAGTGTCAAGTATTACAATTTCTATCGGATTGCTCGAAACTCTGAAGCAACTTTGCTAGTCTTCATACAAAATGACCAGATTTATCTAATTTTGAAAGTAACACTTTTTCATGCCAAAAATTTAAAACTATGCTTGAAAATATTTTCCATGCGGACTGCTCCTTTGTTAGGACCCTGAAGTCTGAATTCACTAGAAAAGCAACAAAATTGGATCCACACCATTACCTTGATAGCTCTAGTTAAGCCTTAAAATAGAGCAGGTAGGACTATCTTCTAGGATAGAATCAGGGACAGAGCTAGAAATTTTGTTTGAGGGGCAAAATTAAGTATACCAAATCAAAACCCCTCCTTAGGTATGCTTATTATCTCAAATGGTGCAAATTTGAGAGATCTAACTCTTGGTTAACATGTTGGATCCAGGAGCAGGAAAAAACCACACACAACCAAAGTTCATGTATGTATTTTCTGCTCTTACCCAAATTTAGTTGCACTTAAATTCTACATCGTGCTTTTTGAAGATGTGTATATAATCAGTACTCTAAGGAACAACAAATCCTTTATACATCTGTAAGGGTTCGATTTGGAGGGACCAGCCTGAATCAATATTACTCTTCCGTTGCTCCGTTCACTCGCCTCTGAACCTGTAACAAGTCACTAGGGCCAAGACAGCCCAGTGACCCTCCGACGACCAAGTTAGATCTCAGAGGAGGAAATAGATCTAGGGTTAGGGAAAGATGGCATACCTCTTTAGGTTAGAGTCCCTTTGTATTTATAGACCTAGGTTTACTTGGGCTCCAAGCTAGCGCATGAAGAATACGCTTGGGTAACCTCCTCGGGTGATATCACAGATGACGTACCGAATAAGGTGGTTACGGAGCACATGGCCAGATCCGCCCTAGGTGATCCTATCTACCACGTAACGCCCTTGGCCCCCTCCTGATAGGCTACATTCCTTCCAGAGATCTTAACGGAATGTGTGCCTCAGTAACCCGAAGCGTTAACAGGAGGCTTGATACTGAGCCGGTGAGTATAAGTATAATTCCAAGGGCTCGCCTGTACAGGACTACAGATCGTACCAACTATGAGACCTCGGTTATCGGTAGTCTGTTTGCCGAGGCCATAACCGAAGCCCCCACAACATTAAAACCCTGGGCCCTGGCCCCCAAAACACCAGCACAAATAGGAGTACTTGCTGTAATCGACTCACATGAAAAATAGAAATATCAACTTACAGGTAATGACTCTTGTCACCAGCACCATCAGGGGTGCCCTACTCTTCTCCGTCTCTCATTTCAGCCATTTAAAATCACAAAATAATGTAGTCAACCTGAATATTTTTAGTACTCAAACTAATATCCTCTTAGTGCGAGAAAATAGTGCAACCTTTGCAGACTTGTTTGTCCTTTTGTAGAGCTATGTTTAACATAATATCAAGCACAAGTCAATAGACTAAAATAAATAATTGCATTTTGATTATGAACATCCTACGCTATTAGATACAAATGAACTCTAGAACAACAAAACTCATTACAAATTCTGGAGGTCACGTGACAGAAGAATAGAGACTGATATAACTTGTAAAAAGCAATCTTCTTCATATTCAAAGGCCGCTCTTCATTGGAAGCATTATATCGAAGCTACCATGCTCATAGTGCGAGTTGATGGGCTTGAATTCTCTTTTGCCTGCAGGGAAGTGGAGGTCGATGGTGCAAAGTATCCATGGGTTTTCCATTGCTTGCCTCTATGTGTTCCAGTGTCTCCACAACTGCTTTCATTGATGGCCTAGTTTTTTGTTCAACTGCAAGACATTTTAGAGCAAGCTGAGCTATTTTGAAGGCAACTTTTGAAGGATATTCCCCTTCCAATCGAGAGTCCATTATATCTACCAACTTTCTTTCCTGGAGCAAATATGGTTTGACCCAATCAACCAGATTACTTTGCTCACTTTGACTATTTCCATCAAAAACACGCAAGCCTGTAAGCATCTCAACCAATACTACCCCATAAGCATACACATCACTCTTCATGTACAAGTGCCCTGTTTAACAATCATAATGTTAAATATGGTAACACGTCGATATGGTAGGTTTAGTTCAACTGGCTTTGAAGTGTGGGAAGTTCAGAATCATGACTCTTATATTTACTCAGCTTTCGGAGATTACCTATGGCAATGTACTCCGGAGCAGCGTAGCCATAAGTTCCCATACCTGGTGTTGTCAAGCGTGGTTCAATAGCTGACATCTTGACATTGTAGGACTGCCAAAAAGAAATATGCATATCAGCCCAAGTTTAAGTCATCATGCCTTGCCTTCCTAAAATCGTGTATATATGAAAACATTTTCAGCAACAAAATGTCTGGGAAAAAAATGTTCAAACACAGAGTGTGGTGAGAGTAGGTAAATGACTGAATGAGTGAGATTGAAAAGTTGTTGCATCTAAAATAAAGGACAAGAAAAGTATCATGTTCTATCCTAAAACAGATTTTCACAGGACTAATTTATTGATTGCAGGAAACTTACCTCATCTAGCAATATATTTGAGGTCTTGAAGTGTCTATAAATTACTTGTTTGTCTTTTGTGTGCAAAAACTCCAGCCCTCGAGCTGCTCCTATTAGTATATTAAGCCGAATGTCCCATGGAAGTGGCTGAACAGCAGAGCCCCCTGCATAAGCAAACCCATGAATTGTCTAGTAAGCCAAATGACATATGGTTGATTTGCACAAGGCAAAATCAGCTTGATCTATTAGCTCTTACATCCAAAAAGGTGCTTCTCCAATAGCCCTTTGGCACGAATTCATAGACAAGGAGTCGCTCATTCTCTTCCCAACAGTATCCTAATAGCTTAACAAGGTTAGGGTGAGATAACCTTCCTAAGATGTCAAGCTCAGACTACACAATTATTGAACAAACAGACATCATTAGAAGAATTCAAAATATTAAAAATAAATCAATGAAACAACTAGTGATCCGAAACATGAGAGAAATTTAGAGTCGCATCAGAACTTCATAATGAACACTAAACAAAGTAAATATCATGTTAACTTCCATTTAATGGAGAAGTACGGTCAACAGTTTCACATAATATGTTTTCTGTTAATGCACAAGAAAGATCAGTTAGCCTGGAACAAAACTGGGCACCCTGAAAAGCGCATGATTATAGCTCTCCTTGTTTAGCTGTAGATTCATTTGGATTTAGCTTAGCAAAAAGATTCATTTCGATTATATGTTCATGATTCATACTTGTTTCTTTACTCTTCTTTTTGGTTAGTATTCTAAATGGAAGGGAAGGAAATGTTGGGAAAACCTGTGTTTACCATTGAATGAAAGGTATCAGTTGATGCCTGGTGTTGAATGGGAGTCAAGTACCACTTGCCTATAACTTCTTTTGCCATCTCACTTCCAGGACTGAACTAGTCCTTTTAATTATGCTCTATGGGTCTATTGCAAACAAGAGAAAACTCAACTCTTAACATTCCTTGCCACTGTCAAAAACTCCCTCTACAGTTACGTGTGTTTAGAAAGATTCCCAAATGAGCTCGATACTTTCGCTATACAAACATAGAAAACTGACTAGTAACAAGTGATAATGGAATCAAATAGCCTGAAAGCAGTTATTGTTTTCAACTAGAATGATCAACCCAGCAACATTCCATTAGTGTTCCCTTGTATACACATGTACAAGGAAAGGAAAAATAAAGCTTTAAGACATAGTTATCACCCACAAAGAAGAGTTAATTATGGAGACAATCTAAGAAAGAGAAATAAACGAGCAAGAAAGAAGCTATAAGACAAAGAATACAGCAACTTAATACTTTAGTAATGATGGCGTCGATGAACGAGGCTTTTTGCTAAAATAAATGAGTAATGCTATATGTACTGATTGGGGAGGAGGGAAAACGTACCGCCGGCCGCCGGCGGGCCATCTCTGGCCGATGGGGTCTATGCAGGAATCAACGGCATCTGAGGTGTGTAGGATGCTTGATCTGAGCACCCCTTTTTCGTGTATATACACGTATATACATATATACACGAAAAATGGGTGCTTGGTTCAAGCACCCTACACACCTCGGATGCCGTTGATTTTCGCGTAGGCCCTATCGGTTTTTTTTTTTCCAGAATTTTTGGACAACTCGGATTGGCCGTCCGGTGGCCGGAGACGGCCTGTCGCGGCCGGTCGGTACGTTTTCCCTCCCCCCATTTCAGTACCTATATCTTTACTGAAAATAAACAGCACACACAAAATTCTGAACAAAGAAATCCCTCCCAAACCATACCTTGTAGACTGATATGGAGTTTCTCTTTCTCCCCGTACGTTACATAGAGATCAATTTGCATGTGCATTTAACTCTTCTTGATGGTTAGAAAACCAAACTAGCCCTCACCATAGATAATATTTGGTTAGTCTTTCCCTCCCTTTCCACATGAAGTCTTATTCCTAATCTGATAGAAAAACCTATAGGCACCACGAGCTCTAACCTCAACACAATCCAACAAAATCAATTCCAAGGGAAACTCTATTTGCATCCTATGTTACTTAAGGCACCATTTGCAGATTGCAGTTTGTGGTGGCCGAGTTCGGAGAAAGGCCCAAGGGTTCAGCCATGTCATTCTAGCAAATGGTCAACCCCGAGATTCCATTGGTTGACCGGCGATTCGTGCAGTCTGGTCACCTAGGGTCTCAGCCAAATAGTCCTTGCCAAGGTGACTTACCCAGTGTTCTGCCGCCTAGGCGCTTGGAGGTGCCCTGCCGCCATGCCAATAGCCCTTGGCGTTTGATTTGGTGCCCATGAAGGTTTGGCGGCCGCCTAGGCCGGCTTGGAGGCCTTGGCAGCCCTGGCGTCGTCTTCTGCGTCTTTGGAGGCCTTTTGGCGGCCTATATATATATAATAATAATACGAGGGAGGTGAGCGAAGCCCTGCTACTTATTGTCTTATTCAACTTATTTGCTAGTTGCTACTACTTAGTTTCATTTGGGTTTGTACTTTGAAGTTTGAACTCGCATTATGGATACATGAAATATAGTTTGATTGGATAATGGTTTGTTAACAAAAAAAAAAAAAAATCCGCCGAATTGCTTGCCACCGCCTAGGCAGCTTGGCGCTTGGAGGTGGGTCTCCGCTCGACTACCACCAAGCGCTATTTAGAACATTGGACTTACAGAACTGGGCTCATCCGGTTCCATACTAAGAACCAGAGGTCCAGGAGCTTAACGACGTCCGGTTGGCTCAGCAATCTCCTGTTGCCCAGCATGCTCTCTGGGGACCAAGGTTACTTGATATAATGGAGCGTCTTGGTCATATTGCCGGACGTACGTGTCCGGATACATAACCTGATGCCGACCACCGCAGTCTCCTAACTTGGAGAGTAAGTCAGGTAGAGTTGAACAGGTGGGAGGGTCAGATGTCGTGACATCTAAGCGCCAATAGGTGGATGGAAGCTGGCATGACACCGCTCAACTTGGCAAATGAACGGAGGGCAGAGCTCGTGACAGGCTTTTGCACAAGAGCAGGCATGTCTGAGCATATCACCTTAGCCCCAACCACCGAGCGCGTGGTGCTCACATGTGGGTTGGGCTCCAAGTTACCTTTACCTGTTCCTCTTTCAGAAGAAGGTAAGCCTTTCTCTCTACCTCAAAACCCGTATACCTACTTAGAGCTTTCCCCTTTCTCTATACTAACTTGATCATCGGAGTGCCTTTCTCGGACTCCCAATGATTCGAGTTTGGCACTAACGTGTTTGCTACGTGTACAGGACCCTGTCTCCTCCTAACCTAAAGGATCAACCTGTCCTTCCAGGCTCCAAGAGGGTTCACAACCAAAGAAAGTGTTTCCCACAATTGGCGACTCTGCTGGGGATTCTGCCTTCTCTAGGCTCAGCCCACTGTGTCGCCTTGACATTGATGGACGAATCCACCTAGAGCCCAGGCACCACACTGCTTCACAAGATTCACAATTCGGAGATGGCCATATGCGCCGAACCCTATGGCCTGAGACCAATACTAAGGTCTCGAGTGCTCGGCCTAAGGGGTCCAGGGGAAGCGTGCAGCCACCGAGGCAACTCGTCATATAGACAAAGGAAAGGGCACTATGGACAATTCTCAGGATCGTCAACCTGCTAGATCTCTCGATCGACAGAGTGAGCATCATTCTGCAAGATCAGGGGACTAGCCGAACAATGACCGTGGGACGGGAGCGAGGCCAATCACTCAACATCGCTTGGCAGGGCGCTCAGATGGGCCCAGTGCTCCGGCCCTCACGATCATAGGGAAGACAGCCAGGGGTTGCTTCCTGATGAGAAATGTGAAGTTAGCAGCGGCGGTGGTGCCCTGACTATGGTCAATACCCAGACTAGTGAGAGGACCACCTACTGGGTAGTGCACCACGCGACAAGATTTCCTTTGAGCCGAGCGTCGAGGTGATCGGTGGACATAAGCATGGGCGCGTTCCACAACCCTCTGAGAAGCGATCTCGCGATGACATACCTTCGGCAGCTGCTATATCGGTTCCATGGGTCAATGCCATGGCATCAGCCGAGAAGTCGGACCAACTGCCCTTCTATCGAGCGATAGCGGAAAAAATTCCTCCGGTGAACTTCAAAGTCTCGAAGTTCAATATCTATGATGCTAAGTCTAACTCTTCGACACATGTTTGGCAATTCCGATCTATGGCTGCGCTTTGTGTATGTAGTGAGGCCATGATGTGCCGGATTTTCTCACTAAGCCATCCGGAGCTGCCATGCTATGGTACACCCAGCTCAAACCAGGGTCCATTAGCAGCTTCGATGAATTGGAGAATTCAATCACATCTCGATTCGTCGCAAGCAATCGGTGGCTGAAGACGGTGGAAGCTTTGACAGACCTGAGGTGCAAAGTCAATGAGTCATTGAAGGACTTCTATGATTGGTACTACGATTATTACAATATGGTCGAAGGCTACGACCAGAAGACTGCCGCTACATCCTTCAAGCGTGG
The DNA here is from genome assembly GCA_019656835.1 of Rhododendron ovatum. Lineage (NCBI taxonomy): Eukaryota > Viridiplantae > Streptophyta > Magnoliopsida > Ericales > Ericaceae > Rhododendron > Rhododendron ovatum. The sequence continues at coordinate 20,003,067 of CM033800.1, forward strand.
TTTGGATTGCAACTCCGACCTTTCAAAGGAGTTGATGCTCCAGCCGCTGAACGACATGTCGGACCTTATGCAAACCGTTGCCCGGTCTATAGAATTGGAAAAATAGATTATGGGCCCTGCTTTGGTGGAAGTTGCTGACTTAAGCAAGTTGGCGGCAAATGATGCCAAGAAGCAGGTCAACACCGTTAGTCGAAAGGGGGCAACGGTGGTGGAGGAGCCAGGGGTGATGACAAGGCATGGGATTGGCTACCGAGAGATAGTCGGGACCATCTTGCCATCACCACTTATTTCAAGGTCCCTATCTTCTGGTTGCTTCAGGAGTGCTGCCAGGTAGAAGGATTCCGATGGCCCACTGAGAAACTAGGGACCAACGATGGGAGAGAGGAAAATCAAAGAGTATACTACTCGTATCACAATGAGCAGGGCCACTACGCCACGGCTTGCTAGTCGTTCAAAGTCTACCTTGAAGACCTTGTTTGGCAGGGTAAGATGGAGCAGTGGATCGACCGGGCCAAGACACTAGTCGCAAGGGGCCCGCCGCCTAAGGGGATCTTTGATGGTGTCGTACATTGCATCCACGGCCTAATGGGTCAGCACTGGGCCAATTAACTTCATAGTAAGCTCTCGCTTCACCCTCTCTAGAGGTAATGTTGGTATAGCCATCGCTGAAGCGAAAGAGGGACGCTCGTGACACGTGGGCAATCACATTCACCGAGCAGGACTTGGAAGGGGTAGCATTTCCTCATAGCGATGCCTTGGTCATCTCAATACCCGTTGATCGAAAAATGGTTTGGAGGGTACTGGTAGATCAAGGGACCTCGACAAAGATATTGTATTACTCTGCGTTCAAGGCCCTTGGCTTTACCAAGGACCACCTTTCTCTTGTGGAAGCCCATTTGGTTGGCTTCGCTGGGACTCCAGTCTATCCGGTTGGCAAGATAGGGCTTTTGGTCTTCGACGGCTCGGTAGGACTTGATGTCGAGTTCATTGTGGTAAACTCGCTGAGCCCATATAACACAATTCTTGGCCGAAATTGGATGAAAGGCCGTCGCATCCACTCTCCACCAATGTGTTCACTTCATCGGCGATTCTAGTTGCAAGGAGACCATCAAGGGAGATCAAATGGCATCCAAGAAATGTTTTATCAACAATGTCCGCTCCCCAGGACGGCCAGAGGAGGTTCAGTGGATCGAGGTCCCAGAAATGCCGAACGGACATGAGTTCGGCGACACAATCAAGGAGGAACTACAGGGACCTGATGAGATCGATACACCCACGAGTGAAAGGGTTGTCGAGGACCAAATCCAGGTACCAATTAATGAGGATGGCTCATAGTTCTTTCTGGTCGGTTCTGAGCTCTGTGGTGCCGAGCGTGACCAGTTAATCCGATTCCTCGAAGACAATGTAGACGTGTTTGCCTGGACTCCGTACGAGATGCTAGGCGTAAGCCCTGAAGTGGCCACACACTCACTCAATGTTGACCCAACCAAGAAGCCCATGGTGCAAAAACCATGCCGCACTTCGGCGATGCATGCGAGGCGGTAAATGAAGAGGTAAAGAAGCTCCTCGATGCCGGCTCGATAAGGGAGGTCCAGTATCCTACCTAGTTGGGCAACCGGTGGTGCTTTGGAAGAAGAACGGTAAATGGCGAGTATGCATCGACTTCACTGATCTAAATGATGCTTGCCCCCAAAGACTGCTTTTCGAGCCCTTGGATCAACCAACTAGTGGACGCCATTGCCTGTCATGCTCAGCTCAGCTTTATGGATGCCTACCGGGACCACCAGATTGCCATGGATGAGAAGGATCATGAGAAGACAACCTTCCTCACTTCCAGGGGGACTCACTATTATCGGGTAATGCCCTTCGGACTGAAGAACGCTCGGGCCACCTTCTAGAGGATGGTGGCCAAGCTGTTTAAAGTGCGACTTGGTAGGATAATGGAGACTCATATCGATGACATGGTCGCAAAAAGCAAAAATGAGGTCGACCATCTCTCCCACCTTGGCGAGATATTTGGGATCCTGAAGTAGTTCAATCTGAAGCTTAATGCAGAGAAATGTGCATTCGACGTTAGGTCTGGCGAATTCCTTGGCCACCTAGTTTCTCGGCGAGGGATCGAAGTTGACCCGAGCCAAATCAAGGCCATCCAAGATCTCTGAGCTCTAGTAACGATCAAGTCCAGCGGCTCATCGGCATGGCCGCAGCCCTTAATCGATTCATCAGCAAATCTTGCGACATCTGCCGACAATTCTTTCAATCCATTAAGGGAATCCAAAGGAATTTTCAATGGACGGAGGCGTGCAATGATTCCCTTGCTGAACTAAAGAGTTACTTGACTTGAACCCCTCTACTCATCGTGCCGAAGGAAGGCGACGATCTCTACCTTTACTTTGTCGTTTCTACATGCAACTAGTGCGGTTCTAGTCCGACAGGAGGGCTCGGAGCAACAACCAATCCATTACATAAGCAAGACACTAGTGCCCGCTGAGACGTGTTCCCTGCCTATTGAAAAGTTGGCATTGGCGCTTGTCACGGCAAAGAGGAAGCTCTTCCTATACTTTCAGAGCTTCACCATCGTGGTGATCACTGAGTACCCATTGAAAGCCATACTTCGAAAGGCGGACCTGTCCAACCGAATTTGCTAATGTTCCCATGGAATTGGCCAACTTCGACATTCGGTACCAGCCTCGAACGGCGATAAAGGGGCAGGTTCTTGCTGACTTCGTCATCGAGTTTACTCCAAGTCTGGTTTTAGAAGAAGCAATTTTCGAGAATATTCCAGGCGATGATCCCGCCGTGCTAGCACACAATCCGAAATTAAACAACCCGACGCATGTCGAGTTCATCACCAAGCGCTCGATTCCACCCAATCGAGCAAAGATCTTTTTCATCAGATATGCCTGGTGTTTTCATGTCGACAGTGCATCCAATAATTGCGACGCCGAGGCTGGAGTTGTGTTAGTTTCACCGAGCGGGACCATGCATGAGCATGCATTAAGCATTGGCTTCCCGGCTTCGAACAACGAGGCTGAGTATGAGGCCTTGATAGCAGGTCTCCGACTTGCCAAGCACATGGGTGCCGAAGAGGTGCAGATCTACAACGACTCTCAACTTGTTGTAAATCAGTTGAACGGCGATTACATGGCAAAGGATCCTAGGATGAACAAATATGTGAGCCAGGTTATCTCTTTGACCAGCTCCTTTAGGAATGTGGCCTTCGACCATGTTGGCAGGGAGCTCAATTCTCATGCTGATGCACTAGCTGGACTCGGAGTTGTCTACTCCTCAAAAGATGGAAGTAGCACCATCGTCCTCAGTGAGATCCCCATGCAGAGCTTCAAGTTGAGCCAAAGGGAGGTCATGGAAATCCATCTAGGTTCAAGTTGGATGGACCCTTTTATTTCTTATTTGAAGCATGATACTCTTCCCACCGATCGAAAGGAAGCCCACAAAATACGTTGCCAATCCGCGTCATATTTCCTTGATGCCCTCGGCGTCTTGTACTGTCGGTCCTTTACAGGTCCTAATCTCCATGTGGTCCATGACCAAAAGGTGCCTAGCATCCTCGAAGAACTTCACGATAGTAGTTGTGGATGCTACTTCGGTGGTCGGCCAAACGAGCATTCTCTTAGGGCTGCTGGTGGAAGAAGATGCACCATTCTGCTTGCGAGTATGTTAAGAGGTGTGTTTCATGCCAAAAGCACTCTCCGCTTCTCCACTAGCCAACCTTGCCTTTGCAGCTGGTCTCGAGCCTTTGGCTCAATGGGGAATTGACCTTGTCGATGAGCTGCCCACAGCCCCTGGCGGTTTGAAGTATCTCATTAGTGCCACTGATTACTACGCCAAGTGGGTGGAGGCTAAGACCCTTGTTATGACCACGGCCGCAGAGGTTGAGAGCTTTCTTTGGAAGCGGATCATCACTCGGTTCGGCGTCCTTTAAGCCATTGTCTCTGACAATGGCACACAGTTTGTAGCTGATGCCATCAAAGCTCTTTGCAAGAAACATAACATCCAAATGAAGACGGCCTCAGTGTACTACTCTCAAGGGAACGGCCAGGCTGAAGCCTCCAACAAGTCCATCTCTGCCAGGCTAAAGTGACGCCTCACCAACAAGAGTAGCAAAGGGGCAGAAGAGCTGGATATTGTTCCATGGAGCTATCGCACCACCCCTTGGCATGGAACAGGCCGAACCCCCTTTTCTATGGCGTTCGGCGTTGAAGTAATTCTCCATCTAGCGGCTACCAAGCCGACTGCTCGCACTACCACTTTTGATGTCCTGGCTAATGACGCGATGCTCGCCATGGAAGCGGATCGTTTTAAAGATCTTCGAGATGAGGCCCACGTCAAGTACACTGCCTACCAATAGCAGTTGGCCCGCGGCTACAACAAGAATGTGCTAGCCCGACCCTTTCAATGTGGATGATCTTGTTCTTCAGCAGGTTGTCCAGAAGAACTTGAAGAAGTTCATGCCAAAATGGGAGGGTCCATTCCATATCGTCAAGAAAGTGGGATACTATCAGACGTCTATCCCGAATCACTGGAACGCTTAGCGGCTTAGAAAATTCTATGGTTAGGATTTTCTTTGTTCCTTTTGGTGAACATTCCATGGTTAGGATTTTTCTTTGTTCCTTTTTGTGGATGGTCTATGCTTAGGATTTTCTTTTTATGCCCTCGGCTATTTTATGTTGCTGAGCGTAGCTTTTACCAGTTGTTTATGAGAAGCTACTTTTTGCTGTACTTTTATTCTGTACTTTGCTATTTTTTTATTCTCTCTGTCTATCTCTGGTAAGGCTTCTTGCACTGGGTCCATTTGCTCTTTAAGTCCTCGCGATTAGACCTAAAAGGCACCGAGGCACCACAAGTCCTGAAGGGCAATCTCTTAGTACTTGTTCGGTGGAACAAGTCATGCCATTTCTTGAAGGGGGCATGCTCGGCTTTTACCATTACTTTTGCTTTGGCAGAACCCTATGACGGAGGGGCGAGATTCTGTCGATGTAGGGGCTAGGTGTTAGCACCTTGATTTCCAAGGCTTGCTAAGCTTGGCTAGCGGTGGCACCTTGCACCCTAGCCAACCGGTGGAAACAAAGGCATGAGGCAGGCATGTCTTTACAAGGTGACCCGACGGTGTCGGTTGGTGTCGACACTGGTCCCTAAGGCAAGTGGCAGTCGTGATGCACATGATGGCCCGATGATATCGAGGCAAGGACGCTAAACGGGAAGCAGGCTTGTGGGACAAGGCCATCGAGAAAAACGGCTAAGTATTGGGAGCTGGGGTTGGATCATGAAATTGGCCAGGCAGCCTTGAGTTGGCTCGGGCAAAACGGAGGCAGACTTGAGTTGGCTCGGGCAAAACGGTTATTGATGGTTAACAGCATTTCTGCACATGTTGCTGGGAGCATGGGATAGGTGTCCAAGGCAGAAACGGGCTGCATGTGTTGCTGGCAGCATGGGACAGGTGTCCAAGGCAGAAACAGGCAGTTATCGACAGTTATCTCTGGGCAGTTTCACAGTTCAATGTGCTGGAAGATTCTGGCAGTGCCAGCACAGCCTTAGGGCAGTTGGGGGTGTCAACTGCAAGATCATGGGTTGGCCCCATGATCTCATGTACTTAGTGGCCACGTTTTTATGATTGTAAGCCTATTTAGGCAAGCATTTTCGTAGCCTAAGGCAGAGGGTTGTTCTGTCTAGGTTCTTGAGTGTATCCTTTGTAAGTTGGTGCTTAATAAAGGTTGGGTCGGTTCCCGTAACTCTTGAGTGGGTTTCTAGACGTTCAAACATATCGGGCGTGTGAGTAAACACTAGTTGGCTGAGACCAACTTGTTGGCCAACTTGGTGCCATCATGGGTAGATTTCTAGGCCAAAAACAGCCCCGTGACAGTTGGTATCAGAGCAACTCAGGTTGCGAGCAAAAGTTGCAGAACTTTCGGTTGGAGTTATGGCTGCAAATGCTGCACTCGAGGCGGTACGGGTCAGAGTTACACAGTTGGAAAAGCTCGTTGGAGATGATGATTCTGATGAGGGCGTTACCTTGGTTGAACGCTTGGACGTCGTGTTGGCTTCGGTCGAGTCACAGAAAAAGGCTCACGAATCACACGTCGGTCAGACCGAAACTAAGTTTACAGAGATGTTGGCGGACTTCAACAAACTCTCAGATGTCATGAAGGAGCGGGTTTCTAACTTGGAGTCAGAATTGCTGGTTGTGAAGAGGGCCTTCCTTGGTCGCTCAGACGGATTCGAGACTCGTGTAAAGGTCCCTGAACCGAAGGCTTTCGGTGGTGCCCGAAATGCCAAGGAGTTGGAAAACTTTCTGTGGGATATGGAGCAGTACTTCTCTGCTGCTCGGGTTCCTGAGGCAGATCGTGTGACAATCACCACGATGTTTCTCATGGGTGATACGAAACTCTGGTGGAGAACTCGATGTGAGGACAGCAGGCGTCCAAAGATCGAGCAGTGGGAAACGCTGAAGAAGGAATTGAAGGATCAATTCCTGCCTTGCAATTCTTCGTGGCTTGCAAGGGAGTCGCTGAAACAATTGAAGCACACGGGTTCAGTGCGAGATTATGTGAAGGAATTCAGTTCTTTGATGCTGGATATCAAGAACATGTCGGAGGAGGACAAGGTTTTCAATTTTATGTCGGGTTTGCAGAATTGGGCACAGTTGGAACTACGAAGGCTGGGAATCAAGGACTTGCCATCGGCTGTTGCTGCTGCCGACGGGTTGGCAGATTTCAAACTGATGGGCGAATCCAATTCTTTTGAATCCAGCATGTCAAAATCTGGTTCAAAGAAGTGGGATAAGAGTCAGAAAGACAAGGGTCAGAAATCTGAATCGGCTGCGGAGGACAAACGGCAAGGCAAAGGGAATTTCAGCAAGGGTTGTTTCATTTGCGATGGGCCTCATCGGGCAAAGGATTGCCCAAAGCGCGAAAAGCTGAATGCTATTTGCGTGGATGAAGGGAAAGATGGTGATTCAGACTCGGAAGTGCATGTCCGGGTCAACCCTATGCAATTGCTCAACGTGATTCATGCAGACAAGGCAGTAACCTCGCAAAGATCGGGTTTGATGTATGTCAAAGTGTTGCTTTGTGGAATGGATGTGTTGGCCATGGTGGACACGGGGGCCATACACAACTTTGTTTCAAAACGGGTGGTGCAGTCGCTTGGTTTAAAAGTCGTTGAAAGTTTCAGTCGGATCAAGACAGTAAATTCCAATGCACAGGTTGGGCATGGAATGATGGGCAATGTCGCTTTGGGGATCGGGGACTGGAACGGGCAAGTGGATTTGGTGGTGTATCCACTTGATGATTTCGAACTTATACTGGGTAATAAGTTCTTTGTGGCTGCAAAAGTGGCTGTGATGCCACATCTCGGTGGGATTTTGATTGCTGATGAGAAACGGCCCTGCTTTGTACCGCGTTGTTCCAAGGCAGAGAAGGGAAAGCGGGCAAGGGAAGGAACGGGTGGCTGGCTATCGGCAATTCAAATGCAAAATTTTCCTGACTTGGTGGCTGCTGGAAAACAAGCTCAACGGGCTTCTCTCGCAGTTCAGATGAATGGGATTCTGGATGATAAGGTGAAATGGCAGAGCGAGGCAAATGGGAGAACCTCCTGTTTGGCAAATTGTGAAAATAGACAAGACTCGGAGGCTACATGGGAAACGGATGGGACTTTGTGGCAGTCTGAGAAGCAAGTGCTGGAGTACTTACGGGCCTTACCGACGAGGACGTCGGCTTCCTCTGGTGGGGGTGGTTTGTTAACACCTTGATTTCCAAGGCTTGCTAAGCTTGGCTAGCGGTGGCACCTTGCACCCTAGCCAACCGGTGGAAACAAAGGCATGAGGCAGGCATGTCTTTACAAGGTGACCCGACGATGTTGGTTGGTGTCGACACTGGTCCCTAAGGCAAGTGGCAGTCGTGATGCACATGATGGCCCGATGATATCGAGGCAGGGATGCTAAACGGGAAGTAGGCTTGTGGGACAAGGCAATCGAGAAAAACGGCTAAGTATTGGGAGCTGGGGTTGGATCACGAAATTGGCCAGGCAGCCTTGAGTTGGCTCGGGCAAAACGGAGGCAGACTTGAGTTGGCTCGGGCAAAACGGTTTTTGACGGTTAACAGCATTTCTGCACATGTTGCTGGGAGCGTGGGATAGGTGTCCAAGGCAGAAACGGGCTGCATGTGTTGCTGGCAGCATGGGACAGGTGTCCAAGGCAGAAACAGGCAGTTATCGGCAGTTATCTCTGGGCAGTTTCATAGTTCAACGTGCTGGCAGATTCTGGCAGTGCCAGCACAGCCCTAGGGCAGTTGGGGGTGTCAACTGCAAGATCATGGGTTGGCCCCATGATCTCATGTACTTAGTGGCCACGTTTTTATGATTGTAAGCCTATTTAGGCAAGCATTTTCGTAGCCTAAGGCAGAGGGTTGTTCTGTCTAGGTTCTTGAGTGTATCCTTTGTAAGTTGGTGCTTAATAAAGGTTGGGTCGGTTCCCGTAACTCTTGAGTGCGTTTCTAGACATTCAAACATATCGGGTGTGTGAGTAAACACTAGTTGGCTGAGACCAAGTTGTTGGCCAACTTGGTGCCATCACGGGTAGATTTCTAGGCGAAAAACAGCCCCGTGACACTAGGTATGGCAAAAGCTGGGGCTACTTGAACATAAACAATACATGAATGTAACAAACCATGTGGATGAAGTGCAAAAACCATGGATATAATTGAAAACATAAACAATATCAAGAGAGGCCTGTAGAAGCACCCCATCAAAATATTCTTAGAGGGGCTTAGCGGTGTTAAATCATTCTTTGCTGGCCCCAGAAAACCTGTTTAATTACAAGACATAAAATAAACAAAAGACATCTAAAAACAAAGCTTGGCCGGAGGCAATAAGCTAGGCAGCAGCATCAGCATTGGTCGCATCTGGGTTCGGCTGCTCCTGAGGCACCAGGTGGCTCGGTAGTTTAACTTCCGGAACCGGTGGTGGCTCTTGGAGGTGGCTGGTAGCAGCGACCTGGGCATAATAGAGGCCGACCTGGTACCCAAAAGGAAAGTGCAGGGGTGGGTCTCTCTTACTCCCTTTAACTCCCCCTCCTTTGGGCCTTGACTAGGATGCCTGGCAGTAGCCATTTATAGTGCTTGCTAGTCTCGTTGAACCCACCGTCAGTAGCCTCCTCAAGCTTTTGCTTCATTTCTTCCTCCGCCTTGGTCTTCTCCTCAACCAGCTTGCCTTTCTCTTGCTCGAGGGTTTGGACCTTCAGTAGCAGCTCCTCCCTCTCCTTCAGCGCCTTCTCGGCCTCGGTAGAGGCCTTCTTTTGCTTTTCCTTCTTCTCGTTGGCCGTTTTCAGCTCGGCCTTGGCCTCCTTGAGTTCCCGCCACATTTTTCTTTTGGACACAAGGAGGGCCTCTGTGTCTTTGAAGGCTTGGAGAGCAGATTGTCCAGCCTGGCTTGAAAGGGAAGAATTTAGTAAGTAAAAAGGAAAAAGCGCGGAGGGATATGAGTAAGGACATCGTACCTTTGCCGTATAGAACTACATCTTGGCGACGTTGTCGACCATCTTCTTTGGCAACTTGGAAAGGTCCTTAGGAAGTGCTACCTCCTTGAGCAAAGTCATTGTCAGGAGTGGGCTGTCATAGAGGCTATTTGTGGCCTTGATCGGCTGGCCATCCGGGCATGTGAAGTCCGACAAAAAGGGGGCCAGGGGGTCCTCATGCTCGGTTTCCTGTGGCATCGAGGAGTCTTCGTCAAGGATGACGGTGTTAGGTCGAGTATTCCTGGGCCTTTTATCTGCCCTCCTATCTGTCCTACCCCTGGTCTCGGTAGGTCGCCTGCGACTAACCTGCGTTGTCTCGGCCGGCAGGGCCTGCTGTTGGGTAGGATTGGACATGGTCGTGATGGAGGAGAGGTCTTGCACTGTATACGCCGCTTGCAGCATCTATCGGGCAATGGTGTAAAGGTCTACGATTATCCTCATCATCTTGCTCTTATCTTTCTTTACAACTAAGCGGTGTAGGTGGGCACGTAGTTGCGTAAGGTAGGTGCGTCTCTGTCCAAGCACCTGAGAATGGCATGAAGGTTGTTCTAGTTGCCAAAGGCAGTGAAAGCCTTGGAGGGTCCGGAGCAATCTATAAACAAAGAGCATCAGCGAAACTATGGAACAAGTACGAAATGCAATTACAGTTAACGAAATATGTCACCTACCAGGGTTTTCTTGCACTCGGGGAATTGGCTAAGGCCTCTCAATTGCTGAACCCGTTTGGGTTGGATGAAGGTAGTCCAACTATGGGTCAACTGGGCCCCACTCAAAATTACCAGATACTTTCATGAAGACGTTGGCCCATTTCTTCGTGTCGTAGAGCCAGTTCACCAGATGATCGAACCATGGCTGTGTGGCTAGGTAGTACTGACTGTGCGTTGGGTTTTTGGACACTTGATACATTAGTATCAAGTTGGCCACAGTAAAACATAGGCCGTTCCTCTTAGTCAGCCGGATCGCCAAGCACAAAATCCGCCCAGTGTTCACCGACACCTGGCACGACACGAGGCTGAATGAAGCAAAGAAGTACTGAAGGAAGGGGTTCATGGGGAAACGCACCCCACCTTTGATGATGGCAAACAAGGGGAGGAAGATGAAGTCTTTTCCATACAAGATCCTGTCCCCGGTCACCCTCTCCACCTGGACGTCTGACGAGATTTGGTACGCCTCGCTGAACTTGGCGTTAAAGCCCCCAGGACCATTGCCATAGAACTGGCTCTACGGCATTGGACCAAGGGTCGTTAGGAATGGTGGAAGGGCGTCAGGGTCCTTGGGCTTTCCTTTGCCAACCCTCACCCCCTTTAGTTTCGCCAGGTGCATTTCCGCAAGGCATGCTTGCGGAGGGTTCCGAAGAAGTGGATGTGTTGGCCTGGCTCCCGGCAACAACGCGCTTGTCCCACTCGGATTCTTTTGCTCCGGGGCATCTTGGTTGGCTGTACTGTCGCCGTCCTTTGAAGGGTCATCATTGTGGGAGCTGTACAGAATATCCCTTGATGATCCCACATAGGTTCGAAGGGGGATGTCAATGCCCGACACAAGGGGGTGCGGTAGGCCGAGCGAGGTTGCTTGAGCTTTCATCTATGTCCATGCCGCTCGACATACGATAGCCCTTTCCAAGGTTCCGGATCGTCTCCGAACGTCTCGGAAAGGCCTCGGTGTCTATTCTCGACAAGTCTGAATAGGTGCCTGATGAGCTTGGTGAATCTGAGTTAGTGTCCGCCATGATGAATACCTAAAATAAGGGAATAAGGAGGTTATTAGTTTAAGGAACCTACTTTAACATGGCCCAATACCTAACGGCGCCACCCCGGCAAAAGGTGCAATGTGTTCGCCGGGGGAAATGTGGACTCCTCGGCGGGAGACTTAGGGTTTCAAGCAGACGAAACCCTAGAAGTCCTCCCACTCGGAGTTGAAGGTGGTTACTCCATCCACCAAATCGTGGTTTGGTTTGAAAACCCACAGCTGGGCTGCGGTGGGAAACTGCCATCGTTTGTGTTCTAAGTGGTGGACGATGACCAAAGATAGCCGTGAAAACTGAACGAAAATCCTAAAAAACGCTTAGCTTTGAACAGAAAGAAAATAAGTAGTAGCTTTGAAATGAAGGTTTTGACAGCAAGCGATAAAAATGAAGAAACAAAGGTAAAAACAAAGTTTACCTGAGGTTGTTGAAGCTGGTCGATGGTGAAAGAGCACTGGAGCTTGAGCACTAGGGCTTGATCGATGGAGCTTGAGAGCTTCAGTTGCAGAGCAAGGAGGCATAAAGAGTGAGGCGCTGCCTCTCCCACCCCTTTACCTTTTTATAGTAGATGAAGGGGGGAGGGGAGAGGGGGGAAAGTGTACCATCGAAGCACTAGGGGGTTACGCGCGGGAAACCAAGCGATGCGACCCTGGCCAATCTTGTCGTGCCACGTGGTGTCCTTGCGTGTAGAGACCCGTAATTTTTTTAGGCTCGCAAAATATTTTTTTTCTTTATATATAAAAATATAATTGCTCGGTGTGGATGTTCGGTGTCGCGTATTCGTGGAAGGGTACAAGGGTAATTAGACAAGAGGAGCATGTGTATGTGTGTAGTGAGAGCATGAGATCATTTTCCCAATTCTATGATTTCTCCAGGGGAGAAACTGTCCCCATTTTCATCTCTCTCTCGGCAGCCCCTCTCTCTCTCTTCTCCTCTCCTCCGAATTTCTCTCTCTCACTCTCCCAAGTTCTCACCAAAAACCCTCCAAATAACCAAAGACAAAGAAATTCAACCTCCAATACACTTCCTACATGTGATTTCAACGTCAATTTCAGTGGGTTTGAGCTCGGATTGAAGTTTTCCTGGTTGATTTCAAGTTTTGGAGTCAAGGGTTCGGGTAATCTCGTGGGTTCGTCTTTGGAACTCGAGGTAGGGATTTCTATCTCATATTACATGTAAATTAGGTGTTCTTGTGCCCGATTTGAGTTTGAAATGGTTGTTGTTGAGTTTGGATCGAGATCTGTCGTTGCTACGCAATTCGCCTGATTTTTTTTTTCAGTTTCCTACCGGTAGCACTCCTTCCCTACCGGTAGGCTGCCTCAGCTATTTTATCATGCAAAAACCGTGGCTTTACTGTTCAACTTTTAAGAATTTGCCCTGTTCCTACCGGTACCACCTGTTCCCTACCGGTAGGCCCTCAGTAAACCAAAGCGTGGTCCTTTCCATTTCCATTGTGTACTGGTAGGACCTCATTCCCTACCGGTAGAACTTCAGTCCCAGTGCCTGATTTTTTTTTTTAGTCATTCAAAGTGCTTGTTTGGAACCTCTTCTCGCTAAAATTGGTTCATTATGCAAACTCGCTAGTATTAGGAGAATATTACTCGTTTACGTCGTATCCAATAGGTTTACTCATATATGCTTGATAATGTTTGAGCAATGCCACCTGTTCGTGATCTAAAACCCTTTTCGATGAGTTTACGGAGATGCATTATAAATTGAGAAATATGGGCGTTGATACGATTTAGGAATGAACGATTCGCTTGAGCACATAAATGAAATGCGACAGCCTGACATATAATACCGAGTAGTTCGAAGGGTGAGTTGAGATAACAATTTGGGAACAAAATGGAAATACAACCGAATTGACATGTGAATTGTCCATTTAACATCAGTATCCCTTCCTTACCCATGTTCTTGAAATTAGAATTTTGGAAACACGTAGGGTGAAATGCGAAATGAGTAATTGAGAAGTGGATATACGGGGTCATGAGTACCCGGAAAGTATCGTGGGTGTATGGGGCCCTAAGCCCGGAATGTGAAGTGGATATACGGGGTCATGAGTACCCGGAAAGAATCGTGGGTATATGGGGCCCTGAGACCCAGAAAGTTTTTCTCTAGTTCGCTATTGATGAGTTAATGGAGGAGGAGTTACTTAAACTTATATTGGAGATCAAAGGGAGGCGTGTGGGGTTCCTCGGATCGGAATATAAGTCGTTTAATACAGAAAATGTTCTAAATGGAAGTTTAAACAAAAAGGAAATATAAAAGATGACTAATGGATTGACAATCGATAGAAAAGTACTCCGTGAGCCTCGGTTTGCCGATTCGAAGTTGGTTTCCATAGCAACTTCATTTGTTATTGAGAGCTTGACTTCTTGTATTCTAATCTCCTTATTTGCATATAATTTGAGCATAGATTTCTCTACTGGGCACGTGTTTTGCTCAACCCTATCATCCTTTCAGGTACATCTTAAGAGCATTAGCATGGAGCACTTGGCATGCATACCCTTCCCTCCCTTTGAAAGTTAACGCTGAGGATACAACTTAGGTATCTTTGAAAACTCATTTGGGAAGACAAAAATTGTAATTTTCATTCAAATCCTTAGTTTAGCAGTATTGTAATTATTTAGCTTATCTTTAGATTAAACTTTGGGAAATTGAGGCCGGAGTGCCACTGTTGTAACCTTTTGAATTGATGGTGCATAATAAATGAACATGAGAAAGTCTTTTGGGGTTATTATAAGTATACCGCGGAGGCTTTTCCTTATAAAGGTTATTATTATTACGTTAAAAATTGAGGGCGTGACATTGCGCCACTCCATACCTGCAATGCCCCTCTCTACTGCCACGTGGTACCCCACGTCGCTTTGGATATGCCCCAACCATTCGATCTCTGCGCCAAGACGTCCCATCAGTTGCCTCTGCTGCAAAACTCATCATCACGCTACGCGATTCAAAATGCCCCTCCCCCTCGTCCCGTTCAAACAAGGGGGAGAGGGGGCTCGGTGAAATCCGCTCAGCGGTGAGTATATAAGCAGCAATTGTGAACATGGATCTTCTTTGCAATTTGAAACTCCTGCGTTTGATTGGCCACACCATTGGTCATCTCCTCCCACCGCCGAACAACATTGGGAGAAGTTGAGGGGCTATTGTGGTGGCTAGGTTCGGAGAAAGGCCAAAGGGTCCAGCCACGTCATTCTAGCAAATGGTCAACCCCGAGATTCCACGGGTTGATCGGTGATTCGTGTAGTTCGCTCACCTAGGGTCTCAGCCGAACAATCATTGCAGAGGTGACTTGTCGAACTAGGCTCGTCCGGTTTGAGAGGTCCCGGAGCTTAACTGCGTCCGGTTGGCTTGACGATCTCCTGTTGCCTGGCATGCTCTCGCCGGACCAAGGTGACTTGATATAATGGAGCGTCTTGGTCATACTGCCGGATGTACACATCCGGATACATAACCTGATGCCGAGCCACCGCAGTCCCCTTACTTGGAGAGGAAGTCAGGTAGAGTTGGACAGGTGGGAGGGTCAGGTGTTGTGACAGGTAAGGGCCAACAGGTGGATGGAAGCTGGCGTGACACTGCTCAACTTGGCAAATGAATGGGCTGTAGAGCTCATGATAGGCTTTGGATAAGAACAGGCCTGTTTGAGCATATCAACTTGGCTCAAACCACCGAGCGCGTGGTGCTCACGCGTGGGTTGGGCTCCAAGTTACCTCTTCCTATAAAAGGAGTGCTCCTCTTTCAGAAGAAGGTAAACCTTTCTCTCTCCCCCAAAACTCTCATATCTACTATACTAACTTGATTGTCGGAGTTCCCATCCCGGACTCCCAACGATCTGGGTTTGGCACTAACATGTTTGCTATGCGTACAGGACCCCGTCTCCTCCTAACCCAAAGGATCAACTAGTCCTTCCAGGCTCCAAGAGGGTTCACAACCGAAGAAAGCGCTTCCCACACAGTTTGATGGGAAAAAAAGATATAGAAGAGTAATACTTATTTTTGAAGACCTTTATTGAGCAAAGAGTACTCTTTACTTGAACAAATATCAAAAGTATAGAATTTGGGCATAAAAGATAAGGAGGAATAGTTATATTCTAGGATTAGCTATGATTGAGAGGTTAAATATCAACCTATAACAGGTAAGAAAATATATATGAAATTCTGGTTAAGACTCCTTCCAAAATTTTCAGCCACTTATTTGTATCAGCCTAATTACCTGCCATTCCTCAAATCCTTGCCAGCTCTCTGGGTTCATCTTCTGGACGGCCAAGACCAATCCACTACCATTCGTATCATAAAGCCAACCCTCGTAAACTTTCCCAAAGCCTCCTTCCCCCACCAGTCTATCCTTTCTGAAATTTTTAGTAGCGTTCTTCAATTCTAAAAAGCTGAAGATCCTTAAATTGGGGGTGGGTAAGATCTGCCCTTTCAGATATGCCTCGTTGCTGCCACTTCCAGCCAAGGACGTGAAGTTCCTAGGGATGTTGTTTCCAACTGAGAAGCGACGGAATTGAAGAGTGACATTCTTCCACTGCAATCTTGAGCGGGTCAAACCATGGTCCGGAAGTGATTTTTCACAATTTGAATCATGTACCTTTCTTTTTTTCCACTTGATATCCATACTTTTAGCTAGAAATTTAATACTCCTCTGAAACACCTTGCTTACCTTTCCCTTTGACCTATTCTGGCCTTGGGTGTTCTCTCTTTCTGCGTTCTCACCGAACTGCTCATACACAGAGCCACCAACACTAAGATCCTCCTCCTCCTCCTCCTCTGTGGAAGGAACCATGCATGGATTCTCTGAAGCCAATACCCACTCGAGTCTCACCAGGACATCAGCCATTGTAGGCCGCCCCTTTGGATGACTATCTAAGCATTTATTTGCAATTTCTGCAAACACCTTCAGACAATGTGGCGAGATTTGGTCCCTCAAATTAGGGTCAATAAGTTGATCAAGTTTGTTCTCTTCGATGACTTGTTTAGCCCATAGGACTAGACTACGTGGCTCCTCATCGACCTTTGTATCAACTGCTGGCCTCCCACAAAGCATTTCCAACAGGACAACACCAAAGGCATACACATCTGATTTCTTAGTTAGCCTATGGGTCAAAAAATATGCTGGATCGAAATACCCAAATGAGCCTTTAACATCTGTGCTAACGTGCGTGTGTGTATGGCTTGCTGAGACCAGTTTACACAACCCAAAATCTGAAATCTTAGCTATCCAGTCCTTGTCCAGTAGAATGTTTGTGGTCTTCACATCACGGTGTATTATACCGTGCCGAATACCTGTATAGAGGTAATCCAATCCACGAGCAGCACCTATACAAATGTTGAGCCTTTGCTCCCATGACATATGCCCATCGATACCATTACCATTGGTTTTAAATTTGTAGAGATGATCGGCAAGTGTACCGTGCTCCATAAACTCATATACAAGGATCATCTCATTGTGTTCACTGCAGTAGCCTAAAAGACTTACGAGATGCGTATGCCGAAGCTTGGAAAGCATCTCTATTTCTGTCCAAAACTCTTTTGCCCCTTGTTTAGACTTCAAATTCAAATGCTTTAAGGCAACTGTTGCTGCCCCATCATCAATAAGCGCTTTGTAGACCTTACCAAATCCACCTCTTCCAATGACCAATTCCTCATCGAAGTTATTGGTCACTGATATGAGCTCAGCAAGTGGGAAACGGCGACACAAGCCCTCCAATGTTGACAAAGAGAGATTTCTCCACCCACTATTTTCACCTAAAACGCGTAATTCGTAAACAATGATATTCAGCACAGTGAGTAAAATTACTACACCTGTTGCAATGGCATGTCCTCCAGAAGCAAAAACTAACTTCTTGGACTTTGGAGATGTTGAAGCACGTGCTAGCGGCACCGGGTTAACCCCAGCAAGATTTTTGTCGGGGTTGCTCAACTTGAATACCTCTATCCCCTTGAGAGTTGCATATGTTGGTTCAGTCAATTCATGATTGTGTGGGTGCAACACTATGAGCAAATCATGCTTGCCCTCCGTCCTATCTCCTTCCATCATCGCCACATAGTCCTTATACACTGCAATTCCATTTCCACCGCTCCATTCAACAAGGTCACCTTTAGCCTCAACAACCTGTTCATTAACAAAGATACTAAACTCCATCCGGCCATTCTCTTTTATCCCATATTCAAGCTCACAGAAATGTAACCTAAGGAGGTACCTAAATCCCAAATCCACAGGTAATCTCCATGTAAAATTGAATTGGGTATTGCTCGTTTTCTTATCTGGAGCCATTGACCAAGATGTTTGGTAAACTTTTTGAGGAGCAGTATATGGTGGTATACTTGAATATTTGATTGGAATTGTGGTAGTAACTGGCTGGATACTTGATTTTTCCAACAGATAATTCGAGTCCTTGTACCAATCCCAGAACATACCTGTATCTTCTGTGGATGAAATGGAGCTGCTGCCAATGTTTAACCGGTGTACCTTCTCCAGAGCAATGCTCTTATCCACAGTAAACCGATCACGCTTTCCAATAATCTGTGCAGCTGGAGTACCCTCAGGAGTATAATAAAGTGCAGCTGGCGTTGAGATGATTTCAATCCCATTGACAAAAGCATATGCCTCGTCAGAATTACCACTTCGTGACGGGGAGAACGTTACGATTAATGGTTGATCCTCTTCCACGTGCACACAATACTCTTTAACAAGTTATTGTAAGCCCAAAGCATCAACTGTAAGGGAAGCACTAAAGTTGCTAAGAAGTGTATAAGGACCAGCTTTCACAGTAAAAAAGGCCTTGGACCTTTTGAAACCACCCTGGTACAAAGCTGGATAGAAATGGAGACGTATAAGTTTCTGACCTGGATTGACATGGAATGTATAGGTGAATGGCCAACGGGAGAGTTGTGCCATTGCGTAAGGGATTTGATCAGAGGGAAGGAGTTGGTCAGTGGCTTTTGAGCTGATCAATTTGCTCTTTGAACCATGTAATGAATTGATGTATTTGGAGCCGGTATCACCGATCCATTGCCGGGTATCTGCAGAAATTGAGTTACCGAAGGAGCCGCAGTTGAGGACAACGTGATCAAGCTGTTGGGAATAAAGATTAGGGGAGTTGATGGCTAGTGAAAAGGTACTTTGATGGAGGACGAAGTAGAGTGGGACTACTGCAATTGAGAGTAGATAAGGAAACATTTGTGTGTGTGTGTGCGCACGATGTGAATTGGAACTATTGAGAGATTTTGGGAATGTTCATATATAGTGAAGGAGAGAGGAGGAGATTGCTGATGAAAACGGTTGAAATATTTGAGGGTGGAGAAGGAAGGCAAAGACTTGGTTAATTAGTCAACTCCCAAAGAAAAGTAGAACTCTTCTGCTCAAGACATTTCGTGGAACATGATCTAGAAATGCTGGTACAGTAAGGTATATTATTAGTCAATAAAGCCTGCCTAGAAACCTAACAGGACCTATTCTTTTTCTGCCCTCTGGTGGTTATAGAGCTTCTTCTTCTTCTTTTTTTTTTTTTGACGTCAAAGATAACATTTTTTCTGTAAATAAACCATTACGAAAGTCCATATTACACCCCTACCTAGAAACAAAAAACTACAGGAGAAAATTGCAACACTGAAATTAAAACATAAAATTAAAGGATATACTTTTGAAGCTTGATTCCTGAACCAAAACTTGTCCCCAAAAAATAATGATACATTACAGAAAACATAAAATTTCTTACAACTGATCAGTGGAAGAGGATCAGCCCTAAGGTAGAGCTTGAAAAATGCCTTCTCATCTTGAAATGTTCGACATTATCTGAACTTTGTTCCAAGTTATACGAAAGAAAATTGCAACATTGTAGCTTGGCCGTGCCCCTAAAGTCAGACCCGTAACAAAACAAAGAGGATATTGCACTGCGTGTGTGACTGGGTGCCATCTTTCATTACCTTGTTAGTTTGGATGGTGCTGCGACAACATTATCTCTAAACACTAGAATGATTCGACGAAAAATAACACTTATTCACACAGCAAAATATATAATAAATAAATTCTATTGGTAATATGTTTAGAATTTGATATATTCACCTCCATGTAGGCATAAACGTGGCTCCTTCCACCTTTTGATCAATTCCTGCTTCCTATCACACAACCAAATATGGCAACCAATCGTAACTTAAAGCTAATTTGCGAGGTAGACGAAAACCAGATTCCCCTTCGTGACTATCAAACCTAGCTCAACGAAACAAAAAGATAAAAGGAGCTCCTTACCCTCCCAGTTGCTAATTGCGCCACATGCTTTGCCACTGATATCGCACAAATACATGCTCAGTACTGCAGCTGTTGGACACAAAATAGCATCATATTCACCAGTCAATGCTAAATCAGATACAACTCTACACTACCAAGCGGAAATAGACCAGGTGACGGAGGTAACCATACAGCTCACTTTGATTCATCTGATCTGATCCATCTTACAATCAATTTACTTTGTTGCGATTGCCTTAACTACGTGCATTTCAACTCCGTGATTGTTTATCCGCAAAAGTATCTTTACAATGTATCAAGACCAACGTGAAGAAGGCCACAGTTACAAATGAAATGGGAAAGGATTTTTACCCACAGAGTGTCCTTGATTAAAGCCTAAGAAATTTGGTGAGACTCAGCAGCGATACGACCTACCAGTGCCATCAAGCTCATCTTTTATATACTGTCCTCATAGACAAGACCTACACCATTGAAAGGAAGAGTTCCACAAACAATTAAGCATATGCCAAAATCTTAGGCAGAGCTCAGCTCGGCTCAGTTATGTACCAGAAATCTACATGGGTCACTACAAATGATGACCATAGCTTTTCAGCAATGTCGAATTTGTAGCATGAAGATCTTCAATCTCTGTATGCATCCAGCCTGTGTTAGAAAAGACCTTCAGAAGCTGATGATATAGCGAAACAGATGTACAATCTTTTTCCAAATGTACAAGACAGTCCTGGAAAAAGAGGTAAGGTCTCGCTTTCCTTTGCCACTCAAGTGTATGGCATTTGCCATGCTTAGGCCCCTTCTTTCCTTCCCTAATGAAAGAGTCCACCGCCTGCAACAATTAATTTGAGTACCCAAAAATGGAGTATGATCTGTACTAAAAAAAATCTATGAAAAGGTTGTAAGCACCTGTATATCTGAAATCATAGTAGAACAATGAAAATAAGCACAAGTGTTTTAGACCATAGCTGAAGCAGCTTAATTTATTCAAAGACTTCCCGAACGATTCATTCCAACCCTCTTGTTACATGCTGATACTAACTGGCCTGTTCCCTTTTATCTCACCACACCAACGTTGAACGTCATAAAGCCAATTTCTCATCTACTTCAGTGCTGTACAATAGCCAAACAGGACTCCTCAAACCTGTAGGGTTTAAGAAATCAGGCATCTAATATCTGAGAACGAAAAAAGGATGAATAGCTTCTTTAGGATACGAGACACAAGAATATTGCAGCCGATCCCTCTTTGGAGTACTCTGCAAATGAATACTCCTTCACTTGCATTTCTTCTGGGGCTGAGCAAACCCCCAGCCAAGCACAACCACCCGATCAGCAGCCCTAATGCAAGACTAGCAATGCAGTGTACAAAATGGAAAACAAATTAAATCTCTTTATTTTTGGGATAAGGCAACGAGGGATGGCACAAAATCAGCATTTCCTTCATTTGTCATCTTTGTTGATTCATTGAAACTATCAGACTATGTGACGAGTGCAAATAACAGTGAATAGACTTCTTTTTCATTGATCAAACTCACATTAAACCAGAATGATATGATGTGCCTAATCCTCCCCACCTATTAACGAAAAAAACATCCACACTTTTGGAACCTACCTATAGCTTCAATATCTCAACGTCAACAGCATTGTTGTTAGGCTTCTCTTTCATTGATCAGACTCGCATTAAAAAATAACCTGCTTAATCAAGCAAATAGTAGCACAACTTCATCCTTGCTGGATTGACAAGTAAATCATGGATGGAATTGAGGGGCCTCTTCACATCAGTAGTAAAAGGTTTACTAATGCGAGGATTCGTGTATTTCCTTCTTCTTCTTCTTCTTCTTCTTTTTCTTCTTCTTCTTCTTCTTTTTCATTAAGATTGGTAGGATGGTTATGATGCTGCATGCAAAATTGAAATTCCAGATTAAAGACATTAGTTTGTGACACATGATTATTGATACCGTTAGCGAAACAATAAGAAAGCAAATTCTTCTTGGTCTAGTATGGTGAACTATCACCATAAACAGATGACCTGCATCACTATAACAAAAGCAACCAGAATAGGTAATTATTTGACCGCCATCAGTTTTCAAAAATTAAGAAGCTTGAAAGATCTTGGGAAGTATGCTTTTATGCAAAAATTTCGTCAACTTGGAAAGCACGTACTGACCCCATTTTCAACAACAAAATTTCGAAGGAAGAAGAGGTTGTGGATATATATTGTGAAGACAAGGGGTGGATTTTTGGATCAAAGAGAAATATGATTTGAAGGAGTATTCCATCAAAGGTTTCAAGTGGTGTCTAGCAGGTATCAGAGTTCAGAGGCGAAGTCTTCATATTAAGTGGTGGTATTTTCGGTGCCTTCCAATGTCTTATTGTATGCTTTTCTTATTCTCCTTTTGTTGGTTGCTGTTTAGCATCTGATCTCCTTAGCCAGAGATGCCAACTTGTTTGGGATTATTCTAAGTGTGATACGTCTTCAACCCTTCTCGATGTAACCTCTTCGTGCTTTTAAGAAATTTTCTCATTGCCTATCAATTTTTTATTTATTTTTGCTAGTGAACCGTAGCAAGTGGACCCTACACTAGCTAGCGAGTGTTCGATGTTTGTCCATCCAACAAACTATAACTATGTGGAACCATCTCATATAAATTATCCCACAAGAACAAAAATTATTCCTCCATCCGTCCGATAAAGCTAGCCCCTTACAAAATTACGTGCAATTTTTGAACTTAAAAATAATGTACTTACCAAAATAATTTTTTAATTTTTTTGCACAGTTCAAAAGATCTTATCAAAATCCAAAAAATTATTTCGTTAAGTACATTATTTTTACTGCCTAATCTGCAGCTCTAGTGTAAAAGACTTTGCCGGTCCAAGAACTTTGAAAAACCATCAAGTGCTTTCGAGGCTCTGTATACCTGAAAACTCTGGTTTTTGGCAAAGGCGTGAATGCGTTGAGTGCGGGCGTGCCAAGACTTATAGCGCCTAACTTTTGATGAAGATTCCCGTGAATCTTGACTTCTAATGTAAGAGCGATTGCGTGTGACCCAAAGGTTAAAGATCACAATGAGGTTCGTGGTTTGCCACACAGTTGTGGACTTCAAATTTCCTAGTCATATAGGAAATGGGACGTAAAAGCGTAAACTTTATTACTCCGGGATAATAAAGTTTGATTACAAGAAAAGTAAAAATCCAAACTACTTGATGAAGTGAATTTAAATGGGGTTTGAGCACGAGGTACTCGATAGACTACTCTGCTGAAAGTAGAAAAGTATTTGTAAGCGTTGAGCTTTGATTGGTATTGGACCCGTTTTTCATCTTGTGAACTTGTATTTATAGCATGGTAATGTGCATATAAATTGATTTGGGTCTCTAGGCCTGCCCTCTCTGATGCCATTTGGCTTTGATTTGGGGGCATGGTTTTACGACAAAACGTCCTTGTAGCTCCTCGGTTCTTGGAGGTTTAGGGGGGCCACTGTTTTAGTGGTATTCTGAGAGCAGCCACTTTGTGCATATATTGCCAAAGGCTAGGTCTATCTCCAATTATCCCCCGCCCATACCTCCAATGATTAGGGACTAGATGGGTTATGTTGTTGTTGTTGAACTTGTTTTTATAGGCACAACAGTAAGTTGATTTAGGCCTGAATCTGAATTCTACTTTGCTCCACAGGCCGACATGTGTCCCATGATGTTCCTTCTTTCATGCATGCAAGATCATGGGCAGTTTTCAGCAGTTGAAAGATCATGGGTGACATGGCAAATAACTCCCCACTTCCGCCTTTTGTGCTAGCTTGACATGTGGCCTATAAGCCTCCAATTTTCCCTCCAAAGTGGCAGTTATGGGAAATTACTCCACGTCAGTCTTCTTTGCACATGAAGAAAATAAATATCATGGAGATCATGGGCTAATTGTTTCTCCATTGACTGCAATGTGTCTTTTATTTTTGTGCCCACCAGAAAAATGAAAACTAACCATTTTCTTTTGTGGAGAAAAATGGTCTATTGCTTCGTTCTCCAATATAATGTGCAATAATACCCCAAGCGTAGGGTTTAACACGTCGATTGAAGCATAATAACCGGAAATCCGGGATCGTACCCAAGGGAATAATTAAATGACTTCGCTGGATTTGTAGAGCAAGTAAGGGCTTTCGGCCTTTAGACGGCCAACTTTGTTTTACTTTGAAAGGTGGAAATAAAAGGGCTAAATTAAAAATGAATTAACTAGAGAAAAGATAGGCTAGGTCTAGGAATTATTAGCACCCAAGACTCGAGCTAGATCACACTCTTCACCCAACTACACAATTTAAGATACTTGATTATAGTTCTCAAATCGGAAAATAGAATGATTTGAGAACCAAGCTAGCTCTAGAATTCATTTGACAAATACCTCGTGCGAAAGAGCTCTAAGCATCTTATGTCACCTCGGTAATTTATCAAACAAACCCGAACCCCACGTCAATTTTCAAATCAAAGTTTAAAGCTTTATTGGGTGTAAAGTGCAATTTTTGCCCGAGCCATGAGATGCTAATCATCCCATGACCTAACCCTTGAAACTACTCACCCATATCTAGAGAGATAGGAGTAAGCAAAAATCTAGCTAACATAATGAAATAACAAGACTTGAAATAAACTAGAGATTAAGATAGATCAAGAGAAAATAAACAACTTTAATTAAGGCAACAATAACAAAAATTAACAACTAAGGACATAAAATTAAAAGATGAGTGCTGAAAAAATGAAGAACAGCAAGAACAATTTGAATTGCAATCAAATCTAATCCTAGATCTAGAAAAATAGTACTCTTGAATCTATGCTACTTGTTTGTACAAATTAATGACATAAGCTTTTATACTCCGGAGATCCGCGCCTGGAATATTCCCAAGATACTCAGAAAATCCACTCTTAAGTCCCTCGGCATCGATGGCAACGGCCTTAGAGTGCGTTGCTATGGGGCTCGGCATCGATGTAAAAAATTGAGGTCCATCGATGCCGAGATGACTAAGGGTCTGGGCCACTAAGAGGCTCGGCATCGATGGGATGTATGGATTTACATCGATGCCGAGGTCAATAGTGGGGTGCTGCCTTGGCTGTCAACCTTTTGCTCGGGCAATGGTGTGTTCTGCTCGGGCAAATCTACTCCTGCCTTGGCTATGACAACTTCTGCCTTGGCCACCCAGCTTCTGCTCGGGCAAATCTGGTTCTGCCTTGGCCATCGGACTTCTGCTCGGGCAAATCAACCTCGGCCTTGGCAATGACAGCTCTTGCTCGGGCAAATCTACTTCTGCTCGGGCAATGACGTGCCTCATGTAACGAAAACTCCCTTGTTTGGCGATTTACCTACAAAATAAAACTAGAACACTATACGAGCAAACAACGTTAACAATAACTAATCAGTAATTAAATTCAACTAAAACTAGATACTAGTG
Organism: Rhododendron ovatum; assembly: GCA_019656835.1. Lineage (NCBI taxonomy): Eukaryota > Viridiplantae > Streptophyta > Magnoliopsida > Ericales > Ericaceae > Rhododendron > Rhododendron ovatum. The sequence goes on from CM033800.1 coordinate 20,028,004, forward strand.
CACCCTACATTACATTCTCGGGTGCTTATCACACCCCCCAACTTAAGGTTTGCTAGTCCCTAGCGAACGAAATGCAGAAAATCAAAACATAAGCAACTATGCAATCCTTCCGAATTCACAACTTAGAACATGCTCAATTCTGTAACCTAGCAAGAGTTCAACAATCCAGCTTTTTATTTCATTTCTACAACTCATATTTTCAGCGTTCAATTAAATAGGCTAAATATCAAGCAAGTTGAAGAGCAAGCTAAAAAGGTTCGTGTCCTCGAACAATGGGAGGATACGGGACACAGAACCTGCGAATTCAGACTAAACCATATCCACCGAATCAGTGCTTGACAACAGGCAACAGCGAACAAGAAATACTATGCCTCAAACAACTAAAGCACTTTTATTCAACAGAATTGAAAACTAGCAGATGATATTTGGATAACGAAAGGAAAGCATGCCATTAACTAGTTATGCAAGTATCAGACAGTCAATCAAAATGGAATCCATATGCATAAAAGATCAACTAAGGACTTCATTAGCTTATAATGACCTTGGTTACAAAGAACAAGTTAGCAAAAATGGGCGACGGTCTATCACTAGCTTGGTTTAACTACCCGAGTGACCGCCGCCAACATGAGAAATAAACCAAGTCAAGGCCAAACCGGCCAAACCAATAAACCAACTACTAACTAACAATGTGCAAAGCTATACTGCAAAATGAAAATGCAACAAAACAAAGTAAAAGGATAGGATAGTTGGCATGTCAACCAACCAAGACCCCGACCAAGTAAGGGAATTTCTAGAGCCACCGACTCTCTATCAAATCATCACCATGCCACCACCTCATCATCCTGTCAGCAAGCCATCTAATCAGTCAGCCAACTCCTCACTCTCGTATCTTGCAAAATCATCACTCACTTCCCCCTCATCAACTGGCTCGGGGACATACTTCACCCCATGCTGCTGCTCCAGAATCGAAGTCTGCCAAGCTATCTCTCTCCTCTGTGCTTCCTGTTCCCTCATCATCTTTCTCCTCTCAGCCTTCTCCTTCCTTTGACTATTGATTATCGAAACCCCTTAACAAAACAACTTCTTGAGCCAAGACCCCTGTTTGTCCTTTCTCGATGGCATCGTAGTCAAGTAATCCCTCTTTCTTGCTTGTTTACCCTTAGCCGTGTGAATCTGAGATGAGCTTTTCACATCAAAAGTGTCATCTATGGGCCTCGGAGAAAGTTCTTCCAATTGCTCATAAGCTGTGCCCTAACTCCTTTTTCCTTACACAAGCTAGTAATCATACATGGAAATGGCATATTGGCAGTAATCAAAGTATTGGCCCTAAAATCACGCAGTTGAGTAAAGATAAACATAGCCCAATCAACTATCAAATCATTAGCCGTCAATGCAAACAAAATCTCTCCCCTCTTCCTGGTTGGTCTACTCTCTGAGCCTCGGGGATAAAGGTTATAATGTATCACTTTGTTCAAGAATCTAAAACTTGCTTTGAAATTTCCAGGCACATGGGGTAATGAAGCCAAAGCAGGGTCATGATATAACGTCTCATTCACAACTTGTAAATCAATCAACTCGTCCTTCCTAGGGTAGTTCACAGACTCAGGAGGGGGTCTTTGAATTTTCAAATACGCAGCAATATCATCAGGAGTAATAACAACATCTATTCCTCCTACTTTTGAAAAAATCCCAATAGCTGGATCACTTTCCCAATCACCCTCAGGAATAATCATAAACTTATAAAACTCAATAACAGCATTTTTATTATATCCCAATAACGGCTCAGTCCAGAAATTCAAACCTTTCCTCATGATGTACTGAAGCCCCGTGTGATCATCGGGCAATGCTGTAGCATCCACTTGCCTCTCATTTTTGAACTTTCTGCCCGTAAAACTATCCTCCCAAACCCTCCTCTTATCCGCTGCAATCTGACTCGGAGTTTGCCTCCTCCGCTTACTCCTAGACCCCGAAGCTTCCGCGGGCTGATTTTCTTCTTCGCTTTCAGCCATAAAATCATCCTCCTCTTCAATTTCAGGTTGAGAAGAGGGAGCACGATGCGCGGTTTGTTTGACTCTCGGCATTGTAGGTTTGAAAAAGGCTAGGGTTTTTATTTTTTATATTTTCGGATTTTTTTGTGGGATTTTTCTAGGGTTTCGATTTTTGGTGAGAAAATGGAATATAGGGTAGGATTTATGGTGGGGAGTGGATATATGGGTGGAAAATAGGAAGAAATAAGGGATTAAAGTGGAAAAATAAGAAAAAATTCAGATTTAAAGAGGGGAAATTGGGTTTACCTTGATTTTGGCTGAAAAACTCGAAATTGATGGAAGAAACCTATGTATTATTGATGAAGATGGAGGATTGGGGGATTTTGTGGGTAAAGGTGGAAGATTTAGTGGGTGAATTGAAGGTTTGGGGCTAGGGTTGATGGGATTTTCAATGGAGACAGTCGGCTGGGAATATGAATTTGGGTTTTGAATGTTGGATCGTGCACTGACTTGGGGCTGATCTGCTACCCTAACCACCTCGGCAGCGATGTCAAATCTGGGATCCCATCGATGCCGAAGCTATTAGTTGCTTAGAGGGGTATGCTGCTCGGCATCGATGTCATCTCTTTCTTCCCATCGATGGCGAAGCTGCTAACGGCCCACTTAACTCCTTCGGCAGCGATGTAAACTCTTTCTTCCCATCGATGGCGATCTGCTTAACTCAAAAAGTTTTGCTTTTCTTCATTTTGGTCCCCAGAACTTCCAACAATTTCCTCAACACCCCCAAAACACCTTTTAAACAATGAGAACTCAACCAAACAACCCTCCAAACAACCGGTCGCCTAGGCTAAGCAAAGAATGGGAGAATAACAGGATGCAAAATAGGACAAGGTGACCCATATGTGGTATAATCATGCAAAGAATGCCTTGTATCCTTTCCTAAGTGCGCTTTGGATTCCGAAATGATTGAAAATCGACATTTAAACACAACTAGGCATGGACATGCGATTATTCACCTAACTACAAGCATTTTATTGAGAAGATGGGGATATGGGCCAAAACTTGCTCAAAAATTTGCTCAACACTTAAACCATTCAATTGTCAACTAAGCATATGCAAGTTAAGAAGCACAAAATTCTTAGGATAGCTACGAATTCTTGCTAACTAACAACGATTGAGCATGCAACAAGTCATGAACAAAACTAAAAACTATGACAAAAAGAAGGAATTGCAAGTAAAAACCTTTTATTTATTTTTGAAATTTTCAATTTTCTCATGTTTTTTGGTTTTTCAATTTCTATTGTTTTTGAATTTTTGAAATTTCACAAAAATCACAAAAATCAACCAAATAGCACATAAGCTAACCCCTCCCCCCAACTTAAAGTGATGCTATGCCCTCATAGCATTAGGAACAAGAGCGAAGAAAGGAAGAGTGCGCGGATGTACCGTCCAAGGGGAATGTCAACCCCTAAATACCTCGACCAAGTTGGAGGATTTTATGTCATTGTTTTGCTCCAGCCAGATTAGATGCTTCTAGGGTTTACTCCTTCGGTTCTACCAACTCGGAACCACAGCTAGTCACACAGGGCCATATCCAAAGCTTTATCGGACTAACAACCGCGGCGCTTAGCCGCACCCATGCTTAGGGCTCCTGAACACCTCACTCACTCCGGCTTTAGACCCAATCCACCAAGGCTGGTGTGGTAGCAAATAAACCCTGTAGAATACTTAAGAGAACGACCTTCCACAAAACAAATAACATTAGAACCACCGGCCCGTGTTATCCGGCTTCCAAATAAAACAAAAACTAAAAGACAAAACATAAAAACAATGCAAAGAACAAATGAAAGCATGCAGAACACAATGAAATGCACCACCCGATCATCACGCGATCACACGAGTCATACTTTTCTTCCCATCTCTCACCGTTGGGGTAAGAAATGGGTGGCTATACTAGACCGTCGAAAATTTGTTATGCTAGCGCCCGTTATAAAATCTATCGCTTGACCTCGCCAAACAATGAAGTCCAACGTCCCCTAGGATCAAAACAAAACAAGATGCAATACAACCTAGTGTGCACTCTAGGCAATATCAAACCTCACTCATAGACCTAAGTTGCCTCCGATTAGGGGAAATCACGGAGAGCATGGATCATTAACGATAAACTATTACCAAGAAGAACTAATGAAAGCCCTTTTTACACTAACACATTGGTGAAATCTTTTGCATGTGAGATATCTCCAAGATTTTATTCAATGCAAACATAGAACAAAACAAACAAAACAGAACAAAACAAAACATGCATAACTAATACTAACAAAGAACAAAGCAAGAAAGAAAGAACAAATATGTACAGTATATACAAATTTAATATCAGAACTCAGAGCGTCAAAGTCACAGCTAGACTCTGCCAAACAATGAAGTCCAGCGTCCCCTAAGATCGTAACCAGGCAAACAAACAAGATAGAGCCAAGTGCGTTAGCACGGGAATATCAAGGCCAAACCTAAGGATCTATACCGCCCCTGTTGGGGCTAATCTGGGAGACGTGAGTGGTTTACTGTGAATTACTCCTATCAGAAAAGCTAATTAAAGCCCTATGTCATTGATATTAAATGATTTGCCCTTCGAACCGGAGCTGGGCACACGATCCTTCTTTTAGTAGTGGTGTGCGAAGCTACATATACCCAAGTCAATGGAGGGTACCCCCTACTCGGGGGCCGGGTCCGACAAACAGTTAAGTTCAGCGGTTACGCTTTCGCTCCCTGTGTAATTTCAAGTATCAAAACTAATCAACCGTGTAAACTGGATCGATTAACTCCTCATCCGGCTCTCCAATCTCAAAAGTTCCAAGAAACGGTTTAAGCTTTTGGCCATTAACTTTAAAAGATTTACCATTTAACGGATTCATAACATCAACAGCACCATGAGGATAAACATGTTCAACAACATAAGGTCCCGCCCAACGAGAACGTAATTTACCGGGAAACAAATGAAGCTTCGAGTTGTATAGGAGTACCTTCTGTCCAACCTCAAACTCTTTCCGGTGAATTCGCTTGTCGTGGAAAGCCTTAACCTTTGCTTTGTAAATGGCGGTGTTGTCATAAGCATCTCTCCGAATTTCTTCAAGCTCATTGAGTTGGAGCTTTCTGTGTACTCTTGCGTCCGGTAAATGATAATTGAGAGTCTTCATTGCCCAATATGCTTTGTATTCGAGCTCTACCGGAAGATGGCATGCTTTTCCAAAAACCAAACGATACGGTGAAGCTCGTCTTGTATGCTGTACGATAAGCCCAAAGTGCATCGGTCAAGCGAAGACTCCAATCTTTACGGTTCGGATTCACCGTCTTCTCCAAAATGTGCTTGATTTCCCTATTTGCTAACTCGGCTTGCCCATTTGTCTGAGGATGATAAGCAGTGGAGACCTTGTGAGTGATTCCATACTTCTTCATTAATGCCCCAAAAACATGATTGCAAAAGTGAGTTCCTTGGTCGCTTATGATTGCTCTCGGCATCCCAAAACGTGAAAGAATGTTGTCCTTGAGAAATTCCACCACCACCTTGGCATCATTGGTCCGTGTTGCGATGGCTTCTACCCATGTTGAAACATAATCAACCGCCAATAAGATGTACAAGTTGCCGAAAGAAACTGGAAAAGGTCCCATGAAGTCTATGCCCCAGCAATCAAAGATCTCAACCACCATAATGTTAGTCAATGGCATTTCGTCCCTCCGAGACACGCTCTCAAGCTTTTTACAACGCTCACAAGCTACACAGAAGTGATGAGCATCCTTATGCAATGTTGGCCAATAAAATCCACATTGTAGCACTTTGGTAGAAGTCTTCTTAGAAGAGAAGTGGCCTCCATAAGCTTCTGAGTGACAAAACTCAAGCATTCTTCCTTGATCTGAATCAGGAACACAACGGCGCACTATTTGATCTTGGCAATACTTGAAAAGATAGGGAACATCATAAGAGAACATTCGTACTTCATGAAGGAACCGACGGCGTTCTTGAGGAGTCCAATGTGGCGGTAAGAGTCCCGTAGCCAAATAATTCACTATATCCGCAAACCATGGGGCACTCGAAACAGCAAACAATTGTTCATCCGGAAACGTGTCTACAATAGGTAAACTTGGAGTAGGATCCTCGAACTGTAACCTTGATAAATGATCGGCTACCACATTCTCGACACCTTTTTTATCCTTGATAGTCAAATTGAACTCTTGGAGAAGTAGAATCCATCGTATCAAACGAGCTTTGGCATCTTGCTTGGTAAGTAGGTACTTGAGAGCAGAGTGGTCCGTATACACAACAATAGGGGTGCCTCCAATAAGATAAGACTGGAATTTATCAAGAGCAAACACTACCGCAAGTAACTCTTTCTCCGTGGTAGTATAATTCACCTGAGCGTCGTTCAAAGTCTTGCTTGCATAATGGATAACATACGGATGCTTGTCCTTCCTTTGCCCCAAAATAGCTCCTACAGCATAGTCACTTGCATCACACATAAGCTCGAACGGAAGACTCCAATCCGGTGGTTGCACAATAGGAGGAGAAGTGAGACTAGCCTTCAACTTAACAAAAGCTTGCTCACACGCGGGGGTCCATTCAAACGGAACGTCTTTGACAAGAAGATGGCATAAGGGTCGAGAGATAGCACTAAAGTCTTTGATGAATCGACGATAGAATCCGGCATGCCCGAGAAATGAACGAATATCCTTCACGCATTTTGGAGTCGGGAGATTGGAAATGAGATCGATCTTAGCCTTATCCACCGCGATACCATCTGACGAATAATATGCCCCAAGACAATCGCTTGAGTGACCATGAAGTGACACTTTTCCCAATTTAGAACCAAATTCTTTTCTTCACACCTCGTTAAGACTTTCTCCAAATTAGCCAAGCACGAATCAAACGAATCACCAAAAACCGAGAAATCATCCATAAAAACCTCTACTATCTTCTCAACCATATCACTAAAAATCCCCATCATACATCGTGAAAAAGTTCTCGGAGCATTGCACAAACCGAAAGGCATACGACGATAAGCGAACGTTCCGAATGGGCAAGTGAATGTCATTTTCTCTTGATCCTCTAGAGCAACTTCAATTTGATTGTAACCGGAATAACCATCTAAGAAACAATAGAATGCATGGCCGGCTATCCTCTCCAAGATCTGATCAATGAATGGTAAGGGAAAGTGATCCTTTCTGGTACTTGCATTGAGCTTCCGATAATCAATACAAACTCTCCATCCAGTTTGAACACGAGTAGGTACAAGCTCATTCTCCCCATTTCGCACAATTGTAACTCCAGATTTCTTTGGTACAACTTGAATCGGACTCACCCATTTACTATCGGCGATAAGATAAATGATTCCCACGTCCAAGAGCTTCAAAACTTCAGCACGAACTACATCCTTCATAATCGGGTTTAAACGACGTTGAGGTTGGCGAGACGGCTTGACATTATCCTCCAAAGCAATATGGTGAGAGCAAAGAGTAGCATCAATCCCTTTAATATCAGCAATTGTCCATCCTATAGCCTTCATATGCCTCCTTAGTGAATTGATCAACTTCATCTCTTGGATATTCCCAAGAGAAGAGGAAATAACCACAGGATAAGTCTCGTTGTCTCCAAGAAAAACGTACTTCAAAGTATCAGGTAGGGGCTTCAACTCCAATTTCAGTGGCTCAACACTAGATGGGAGAACCTTCTTCTCAATTGGTGGTAGCTCCTCAAACTCTTCAAACTTTGGAGTCCAAGAATTTATAGCGCAAGCTTCATCTTCCTCACCAAGCAATGAACTCAAATAACTCACTTCAGAAGACTCAAGAGATTCGACCTCTTCGGCTGTAAGAGCAACTTTCAATATAGCGCAAGCTTCATCTTCCTCACCAAGCAATGAACTCAAATAACTCACTTCAGAAGACTCAAGAGATTCGACCTCTTCGGCTGTAAGAGCAACTTTCAAAGGATCACTATAAAGCAACTCATCCACGTGTTCTTCTACAAGAGTATCGATAAGGCTCACTTCATTCACGTCCTCGTCATCTCCCATTTGACTACCCACATTAAAAACATTGACCTCCATCTTCATGTTACTGAAGGTCATGTTGAGAAGTCCATTTCGACAGTTAATAACTGCATCCGCCGTGGCTAAGAAAGGTCTTCCAAGGATTACCGGAGTAGAAGCAGCAGAAGAGTCAGTCGGATTTGTATCGAGAATCACAAAATCCACCGGATAGATAAACTGATCAACTTGCACTAGAACATCTTCCACTACTCCCCTTGGTACACGAACACTTCGATCGGCTAATTGGAGTGTGACACGAGTAGGTTTCATCTCCCCCAAACCAAGCTCTTGATAAACAGAGTACGGGAGTAAATTAACACTTGCACCAAGATCAAGTAAAGCTTGTTCGATACGCTTCCCTCCAATTGTGACAGCAATCGTAGGGCTTCCCGGATCCTTGTACTTAGGCATGATATTCGTCTGGATGATAGAACTCACTTGCTCAGTAAGGAATATCTTCTTTTGAACATTAAGCTTGCGCTTTCGAGTGCATAAATCCTTAAGAAACTTGGCATATGAGGGAATCTGCTTGACCGCATCCATGAGAGGAATGTTGATCTTCACTTGATTGAATAGTTCATGCAACTTCGCATTGTAGTTTGGTTTCGCCAAAGCCTTCAAACGGTTGGGAAACGGAGCTGGTGTTGGAATAACTTGAGGGTCCGGTACACTTTCCTTTGCTTTGCCTTTATCCTTTTCTTCTTCTGAAACCTCTTTGCTTGCCTCCTTGGGAGATTCCCCAAGGGTTGATGTTGGAATTGAACGATCGATAGGAGAAGGTAACAAGGTAGGTTCCGGGGGCATCACCACTTGGTTATCCACCGTCTTACCACTTCGAAGAGAAATAATAGCCTTTGCTTGCTCGGGGAAAGTCACCGAAGAGCTAGCAAAGTGAAGACCTTGAGAAGTAGGATTAGAATTCAGTTGCGGATTAGGTTGAGGTTGAGTAGGAAACTTCCCTTTCTCTTATTGTAATAAACCCACCGTAGTTGTCAACTTGCCCAACTGATTTCTGATATCATTCATCATCTGAGTTTGTTGCTCATTGATAGCGGTTTGACCTTGCAAGAGAGCACTAAATTGATCCTCCCAAGAATGCTTTGGTGGGTGTTGATGGAACTGAGCAGGTTGTTGTTGAAATTGGTTTGCATGCGGGAATGGAGCAAAAGGAGCAAAATCGGGCGGACCTTGAGCTTGAGGAAAACGGAAAGCATTCTGACGTTGCTTCCAAGGCATTTGAGGAGCTTGCGGTGGAGCTTGAGAAGAACCCCCCTCAACAGGTTGACTCCAACGGAAAGTCGGATGTTGCCTTGTCCCCGGATTGTAAGATTGAGAATAAGGATCAAAACGTTGAACTGCATGTACTTCTTCTGGAGCAATCCCATTAATCACATTCTTCAAAGCAGGAATGTTTGGACAAGCCTTGGTAGAATGGCCCACAATCTCACAAATAACACATACTTCTTCCACTTGGCGCACTGCTTTCACTTCTTGGGATTGAGCACTCTTTAATTCCAATTTGTCAAGTTTACGAGCAATCTCCTCCAAACGAGTTTCAAAAGCTGTATGCTCCGCAATAGAGAATTTCCCTGAACCTGTAGGACCTTGATTGAACGTCGCTCTATCTCCTAGATCTACAAACTGCCAAGACTGGGTCTTCTCAGCTAGTGACTCATAGTAATCCCAAGCATCCTCCGGTATCTTTCTCATAAAATCGCCTCCACCCATAGTATCCAAAAGCTGTTTACTCTCTTGAGAGCACCCTGTGTAGAAATAGTTGACTCTAAGATACAACAGAAGGTTGTGATGAGGAACCGACATAAGCAAATCCTTGTAGCGCTCCCAATACTTGTGATAAGTCTCTCCATCCCTTTGCTTGAAACATTGAATCTGATCGATAAGCAACTTTGTCCTGCTTGCGGGGAAGAACTTGGTAGTGAAGGCATCCTGAACTTCTCCCCAATTACGCAAAGATTGTGGCTTCAAAGAATTGAGCCATTGTTTCGCCTTGTCTTTGAGAGTGAATGGGAACAACTTCAGATGAGCTTGATCAAGTTGCCCTGGAACTGTAACAAAAGAGTGTAGGATATTCTCGAACTCCTGGATATGCAAATAAGGATCTTCCAATTCTCGCCCCCGAAACTCTGGAACTATCCGAAGATACTCAGCCTTGAATTCAAATGTATTCCCAGTAGTCGGAATCGGAATAACGATAGGAGATACTTGAGGAGCCCATTATGGATTCAAATAATCACGCAGAGTACGAACTGGAACTTCTTCGGCCATTGGGCCTTTGCGATTGCGATTTAATTTGCGAGGCGGAGAGTGGGCAGGATACGCCCTGGCAATGCTACGGATTCTTGGCGATGAAGAAGAACGATGAAGCCGATTTGAAATTGGGCTTCGGTAAACAGGCATACACAAGCAAAAATACTAACTAACTACTAACAAACTATCAGACAGAAGGGGCCATCCCGCCACCTCAACTCAGCAAACAGATTATGCGAGGGGTTATGCCACCACCTTGGCTAAGCAATGCAATCAAATTTAAACTAACCAACTAAATTAATTACGCTAAACTAACTAAGAAACAAATTCGATATTTAGCCTGGCTTCGTTACACCTCAAGTTTAGATGAACTAGGTTAGAGGTATCCACCAAACTAAATACGAACTACTAACACATAAACTACTAAACTACTACTACTAAACGAAAGCGGGATACTTACAGTGGTTTGTCGAACCTCTAAGAAAGCCATAATAAGAAGTCCCCGGCAACGGCGCCAAAAATGCTTCGTTCTCCAATATAATGTGGAATAATACCCCAAGCGTAGGGTTTAACACGTCGATTGAAGCATAATAACCGAAAATCCGGGATCGTACCCAAGGGAATAATTAAATGACTTCGCTGGATTTGTAGAGCAAGTAAGAGCTTTCGGCCTTTAGACGGCCAACTTTGTTTTACTTTGAAAGGTGGAAATAAAAGGGCTAAATTAAAAACGAATTAACTAGAGAAAAGATAGGCTAGGTCTATGAATTATTAGCACCCAAGACTCGAGCTAGATCACACTCTTCACCCAACTACACAATTTAAGATACTTGATTATAGTTCTCAAATCGGAAAATAGAATGATTTGAGAACCAAGAAATTAGAATGATTTGAGAACCAAGCTAGCTCTAGAATTCATTTGACAAATCCCTCGTGCGAAAGAGCTCTAAGCATCTTATGTGGTGGGTAGACAACGCTCCCACCTACACAAGATCAAAGAGGTTAACACCTCGGTAATTTATCAAACAAACCCGAACCCCACATCAATTTTCAAATCAAAGTTTAAAGCTTTATTGGGTGTAAAGTGCAATTTTTGCCCGAGCCATGAGATGCTAATCATCCCATGACCTAACCCTTGAAACTACTCACCCATATCTAGAGAGATAGGAGTAAGCAAAAATCTAGCTAACATAATGAAATAACAAGACTTGAAATAAACTAGAGATTAAGATAGATTGGGAGAAAATAAACAACTTTAATTAAGGCAACAATAACAAAAATTAACAACTAAGGACATAAAATTAAAAGATGAGTGCTGGAAAAATGAAGAACAGTAAGAACAATTTGAATTACAATCAAATCTAATCCTAGATCTAGAAAAATAGTACTCTTGAATCTATGCTACTTATTTGTACAAATTAATGACATAAGCTTTTATACTCCGGTGATCCGCGCCTGGAATATTCCCAAGATGCTCAGAAAATCCGCTCTTAAGTCCCTCGGCATCGATGGCAATGGCCTTAGAGTGCTCTGCTATGGGGCTTGGCATCAATGTAAGAAATTGAGGTCCATCGATGCCGAGATGACTAAGGGTCTGGGCCACGAAGAGGCTCGGCATCGATGGGATGTATGGCTTTACATCGATGCCGAGGTCAATAGTGGGGTGCTGCCTTGGCTGTCAACCTTTTGCTCGGGCAATGGTGTGTTCTGCTCGGGCAAATCTACTCCTGCCATGGCTATGACAACTTCTGCCTTGGCCACCCAGCTTCTGCTCGGGCAAATCTGGTTCTGCCTTGGCCATCGGGCTTCTGCTCAGGCAAATCAACCTCGGCCTTGGCAATGACAGCTCTTGCTCGGGCAAATCTACTTCTGCTCAGGCAATGACGTGCCTCATGTAACAAAAACTCCCCTGTTTGGCGATTTATCTACAAAATAAAACTAGAATACTATACGAGCAAACAACGTTAACAATAACTAATAAGTTATTAAATTCAACTAAAACTAGATACTAGCGCACCCTACATTACATTCTCGGGTGCTTATCATCTATACATACACGTTCATGTATATATATATTTAGGGCATCTCGGCACTTCACTTGGCAAATCATTCGGTGCATCTTGCTCCATTTAGACTTCAATTAATTGGGTCTTGCTCCAAATCACAAAATTAATGCGGCCCATTAATTTTTAGCCCAAGAAACTTATAAATCTCGGCCCAATTTAATTAGTTTCTAATTAAATGGCCCTTTAGCGCTAGTTCGAGATTTGGTGCCAAAAACGGGTATAAACAATACCTTGAAGGCCTTTGAAGATCAACTGTGACTATGGTCTTTGCTCTGGTTTTTACAGTAAAAGATAGGGAGATTTGTTCCTTTGATATTGTTTAAAACCATGACCATATATTTCTATTCCTTTTGTTGTTGTTCCAAAGGAGATGCTGATTCATGAAGGTGGAAGAATAGCAATAGGAGTCCAGATTGTGCTCAGTTAGTGAAAGATTTTGGTACTTGTTGGAGCTATTTGTCAATCATTCCACATATGCCAAAGAAGCCAACAAGTCTTGTTTGCGAAATAAGTGCATCAGACCATGATATATAAGTTATGTTTTGAGTGATAACGGGCTATGCTTCTGAAGTGCTTTATGATCTGCAGCATAATGGCTTCTAAGATGCAACATTGTTTCATCAGTTTTGGGGATATTGCATATTTCTACTTCAGTGGTATGTTCCGGGAAAGAATTGGATCAGCCCAATTTTCTCAGATCTGTATTCAGCTCATTTTGCTTCGATCTGGTGTTTTTGTTTGAATTGTATTAGGATTATTTCTTGCCAACCTCCCCCTCCCTTTGATAGCGGGTGGCATATAATTGTCCCCGGTCTAGGTGTCAACCTTGTTGGAATGTAGGCCGTTGGTTGTGATGCCTTCTTCGTGTTTCCCTTTGATCTTTGTAACTTTGTTATTGAGATTAATTAAAAAAAAATATTTGCCAATAAAAAAAAGTACGTTATTTTTAAGTTCGAAAATTGTAGGTAGTTTCGTAGAAGTTTAATTTAATGAGGTGAGACCTCTAGTTCCCATGTTTTGACAATTCCTTAACACTACAAACTACATTTATATTCACTTTGTTTGACTTAGGCTCCACGTAAAAATATTTTACATATTTTTTTTGTAAAATAATTTTGGAAAAAATAATTTTTGTGTAAAGTATTTTTTTAGTGTTTGGTACACAAATAAATTTACTATAACAAAACATAACAGGGAAAATATGATAAAAAAGAATAAGGAAAGAAGGGAAAGATAGTCAATGATCTCCTCCGATACACTTCATTCAAGGTTAATAACCTCTTCAGAGTTTAATTTCAAGAAGTGTAGGGGTGAACAAAGTGAAAGAGAAGGTCGGCGTAAAATGACTTACGGGTAATTTGAAAGGGAAACATTTTCAGTCATATAGGGTAAAACGTTTTACTTTGAAAAATATTTTACACTGTTTTTGCCCAACCATGCAAACAGCAAAAAATAAGTAAAACATTTTACTGAAAAATATTTTACATTAAAACAAATGGAGCCTTAGTGAATAAAGACATAGTGCACTATGAAATTAACCACTGGTAGGACTGTAAACAAACAAAACCGCTCGCAAACAGCTCGATACTCAACTCAACTCGGTTAGGAACCTAAACAAACAAACTCGAGCTTGAAAATTAGGCTAGGATGATAAAAAAAGCCGAAATTAGGGTGGGATGATAAAAAAAAGGCTGAGCTCGCCTGAATTGGTTCGCTAGCTCATCCATATATATATATACTAGTATAATGCCCGTGCTTCACACGTTTCCGCGTGCTCATTAGTTGAATTGGTATTGGAAAGTGTTTTTGGTTACGGTAGTGATGATAACAGAAAAATAGCAAAAGGTTATTGAAAAATAAATCAATTTTAGATCTTCCAATCCAAGGGATTCATTGTTTTGGCACACCTTATGTATTTTACAACTTTGGTACTCTTATGTAGTTACACTAAATGCTAAGAGAAATAGCAAGATGTTATTGAAGCAAAAATCAGTTATAGATTTATAGGGAAGCTATTATGTGCCTGGGTTTTAACATCTGAAGCCAAATCATTCACGATGCCCTTTGGTTCCACTTTCATCATGACCATTCCATACGTCACTTAGTTGACCTTTTGTTGCTTCGCGAGTGAAATGGGACTTCAGTCCAATCCAGCACTGGTAATAATCATCATCCAGTAAGGGCGACTCGAGAGCCTATGGGCAGACTCGCAGTATGAGACACGATTCAAACATGAAAGCCATGGTATCAGCTGTTCTCTGTGGTCCTGCTTCATTTCCACAAGCAATTGTTGCCTGCGAGAACTATGCTTTAAATCCTATACTGTGAAGTAGTGGTGAGACCGAAAAGCAATCAATTAATGGGATAAACGAGAGAAGGATTTCATGTATTCCAAAAAAATATGAACATAGTAGGAAGAAAAAGCCTACCTCATAGGTCTTCGTATCAGGATCGTGGGGAGTCATGCGGCTATGAAGGCTTGCACCACCTAGGAGAAACCCATCGGCTTTTGCCTGAAAATAAAATTATTGAGTTCTTACTCTGAATTTAATGTTTGGAGTTGGGCCAATGGCAAAGCTAATGCCTAACATTGGAAGAAATAGGCTAAATAGATTATGTTATTCACTTTTGTAGGGAGGTATTCCCGAGCAGGCCCAAGAAGCACCCGAGCATGGAACTTATGAAAGGACAACACGATTGATCGGTGACATGAGAAGTCATTAGTCCAGAGTGGTTATACTATTCTCAGTATAGTGTAACCTCAGAAGATATTGGACCGAAATAAAAGGAAGGCGACACATGAAGTCACTGTTCAAAATACCTTGTTCGGCTATGAGAGAGCCGAACAGGAGAAGAACTCCTGAAGAAGGGAATGGTCCAGATTAATAGAAGGACCAGTTACATGTGAGGTAACTGGTCCAGGCCATCTGTTCGGCCATGAGACGGCCGAACAAGGAAGAAGTCCTATCAGATGTTGAGATAGAGAGAACATTCTGGAAGAGTCCAGAAATAGTAGCATTCCGTTAAAGAATGAGATCCCGAGAATGTAGGATCTGTAAAAGATACCCAACAGGAATGGGATGTTCGGCTCATTATGGAAAAGAGTCCAAAAAGGACTAAGGTAATGAATTGATAAGGGAACGAGAATCCTAGATATCCTGGGTTTCCTATATGAGGTAGGAAACCTAGGGCAATACGGATACTTGGACAGCAAGCATCTATGAATCTATAAATACGAGGTAAACTCAGAGAAAAGAGGTACGCAATATTCTGCATCCATATTGCTTTCCTACTGATAATTAGGGTTCAATTGCTAGTACGTGATACTAACTTGGGCATCGGAGGGCCTTTGCCACGAGAGGCAAAGGTGCACTCACTCCCTGTCTGTTTTGCAGATTAGGTTTCCGACGACAAATTAGGGTTCCGGCAAAGAGGCATAAATAAGCCGTAACAATCCGATACTGAATAAAGCATTGGTGGAATTTCTCCACCTACAATTGGCGCCGTCTATGGGAAACGAAAGAGTTCCCTTTAAAATACGACCATGGTGGAAGTGGATCCAGCAACACCACACGATCCAAAGGACGTGTTAATTGGAGGAGGAGATAAATCTCCACCTGAGGCTCCGAAAAAGCCCGAAGGAGGACACAAGAGGACCACGAGTAAGGGACACCCTCTTACCATTCATGGTAACTCCAAAAATAGAGATGGTGAGACGGCATCAAAGTCCATGCGAAGGACTAAATCCCATCGAGGGGATGAATCAATTGCACACTCCAGAAGTGTATACCGTAACGAAGACGTTCTTGATAAGAAGAGGCAAGAGATCGAGGAGTATGCTCGTTTGATCAAAAAACGAGAACATGAGATCAGACAACTAGAGAGGATCAGGGAGCATCCGGAGGATTCCGGACTATCTCGAAGAAATTCTAGAGGCAGTGAATATGCTTTGGTACAGTACCAAAAGGCTCCTTCACGAGGAAGAAGGAGCAGAAGCAGAAGTCTGACCCCAAGACGACATACAGCTTCTCCACGAAAGGGAAGAAGCAAGAACCGAACACCCGAAGGAAGGAGGGTTTCTCCGAGAAAAAGGAGAAACGAAGGTCGAAGCTCTACCCCTGAGGAGGAAGGGAGTAGGAAACATCACAGAGACAGGTATGAGAGACCTGATTCCGACTGGGAAAGAACTAGATCCAAAAAAGGACCATAGGATGAAACCATGACTGCACGAGAAGCAGCACGGAAAGCACTTCAGAATATAGCATCCTCTCCTTTTGCAAAAAAGTTACAGGAGGCAAGGTTGCCATCCAGAGTAAAACACGGAACGTTCATCCTCTACGAGACAGATGCTGATCCCGTGGCACATATACAGCATTACCAGCAGGCAATGTTTATGCATGAAGGAGATGATGCAATTATGTGCAAGATGTTCCCATCAAGTTTAGGGAAGGTTGCTTTATCTTGGTTTCACAGATTGGGATCACGCTCCATCCGAACATGGGTGCAGTTGGCCGAGGAATTTACTACACGGTTTTTGACGAGCAGAAAAGCTCCAAAAACATTTGAAAGCCTTTCCTTTATGAAGCAAGGCGAGGACGAGCCGATCAGGACATATGCAAAGAAATATTGGGAGACCTTTAACGAAATTGAAGGATGTAGTGAGGAATATGCCATTGCCACTTTCAAAACAGGTTTGCCTGTTCGGGGGGAGCTACGTAAGTCCCTAAACATGAGTCCAGTGCAGACGCTAGCAAAATTAATGGAGAGAATCGAGCAGCACGCCAGAAACGAAGATGATATTCTTCGGGAAGATGGCAAGCTGGCCGCCGAGCAAGTTAAAGGATCCACAAAGAAAGTAGAAAAGCCGGAACCCAAAACCTATCGTGAAATGAAGGATTATGGGCAAGCGAAGAAAGAGCCGTACAAAGATAAGCCAGCTCCGGATCCCAAGTCATTCTTTTCAATAAACACGGTCTGGAAAGAGCCTATCTACAAGATTCTTTATCGAATAAAGAATCAACCTTATTTCAAATGGCCTCCAACTCTAGGTGGAAATAAAGATGCAAAGCGTGCTACGAATTAGCACTGTAGTTACCATAAGGATTGGGGCCATATGACGGAGGATTGTGAGATGTTTAAACGGCATCTTGATGATTTGGTCTCACGGGGCTATCTCAAAGAATTTATCCAAGAAGATCCCAAGGATAAAGACAAAGCTATGGAGTTGGATTACGAGCAGAATCCGAAAGGGGTAATTCATATGATACATGGATTGGCCGAACCTTATACGAGAAATGAGGTGAGACTGCTTCAGAGACAAGTAAAACACGACCAACACGTGATGCAGTTAGGGAAGAAAAGAGGCGCAACGAAGGGGAGAGCATAGTTTTTACGGATGAAGATTTGGGAGAAGTCCAGGTACCCCACAATGATGCTTTGGTCATAACCCTACGAGTTGGGGAATATGACATGGAAAGAATCCTGGTGGACTCTGGGAGTTGCACCGAAGTGCTATACTACGATGCATTCAAGAAATTGGGGCTCACTCAAGAAGATTTGGTACAATCGGTGACACCTTTGGTCGGATTTGGGGCAGGAGCAGTGTGGCCATTGGGAAAAGTAACTTTGCCTATTCGGGCTGGTACAGTAGTGCTACGGACAGACTTCCTGGTGGTGGATGTACCGTCTTCCTACAACGTGATTATAGGAAGAACATGGTTGCACAAGATGAGGGCAGTCTCTTCTACTTACCATTAAATGGTGAAATTCCCAGGATCCAATGGGATTGAACGGATCAAAGGTAACCAAAAGATAGCTCAACAATGTTTGGTATCCATCATAAAAAAAATCCAAAATGCCCACCATGTTAATACTGTGGAAACTTCGGATCAGCCGACCATTGAAGACATCGGAAAAGATCCAACCGAGAAGGTAGTTGAGGATTTAAAGAAAATACAGATCAACGGGAGTGATTCAGATAGGTATTTCCTGATTGGGGAATCATTGCCAGTAGAAGAGGAGAATGAATTGATAAGTTTTTTGAAAACTTATGTTGATGTATTTGCTTGGACACCAGAGGAGATGCCTGGGGTAAGTGCGGATGTTATCTGTCATCATTTGAATATAAACCCACAGCATAAGCCGGTTGTTCAAAAGAAACGAAGGGCAGCCGTGCAGCACGTTGACGCTGTAATTGAAGAAGTGGACCATTTGTTGGAAGCCAAGGCAATAAGGGAAGTTTATTATCCAGAATGGCTATCAAATACCGTTGTCGTCAAGAAAAAGAACGGCAAATGGCGTGTATGTGTAGACTTCACAGATTTAAACAAGGCATGCCCAAAGGATAGTTTTCCTCTTCCAAGGATTGACCAGCTGGTTGATGCAACAGTAGGATATGGACGGATGAGTTTTCTCGATGCATATCGAGGATATCATCAAATTGCCATGTTTGGCCCGGATCAAGAGAAAACTTCTTTTATTACACCACGTGGGTTGTACTGCTATAAAGTCATGCCCTTTGGATTGAAGAATGCAGGGGCAACGTATCAGAGATTGGCAACCATCATGTTCAGAAAATTGCTTGGCAAAACTATGGAGGTTTACATAGATGACATGGTGGTGAAAAGTAAAACTGGGCAGGGACATATAGCAGAATTGAAGGAGGTTTTTGAGATTCTAAGGAAATATAAATTGAAACTCAACGCCTCGAAATGTGCGTTTGGAGTCGATTCTGGAAAGTTTCTGGGCCATCTTGTAACGTTGAGGGGGATAGAGGCGAATCCCGACCAAATCAAGGCCTTGCAAAATCTGCAGAGTCCCCGGACAACGAAGGAAGTCCAGCGGTTGACCGGCATGGCAGCAGCTCTCAATCGATTTATTAGCTAGTCAAGTGACAAGTGCAGACCTTTCTTTCAGTTGTTAAAGAAAAGGGAAGGATTCGAATGGGGAGCAGAATGTGAACAAGCCTTCCAAGATTTAAAGGGATATTTGGCCTCTCCTCCCCTTCTCTCAACTCCAGAACCAGGTGAGTCCTTAGTCTTGTATTTAGCTGTTTCTGAGCATGCTGTGAGTGCAGTCCTTCTGAGAAATAGGGATCCGAACAAATCCCTGTTTATGTGAGCAAGACATTGTTAGATGCAGAAACAAGATATTTGCCCCTCGAGAAATTGATCCTAGCACTAAGGACAGCAACTAGAAAATTGCCACATTATTTCCAGAGCCATAAAGTGTGGTTTATACTGAGTTCCCATTAAAATCTCTGCTCCGGAAGGCAGATTTCTCGGGAAGGATTTCGACTTGGTCTGTTGAGTTGAGCCAATATGATATCGATTATCAGCCGCGCACGGCAATCAAAGGACAAGTGTTGGCAGATTTTGTGGCAGAATTCTCACCTGCGGTTGCACCTTTGCCTCCTACGAGAAAGGAGTGTGAATCAAAGTCTCCTGTAACGAAGAAACAGGCATTAGCCGAACAAGATCCCCTGGAATGGAAGCTGTTCGTTGATGGGTCAGCTTGCAACACAGGATCGGGATAGGGGTAGTGCTTTTTCCCCCTGAAGGATCAATGTTGGAATTGTCTGTTCGGCTTGGGTTCAATGCATCCAATAACGTGGCAGAGTACGAGGCACTTTTAGCTGGTTTGAGAAGTGCAAAAACCTAAAGCCGAACATGTTAGTATTTTGTGACTCACAGCTGTAGTTCATCAACTGTCCGGGCAATATGAAGCTCGGAGTGAAAGATGGCAGCCTATGTACAGGCAACCAGAGATCTGCTCGATACTTTTGAAAGGGTGTATATTGAGCAGATAAGTTCTGGAAAGAATGCACATGCAGATTCACTAGCTTGGTTGGCTGCAGCTGTACCAACCGAGTTCAAGAGAAAGATAGCCGTAGAGTATCTAACCGAGCCAAGCATTGGAAGAAGCGTGGAGATGGTCTTGGACGTGAACCAGGGACCAAGTTGGATGGATCCAATTGTTGAGTTCTTACGAGATGAAAAACTCCCTTCAGACAAAAAGGAGGCTCATAAAATAAGGACCAAATCTGCTCGGTTCTGGTTATCACCTGAAGGGAAATTATACAGGAAGTCTTTTACAGGGCCCTATTTGCTTTGTGTGCACCCTGAAATGGTGCAAAAATTCCTCCACGAAATTCATGAGGGAACTTGTGGGAGCCATGCTGGGGGCCGGTCCATAGCCCACCGAGCAATTACTCAAGGATATTGGTGGCCGTACATGCAAGAAGATGCTAAGGTGTACGTAAAGATTTGTGAAAAGTGTCAGAAGTTTTCACCAATGATTCGAACACCAGCCGAAGATTTGGTGCCTTTGACAAGTCCCTGGCCGTTTGCTCAGTGGGGAATGGACATTGTGGGTCCATTACACAAAGCAACTGGAAATCGAAAATTTCTGCTAGTTGCAACAGATTATTTTACCAAATGGATTGAGGCAGAACCATTGGCTAAAATCACCGAACCTATGATAGAGAGGTTCGTGTGGAAAAGCATCATTACTCGTTTTGGAGTCCCATACTCATTGATTACAGACAATGGGTCTCAGTTTCAGAAAAAATTCAAAACTTTCTGTGCCCAGTATGGGATAAGAAATTACTATTCAACTCCGGCCTACCCTCAAAGTAATGGCCAAGCAGAGGCTTCTAACAAAACCATTCTTGATGGGATTAAGAAACGTTTGGATAAAGCAAAAGGGAAATGGCCTGATGAATTGCCATTGGTTCTATGGGCATACCGAACAACACCTAGGAGGTCTACGGGAGAGACCCCCTATTCTTTGGCGTATGGAACAGAGGCTGTTATTCCATTGGAGGTAGGTCTGCCGACCAACAGGACCAATTTGGTTGAAAGTGGAGGCAACGATCGAGCCTTGGAGATTGAATTAGATCTTGCCGAGGAGAGACGAGAACGGGCCCTAGTGCACTTGGCCTCGTACCAAGAGCAGCTAATCAAAGGCTACAACAAACATGTGCATCCACGGGAATTTAGTGTTGGGGACCTTGTGCTACGAAAGGTGCTCGGCAACACTAAAGTGGTTAATGAGGGAAAGTTGGGGGCCAATTGGGAGGGCCCATATCGAGTTACTGAGATTGTGGGCATTGGGGCTTATCGATTGGCAGACTTGGACGGGAACCTGGTGCCAAGACCTTAGAATATCCACAACTTGAGGAAGTTTTTTATATGAAAATACTTTTCTTTACACATCGTGATTGTGTGAGAGTTACGAATAAAACTCTCTTGTGTTCTAGTTTTGTTATTTTAGCTGCAAGGGGTACGAATAACGCCCTCTTGAGTTCTATAGCTTATGAATGAAGTTACTTTTTTAGTATAACTGTTGTTGTTCCTGGTATTTGTTTTAAATACGAAATGCGAGATTTGTTTCCCTTCATTCGTATTGGGGAGCAGGGTATAGTATACATTTAAAAGTACGAGAAACTT
Source organism: Rhododendron ovatum (assembly GCA_019656835.1). Classification (NCBI taxonomy): domain Eukaryota; kingdom Viridiplantae; phylum Streptophyta; class Magnoliopsida; order Ericales; family Ericaceae; genus Rhododendron; species Rhododendron ovatum. Next base: position 20,049,852 of record CM033800.1, read on the forward strand.
AACAATATAAGTATGAAAGCACTTATATGGAATTTAAGTACGAGAAACTTAACAAATATAAGTATGAAAGCACTTATATGGAATTTAAGTACGAGAAACTTAAATTTCTTGCAATGCATATGAATACATGCATAAGCATACGAGGATATACACAAACTGTCCAAAGCATACGAACATATGCACAAACTTAGAAGCATACGAATATATGCATAAGTACGAGACACTTACAAACTAAGGAAAAAGTACGAAATACTGACAGAGTTTTTTCAAACACAGTGGTCATGCCCACAAATTCAAAAAGGAAGCTAAACATATTGTCCAAATACAAGACAATCGAATTCACTCATCTTCTGTGAGATCTTGAACAGCTGCTGGGACAGTCAAATCTCCTATGGTACTTTCTTCTCCAGGTTGACCACCACTGGCTTCCTTTTGGCCAGGGTTGGTCGTATCACTCTGTGGCTCAACTTCAGTAACAGGAGGCTCCGATGTCTGCACATCTTGTTCTTCATTTCCTTCCTCAGCAATATCCTCCTGTTCACCAGCTGCTGCGCTTGGAAGTTCAATATTGGTCCAGAGGGGAGATGATTCAGGAATCTCGGCTTTTTCAAGACAGGCTCTCCAGGAAGCCACCCAGACTTGATCCTGAATTCCAGGCATCTGGCTTGTATAGCTTTCTGTAGCAACCTTGATTCCTTCGTTGTATCCCTTCTCAAATGCAGCTTTGGCTTCCGTCTGGCTCGCCTCCAATTCTTTCAGAGTTTGATGTAAGCTATCCTCAACTCCCTTTAACTGTCCTTTAAGTCCATCAGCTACCCCTTGGGCCTGGTTTCTTTCTCTCTCAAGCCTGATGATGGTACGTTGGAGCTTGGAGTTCTCATTGACGAGTTTGGCACGTTGGGGCTCTGACTGGCTGAGTCTTTGAGCCATGGCCACCATTTTTTGCATCACCTGGAAACGTTCAAAATAGCTGTGATAAACATAACTATTAAATGCTGTATACACTATGATCACAAAAAGAAATTTTACCTTGGCGTTGTGAGACATGAAGGAGCTGAGAAGATTGTCTGGAGACATTGCAACTTCTTTTTGCATGTCCCCAGGCAACAAAAAGGCCTGGGACAATGCAAGGGCAGTCCCTTCAGTCTCAACAGTGTCCCGAGCAGTGATAGCTCGGTTCCCATGAGAGAAAGCGGGAGCCCATGTTGGAGCAGGAGACGAGGAGGAAGGTGGGGGTCTTTCTTGAGACTGCTCCACCCATTGACGTTTCTCTCTGTGGATGGCCTCGATTTCTTCTGGAGAAAAGCCAGGAGGAGCATCAGTCTGAGTCTGAGTGCGGCGGCCATGACCTTGGCCACCTTGGCCCCGAGCAGCACCGCGACCTCGACCAGGTATGGTGAGAAGACTGCCTAAATCAATTGGCTGGTTCATTGCTGGAGGTGAGGGGGTAACCACTGGAAGAAGAACTTGATGTGGGACTGGAGGCTTCTTCGGCAAGGGGGATTGATTGGTTCGTCGGAGATTGGAGGTGTCCGAGAACGCCTTTCTCCTTGTTCGGGAACAGGTCTTGAAGGACCAGCCACTGCAAGGTTGTCCGCTGCACGGGTACGCCGATCAATAAAACCCCCGTATGATGCTTTGTAACTCAGCAGTACTTGAGCCGCTCTTGCTCGGCCAGCAAGGTAAGTCCCTTCACCGTTGAAAGCAAGTGCTCGCTTGATATCAGCTACGTGCACTTGAGGGGTTATGATATTATAACCCCGGTTAATGTTTGATGCTGCAATAGAGCAGAGCACAAATAATTAGAAGCATGAAAAAGCTTTTCCTATGAAAAAGGACAAGACATATGAATTAAGAGGAAAGAACTAACGTGGGCTCCCGAAAATGTGAGGAGCATGGAAACCAATCACTTGGCCGTCCTCATCCCTGGGTTCGAAGTTGCCCGTAACAATCAGGAAGTCGTCGTCATCCCCTCGAGCAGAGTCAGGGAGTTCAAGGACAAGTTTCTTCCTAGAATCCCTACTTTTTAAATAATATGTGAGGGCATCCCCGGTTCTAGAGATACTGTATAGATGATGAATGTCGATAGACCTAAGGAGGTCCTAACATCTGATTTATGGTATTGATACCCATAACTACTCGGAAGAAGTTAGCAGAAACCTGCATTGGGGAAAGTCTATAGTATGCTAAAACTTGGCGAAGCAGAGGAGCCAAGGGGAATCTAACCCCGCCCTCGACAATAGCTACTACAGGAATGTGAAGAGTGTCGAAATCGAAACTCTCACGAAGGGCATCCTCAGGAGCCAATACAGTGGCTACATCGTCAGGTATCTCATATCGAGATCTGAAACTAGCCATGGTTTGAGGAGTATTACAGTGCCTTCGAAATCTACCCATTACCAGAAAGGATTTTGGGATTCTATGAATGTAAAGAAATGGGGACAATGAAACCCTAAACTGTGATTGAAAACAATCCACTAGAAAATCGGAGTTGTAAGAAGAAGAAATGATGACTTACGAGAAATAGTCGATGGAATCCCTAAAGGAGCAGAAAGGAAGAGGCCTTGAGACGATGAACAGAGCTTCAATGGCGGGGAAAAAGCTTGAACAGTCTTTTTTTCTTTTTTCTGCAGAGGGAAGTCTAAGAGAGAGATTGGGGTGTTTTGAAAATGGGACGAAAACCCAAAAATACCCTACAGGTAGGGTGGCGTAAGTGAAACGTCACCCCAGACGGCGTTTGAGTGTTCCGTTCCCCAAAACACGCCTGTCCGCATTTAATGTGAACAATATAATCATCGACACGTGTAAAGATTAGGGCTGAAAGCCTAAGATGGCCTAAAAGGCGTTTTTGTCATGGTAAAATGATGATAAGTTGCTCCAATATATAAGGTGCAGAAACAGAATGAATTTGCTCGGTAGAGAAGCTTCACACATTATCTGAGTAAGAGATAACAAGTGAAGCTGGGGAGCAATTGTAGGGAGGTATTCCCGAGCACGCCCAAGAAGCACCCGAGCATGAAACTTATGAAAGGACAACACGATTGATCGGTGACACGAGAAGTCATTAGTCCAGAGAGGTTATACTATTCTCAGTATAGTGTAACCTCAGAAGATATTGGACCGAAATAAAAGGAAGGCGACACGTGAAGTCACTGTTCAAAATACCTTGTTCGGCTATGAGAGAGCCGAACAGGAGAAGAACTCCTGAAGAAGGGAATGGTCCAGATTAATAGAAGGACCAATTACATGTGAGGTAACTGGTCCAGGCCATCTGTTCAGCCATGAGACGGCCGAACAAGGAAGAAGTCCTATCAGATGTTGAGATAGAGAGAACATTCTGGAAGAGTCCAGAAACAGTAGCATTCCGTTAAATAATGAGATCCCGAGAATGTAGGATCTGTAAAAGATACCCAACAGGAATGGGATGTTCGGCTCATTATGGAAAAGAGTCCAAAAAGGACTAAGGTAATGAATTGATAAGGGAACGAGAATCCAAGATATCCTGGGTTTCCTATATGAGGTAGGAAACCTAGGGCAATACGGATACTTGGACAGCAAGCATCTATGAATCTATAAATACGAGGTAAACTCAGAGAAAAGAGGTACACAATATTTTGCATCCATATTGCTTTCCTACTGATAATTAGGGTTCAATTGCTAGTACGTGATACTAACTTGGGCATCGGAGGGCCTTTGCCACGAGAGGCAAAGGTGCACTCACTCCCTGTCTGTTTTGCAGATTAGATTTCCGACGACAAATTAGGGTTCCGGCAAAGAGGCATAAATAAGCCGTAACAATCCGATACTGAATAAAGCATTGGTGGAATTTCTCCACCTACAACTTTAAAATGAGGAAGCTCATGTTGGGTCACAGATAGGGAAAATCTCTCTTTGCTCACCTGACACATGAAAGTAACGTGTATTGTTCCAAAATCCATTATTTCCTTCTAGCGATATACGGGAACTTTAAGATTCATGCATTCCATCAATCTCATAATCAGTAGCATGAAGAAAATAAGTATGCCAGTTTTATTACATAACCATCGCTACTCCAGGTGTGCATTAACCACAATTCGAACAGCACACCACTCCATTTGTTGGTGGCAGGAGATACCACTCTACCTACTGCCAGCATAACGGTTTACTTTCTGTTACTCCCCTTACCCGAATGCACCCACCAATTTCATATATAACACGCACAGTAACTACTTCGTCAGTTAGGGAGGAAAACAACGATAAGAGTAGTGCAAATCATCAATATAAACCGAAGGATAAAAAGTTCATTAGTCTAAAAGGTTTACCTCATATCCTCCATAAATCAGACCCATGAATTCGCTCATGCAAATTCTGATGGTAATATGGAGGTCGGAAAGTATGTTCAGCAACCAACGACCGTGGAAGGAAGATGAAGAAATCAAGCAATGCCACGCCAGGTTTATCTGTTGGTGCGGGCAGAACTGCATTCCATCACACAAACTGGTTTAAACAAACAACAATATAACAACGTAAAAGGGTCAAGAAACCACAGCCAAATAGATTCCTCCTCACCTGTATTAAGTGATGGATCACTGTGATCAACCAGAACATTATTATACGGGCAGAACTTGCTTAGATCATACTGCAAACAATGATTTCACAAGAATCACTAAGTTACCTACACAGTTAGGAAAAACGGTGCATGGACAACACCTATCTTAAATTCTCTGTTATGAGCTTTAGTGAATCTTTTTAAGGTTTTGGATTAAAAACAAAAGTTACTTTTACTATTCATACGGGGAACCAGACAATATAAAAATATAAAACTAATTTTGAAAAGGTCCAAAAAATTGCGCGCACACACCAAAAAAATAGGAAACTGACAAAAGAGCTGGCTTTTTGTCTTATTTTCATCATTAGAACAAAACTTTTGTTACCAAAATGAAAACATGCGCAGAAAAAAGAAACCCTTTATCTTAAAGATTGACACACTAAACGCAAAATTGAGGATCTTATATCCAAAAATATACCCACCTCGAATGGGGCATAATTACCATGCAGGCAACCACGTTTAAGGGGGAGAAATCCTGTTTCGAAATAAAAAGTTTGCCACCAAACTTCTGTACAATAGTATATCCTGGACAGGAGCTCTCTTCAAACCAGGCAGTGCGAATAAGGAAATTTCGTGGAGCAACAAGACCATTAGCCCCTACATATTATAGAGATATAGAAACAAATAAGACTCTGAAGGAGAAAAAACACTTAGTTACTATGATACATGCTTTCAGCATTATATTACGTAGAAACTTACTATCATCAATTGCAATTACTTTATGTATCTATTGGCTCGAGATCAGGAAGTTGAAAATGGGTGCCAAAAATCTCTGCAACATAACCACGTGATGGGCCACATCCAACAGGTTAACCACGAAGCAAAATCCTTGTGGCAAAACAACAATTTCACCAGGAGACACTTGCAATCTTCTGCATTCAATTGTGATCCACAATCCTATTTGAACAGTAATATAATCAATTAGAGAAACGCTTTCAATGCTGAAGACTTTGTGCAAACATTCAGTGACTGGATTTTTTAGATATGATCAACATATCTTAGGTCTCGAAGACAACATTCCTAGAGAAACATTAAACCTATAGGCAAGTGGCTATAAGACTCTCATATACACATGCGAGTAAATAAACACACTGCACGACATTCTATAGATAATATTATATAAATAGTTTACAATAGGAGAGGCGACAAAAAAAGCAACACCACACCAAGAAACAGAAAAAGAAACTTATAAAACTAAGTTCCAAAACAACAGACCATTTAACACAAACGCTGAATATTGACGGGATTCAATTTAATACACCATTCGCATTCCCCTACCAAAGGTTTATACTGCACAGATTACACCAAATCCTCAAAAGTATTTGAAAAGAAATCACGCATGAGATCAAGTATTTGAAATCAGCGTCCTTGAAATGGTGTCCCTTCTGGAATCCGGTCCCCTTGTTTAGTACAGGGAAGGAGAAGCCAGTCACGCTCACGATTGAATGTAAGTTTAAAGGAACCCAACCCCATTATTTTTTCCAAGAGCATATGAAGGAGCAACGGTCGAGAAGTAGTAGAATAGAACTCACACTTGTAGATGAAATGTAGCTATAAATCATTTAAAATCAAAAGTAACGAAGACCAGGGACGGAGTTAGGATTTACATGCCGGGGTAGGGTGGGTGGGAACTCAAGCATTGAATCTAAGGAACAAATTTATGCAAGAAGAACATAATCCACCTTCTATCTTTTTGTAATTTCTACTCCAGTTAAATAAAACTCTTGTTCTTATTAGAAAAGGACACAAATGAAACATATCCACAACTACCGAAAACATTTTTGCAGCCACGGATATCAAGAGTTCAAATGAATCAGATTGTTGAGCAACAAACAGGAGTATAGCAAAGGGTTCCAAAATCATCTAACAGCAATTCGAGTAATATTCAAGATGAGTCAACTCCTAAGAATGAAGTAGATTTAGTTCAAGAACATGCACTTACGACCAAAGAACCACTCCTCGCAATCTTTGTTATTGCCAGACCCAATCATGTACTGCGGACCCAACTGCTAAAGATATCTGAAATGTACTTCTCTACTCCAACATGACCAGCATCAGCTTTAACAGCATCTTGTCATGAGGGAAGCAGAGATAAGTTGGCTGAATCTTTCTTTCATTTATTTTATTGGGTATAAACATGCTACATAACCCTTCAACACGAGGAGGCTCCTCAGTTGCCTTATAGATTCCAGCATTGCTTATTAATAAAAATTGCTTTATACCACAACTCTTGGCCCACTCTGCCACAGCCTATGCAAGAAATCACATTAGAAATTTCCACACAAAAATGTGAGTGATCGTTCCCCCTTAGTCAGACAGTTCACTTTGCAAATGAGTCAATTGAAATGCTTCAATGGAATTCATTATTTTGTTCCTTTTTGTTCAGTCTGGCAGTGCATGAAGTTAGTGATAATTCTCATTTCTTTGATCGGCTTGTACGAAACTACGAATTGTCAATACGGGTACCACAAAATCAACTTAACATTCTGAGTTTGGTCATAAATTGTGGACTTCGTCATACACATGAACTTCAAGTTGGCCTCCCACAACCATATGATGCTACTTCAATAACTAAGGCACTAAGCTCAAAGGCTTCAGCTCATGGTGGGATTTATGGTGGAAAAGGAAAAAAGCAAGGAGAAGAGTGCGAAGACAATGAAGTGAATAAGCTAATTTATTTTCTTGGCAAATCCCTAAAAAAGCCATGATCCAATCACAGCCAATCCATTAGGCAATTCGAAAGCTTGAACTTGCTTTGAACATAAAGGAATGAAATATCATCAACAGTAACACATTCCAGCAAGCAAAACCTAAAGCAATGGAACTCTATAGACAAATTCAAGCTTTCAAAATCAAATAAACAAACCTCACAGCATCCAAGATTCCAAGTCCTTGCCACTGTCATATTCTCTCTGATTTGGACAACATCCACGAACCAACAACAGTGGTGGTCTGCAAAAGAATGAGTTTGAACCAAATTTATTTGTTTATTCTCAGTAATTACAATTGGTATTGTAATGTGGAACATGTTTTCATTAAAACTTCTTAATTACCAATACGATGAGGGAGAGTAGGAAGGACAGCTAAAGCATTTGTAGAACAGTAGAAGGGCGGAATGAACTTTGGCCTGGGCATTGACAATTGAATCCAGCCAGTCTTCAAAGTCTGCAGCTTTTTCCCACTCAAACTGCTCACCAAGCTCAAATAGAACTGAATATTTCTTTATGAAAGGCACTTCGGCAGTGTATTGTAAGTTATGTGTACTTTGTGACACTGACTCTCCAACCTTTACAACTATGTCATTTGAACTCCTCAGGTAGTACACTGCTCCAGGTTCAGTTCCAATCCTACTGCGGAGCACCAGCAAAACTTCGACAAAGTACTGGCAAGTAGATGCCAAAACATCTTGGAAGCTTACAGCCATACTAAACACACGAAACCTTTATGGGCAATTCCAAGAATTACATGGAAGATGAGTAATATGGCGTTAGTATGATAGGAAAATACTTGAAGAATAAATCCTTCTTCAAATTTAAGGTGGGCCAACATCCACAAACCTTCAGCAGTAGTGATCTGCAAGAGAATGAGGTTCAAGAAATTTTAGTTGTTTATTGTAAGTACCTACAATCACCACTGTAATGTGAAATATGTTTTCAGCGAAAGTTCATAATTACCAATACCATGAGGGGAAGTAGGAAGAACAGGTAAAGCATTGGCCGAGCGGTAAAAAGGCTGAATGAACCTTGGCTTTGCATTGATAATTGAAGTCAACCAGTGTTCAAAGTCTCCAGCTTTTTCCCACTCGAACTACTCACCAAGCTCAAACAAACCTGAATATTTCTTTATGAAAGGCACATTTGCGATATATTGTAAGTTATGTGTGCTTCGTGACTTTGACTCTCCAATCCTTACAACTGTGTCATTTGAACTCCTTAGATAGTACACTGCTATAGGTTCTGTTCCAAGCCTAAAGCGGCGCACCCGCAAAACTTTGACAAAGTGAGGGCAAGTAGATGCCAAAGCATCTTGAAAGCTCATAACCATATGTACTAAAGGCAAGAAACCTTTATAGGCAATTCCAAGAATTACATCAAAGATGACTGATATATTGTTAGTATGATAGCAAAATACCTAACACACCTACACAAAGGCTCTAAAGACCACCAAACGGCGTAAAATGCCACACGTAACCAAGATCACAAGCAGTTCAAACAAGCTAAACTATATCGCTCTGTACTCACAAATGTAACATCTGCAGCAAATATGGTCTGGAAATCTGTTTTCCCTAAATCATGGAATCGGATCAAAATCGAAACTCTTGCAAATGTAAAATTTGTAAAAAAAGATGGTCTGGAAAATTCTTTTCCCTAAATCATCGAATGAATGAAAATTGGAAATAAATCAATAATTTACCTTTTCTCAAGCCTCCTCTCTGATTGTAGCACGGCCGAAATGCAGTGAACCAATAACAGATCTCGCACCTCCTTTAAAGACGTGGACCGCCGGAGCAATAGTGTCGTCAATATGAGTTCGGAAAAATAAATTGGCTCAGCAGGTACAGAAATTCAGTGAATTACGGAACCAAAGTACCAAAAATGAAGCAATCCTCTCGTTCAAAGACGCCGTCAAGCGCACCAAGTACAAGAATTCGGTGAAATCAGCAAAGAGAGTACCAATTTCAAGCGTGAAAACTGGACGACCGACCACGTCTCTATCGCTTCTCTCACGATCGAGCGTTTGCAAGAATATGAGCGTACAAAAATTCGGCGAAATCAGCAAATAGAGTACCAATTTTGAGCGTGAAAAACGGACGACCGACGATGAATCTATCGCTTCTCTCACGATCGAGCATTTGCAACAATAATGTAAGATACCAAACCTACCCGTACACAAACACCAGTAGGACCAAACACAAAGGAAAAGCTCAAAGGGCATTAATGTAAATTCGCACTATGCCATGGCTTACCAATCTAGGATCTTTTTTATTACAAGTGTATTGATATACACAATCTGGATCCCTTGAGGGATCCCAGAAATTGGTTTGGTGCGGGATGCGTTTGTGAGCCGTTGGATTTAATCCAACGGCCAGGATTAGAGAAGGCAAAAAACTCGCGAGTAATTACACTTTACCCCCTCACACTCACACTTCCCCCCTTCTCTTTTCATTCCATGCCTTACACACAGACCACAGAGAGAGAGAGAGAGAGAGAGAGAGAGAGAGAGAGAGAGAGAAGAAATGCGAATGAGAGAAGAAAAGAAGAACGCAGACGAACGGAGTAGAACAAAGACGAACGAACGACTGAAGGTCTCTCTCTCTCTGTGGTTCGATTCTCTAATCTCTCTCTCTCTCTCGATTTGTTCCTGTTCGATTTAGGGTTCATTTCTCTCAAAAAAATTGGGGAAAGTACAGATTTTTGTTCTCTCTCTTGTTCAATCTTACAGAAGTTAGGGTTAGGGTTTATTATGGTTAGGGTTTGTGACATTTGAAGAAGCTCCCAGAATATGTAGAACCCTATTTCATAATATCCAAGTTCTGACTTCTTTTCCAATTTCTAATTTTGTAATATCAGAAATTGTGAGGATGCAATTTCTAAAAACATCCAAGGCTCTGAAAACATTTTTTTGAAGTTAACATTTTTTAATCTTAACCATCCAAGGACTGTCTTAGCATTTTCCATTATGCACAAATCTCGGCAAAGGTCATCTTACAGGAGTTAGGGTTAGGGTTTATTACGGTTCGATTTCTGTGTGAAACCCAGAATTTCAAAACATACGAACTTTGATTTCTCTCTGTATTTCTGTGTTTATTAGGGTTTGAGTTCAAGTTATTAGGGTTTAGAAGATTTTGGCATAAAAATTCTTATAAGATTGAGGCCTTCCATAAATTGGCCAAGTGTTGGCCAATTTTGTTTCTTCATAGACTTGGCCGACACTCATAGGATGCCAAATCCATGCATACAGAATACAGTTTGTTAGACAAAAACTTTTGTCTAACAAGAGACAAAGCCATTACATTTGGCCAACTAACTACGCTTTCAACTAACTACGCGATTCCGTTTACCCTCGTACAGATTTGAAAGGGAAAAAAAATTAATCCATGTTACTTATTTGTGTTGTTCATGAACAAAAGTTCTATATTTGTGTTTGGTAAGCTGCCATTGATCTTAGGTGTTTTGTCAAAACCTTTAGCTATAGCATCGTGTGGATGTACTTTATAGACAATTCAATATGTCGTTTGTCTCTGTTTTTGCTTTAATGAAATGGGATTGCCCTCAAGTCTAGCAAATTTTGGTAGAAAACTCCTTGTTTCATTATGATCCTTGTTCTGCTGTAATTAGACCATCTATGAAATTTTGTTGATTTTGGCATAAGGCAAATCTCATGATTCTGATGTTCATGCCTTTCAAGTAATTTCCCTCAAATTGTTCCTCTATTTTTGTGAAGTTATTTGCTATACCTTTTAAAATGAATGACCTAAAGGTTTTTTTACTCCTCAATTTTCCAGCCTTGTAGTAAGGGTTATAGTTGGTTCTTTGATGGATAGTGTACTATAAATTCAATGTGGAAACTTTGAATAGACAATATGATGCAGTAGAATTGAGGGTTAAGTGATATATCTCAACTGTAACCATACATATAGTTGTTGTTTAGAGCTGAACTCTTTCTGTTTTGTTACCAATATGGTAGAGAATTGCATCTAGCATATAGTGGCATTTTGGGTGGGAGTGATTATATCTTGAAACAAACATGAGTGACCAGCCCAAAGTTGAAAAGTGAATTCCGGTTCTTTTCCATTTCTATGCTTGGTGCTGGTTCTTTTGCTGATATTGGTCTAAATGTGTTGGTTCTTTTTTTGATCTTATTTGCAGGTGCTGGAGTTGGAAAGCTCACAAACTTAGCTTATTTGTAGGTGTAACACCCCAATTTTTGGAAATAAAATCGGAGGCATTAAATATTAATTGCTGAAAAATTTATTAAATTAAAGTTCAAAATCCAAAACAGATAGTTCAACATATAGATTCATTTATTACAAACCACTGTGGAAATACTAAAAATAGTCTTTGTGATAGACAGAGTACAGAGCCGACTCCTAGGTTTGATACGGATCCCAAACATCTTCTGGCTCGGCTCCCATCTCTGGATTCTCCTCTGCATAAAACTGCTCGCCTTCAGGGTTCTGTGTCTCTTCTTGATTTTCTGCAAAATCTGGCACGGATGCCAGGCAATCCATACCTGAGTGATAGAGTTCACCCGTAGTAAATCCAACCCAACTACCCCTCTTACTTTATAGCTAGCAAGTAATAGGATAATAAAGATGCAAAAAGTAGAACAGAGATTTACAAACACCAATTTATTACTATTCATTATTCTAATGTGAAATCTAAGATCTCATCTATGATATCTTTCCTCCCCAACCGTTAGCCATGCTCAGTCCAATGAGATCACTTCCCTTTGCCATCGCAGATACACCTAAGTAATATACCGAGTGTGCACCCCAACAACTATAACAAAGAGAAAGCTTATCATGCCTGAATCACAACTAGGGTTCGCTTATCTTATACACCACTTCACAAACTAGTTCACAATCATCATTGTACTCCCGCCAGTCTATCAATTCGTCACTGGACTCCCGCCAGTTTCAATCTCATCATAAATCTCATCACATCTTAAAATCCCCCCTGTAGGCAATCTCTAAAAAGAAAAAACATCTCAATTTATCCATTACCTAGGACCGTCTAAGTGAATTCGATTTCGCATGCCACCCCATGCCTCTAGGGTTCAATCTAGCATTCAAATCAAGTAGTAGTGCAACATACAATTAATCAAATAATAAACAAAACAATTAGTAAGTAATGCAGTCACGCAATTTTTTATGAATGGGCCATTGCCCTTAATCTCGTATGGCCAAGACGATAATAAGTAAGAACTTTTAAAAGAAATTAAAAAAATCTCTCATTAATTATTTCTAAGTAATGAGCTTGATTAAAAACTAATTAAATACATTAATTAGGTAAAAAAAATTAGAATAATTAACATGACCTTAATAAGAGTCCTAAAGGTCCTATGCAACTAGTTGAGTGTCAAAAGTTGGGTTCGGAGGGTTGCGGTATTATTTTAAATAAAGATATTAACAAAAGTTGTCAAAAGTTAAATAAATGGATAATAAATTATTTAACAAATAAACTAGTTCGAGGTTAATAATGTTTCATCTTTGGAAGGTAAGGAGTCTACATAAAATTACTCGGGCATTAATAGTAAGGTTTATAAGGTTGTAAGGTAATTTTAATTGGAAACACTATAAAAATAACAACAAATAGTAAATTAAGTAAAGAAAAAATATGAAAACAAGATATCATCTTTGAGATGTGAGAAGTCTTGGAAATATAGTTTGGGTGGCAAAACGTTCTTCGGAAGGTCGTAAAGATTTTTCGTTTGTAAAATATTGAAAGATAACAAATAAATAATTAATAAATACATAAATAAAATATGATATTAGCAAGGTATGATCTTTGAGGTGTGAAAAGTCTAGGAAAAATAGTTTGGGTGACAAAAATGAGGTTTGGAAGGTCGCAAAGTAGTTTCGAACCATTTTTAATGAAACCGGTCCAAGTTCGCTGTGGGAGGCCGAGCCGCAAGGTCTGACTGAGTCAAACCTTGCGGTCCGACAGAAAAAAACTGGACCTTGCGGTCCGAAGGTTGCGGCCGTAAGGTTGAGAGCAGAATCGATTTTTTTGTTGTTTCACGATGGTTTTGATGCATGGGTCCATTTGGGGCATAGGGTTAAGCTTATATACACTTAAATGTACTTAGAGAAGGGTTGGAAAGGAGTATAATACCTTGAATCAGATCGAATTGGTTCAAATCGAAACTTGGAATTTTGGAGAAGACAACTTCGGATTTGATGACGGGGAAACTTTGGGACCGAATTGGACGATGTTTGGTGATGCTAGGAGTTGTAGGAAGAGTTTGGAATGATCGAATTGGATTTCGGTTGGGTCTTGGTACAAAACCCACTTTTCTCTCTCACTTTCTCTCTCTAAAACTCCATGGATTGGAGCTTGGTTTTCTCTGATTTTTCTCTCTTTTGGATTGGTGGGGTGTGGGGAGTATCGTGCCCTAGGGTCGAAGTGATGGGGTATTTATAGGAGAATTTTGAAGAGGGTGATAAGATTGTATTAATGAAAATTTTATCTCTTGGGCTTTGAGATGGACGAGATAAGGATGAATATATGATCAGGGAGAAAGTAGAGACTGAGTAGGAGATGGAGAGACGGAAGGAGTGTGCATGCATGCAAATTGAAGAAAAATAAAAATAAGACAAATAAGATAAGATAATTATATTTGTATATTTCTATTAAGGAAAAGAATTTTATTATTACGAATAATACTTTTTAAATGATATTATTAACGATAAAAATTACGGTTGTTACAACCTATCCCCTTTGACAAAATTTCGCCCTCGAAATTAGAGTGTACCTTTAGGAGGAAACAGATTCGGATAGTTGGCGCGCATAGTATCCGCTCGTTCCCAGGTTGATTCTTTAATTCCTCGATGTCGCCAAAGAATTCAAATGAGTTGAATGGTTTTGCCTCGAATGCACTTCTCACTATAGTCTTGGATCTCCACTGGCTGTTCCTCGAGAGTGACGTCCTCGTTGAGTTTGATGTTTTCCCAATTGATGTTGTGGGAAGGATGTGTTATGTACTTTCGAAGCATTGACACGTGGAACACGTTGTGAACTCGGTCTAGTTGTGGCGGTAGTGCCAGGCGGTACGCCACTTCTCCAATTTTCTCGAGGATCTTAAAAGGGCCAATGTATCGTGGTGACAGTTTTCCTTTCTTTCCAAATCGGATAACTCCTTTTCGTGGTCTGATCTTTAAGAACACATGTTCTCCAACCTGAAAGGTCAATGGTCTGGTCCTTTTGTCGGCATAGCTCTTCTATCGACTCTGCGAGACCAGGAGCCGTTGGTGAATGGTTTTGATCTTTTATCTTATCTCTCGGATTAACTCTGGTCCTAGTAAGCTTGCTTCTCCCAATTCAACCCAACAAACTAGCGATCGACAAGGTCGCCCATAAAAAAAATTCGTATGGTGCCATGTCTATGGTGGATTGATAGCTGTTGTTATAGGCGAACTCGACTAGGGGTAGGTGTCGTTCCCAACTTCCCTTAAAGTCCAAAGCACAAGCACGGAGCATGTCTTCTAAGATTTGGATTGTTCTTTCAGATTGTCCGTCCGTCTGTGGGTGAAATGCGATGCTGAGACGAAGGTCGGTTCCCAATGCTTTCTGTAGGCTATCCCAAAAGTCGACATGAATCGTGAATCTCGATCACTCATAATGGATATGGGTACACCGTGTAATCGCGCGATTTCTCGAATGTAGAGTCTGCTGAGAGAGTCCATTGAGTCTGTCATCTTCATGGGTAAAAAGTGGGCGAATTTGGTTAAACGATCGACTATCACCCAAATGCCGGTGTTTGATTGCGGAGACCTAGGTAGTCCTGTCATAAATCCATGGCGATATGTTCCCATTTCCATCCGGGTATAGGCAAGGGTTGCAGGGTTCCACCGGGCTTCTGATGTTCTACTTTTACTTGTTGGTAGGTGAGGCATGTTGAAACGTATTTGGTCACGTCCTTCTTGATTCCAGCCCACTAGTACTGTCGGCGGAGGTCTTGGTACATCTTGGTGCTCCTTGGGTGGACGGCAAAATTGGAATGGTGGAATTCCTTAAGTACTGCTTCCCGGAGGGTACCGCTGTCTGGTACAAAAATTCTTCCTTGGAAGCGAAGACTTTTATCAGTGTGGATTGTCCACCCGGCTGCTGCTTTTCCAATTGAGAGTTGATGTCTGATGAAATCACATTCTTGTTCAAAGGTTTGGGCTAAAAGAATTTCTCGGTGTAAGGTTGGGGTTGCGACTACGGCTAAAAGACACACGTCGGTGACTTCTGCGATTGGTTGCAGTTTGAATCTGTTAAGGTCCTCCATCATCTTCCATTCTCTTATAGCTAAACTAGCCACTTGTTCTTGGTTCTTGCGACTCAGCGCATCAGCGACTACGTTTGCCTTTCCAGGATGACAGGACATCGTAAAGTTGAAATCCTCCAAGTATTCCACCCATCTCCTTTGCCTCATGTTTAGCTCTTTCTAGGTAAATAAGTATTTCAAACTTTTGTGGTCCGTGAATACCTCGAATTGCTCTCCATATAGATAATGTCGCCAAGACTTTAGGGCGAATACCACTGCTGCCAGTTCCAAATCGTGAGTCGGATAATTCCTTTCATGCGGCCTCAACTGTCGGGATCCGTAAGCAACGACTTTTCCATTTTGCATGAGTATAGCTCCCAATCAATCTTTGGATGCGTTGCAGTACACGGTATACCCTGCGTCTCGTTCGGGTATGATCAATATAGGAGTGCTAGTCAACCTCTTCTTAAGTTCTTGGAAGGATCTCTCACATGCTTCGTTCCATTCAAACTTAACCCCTTTTTAGGTTAGTCGCTTCAATGATTTTCCCAAGATGGAGAAATCCTGAATGAATCTTCTGTAGTAGCCGGCTAATCCCAAGAAACTTCCAATCTCGAACACTGTAAAAGGTCTTTTCCCGTCCATGACTGCTTTTACTTTGCTGTCGTCGACTGAGATTCATTTCTCTGACACCACGTGTCCTAGGAATTTGACTTCTTTCATCCAGAATTCGCACTTGCTGGCCTTCGCATACAAATGGTTGTCTCGAAGTACTTGGAGGACAATTCTCAAGTGGTCTTCGTGTTCTTTCTCGGTTGGAGAGTATACAAGGATGTCATCGATGAACACTACCACAAATTTGTCCAAGTACGGCGTGAAAATTTGGTTCATCAGGCACATGAAAACAGCAGGAGCTTTGGTTAGACCGAATGGCATGACTATGAACTCGTATTGTCCGTAATGCATTGCAAAACTCTGTCTTAAGTATGTCACAATCCCGAATTCGCAATTGGTGATATCCAGATCTTAGATCGATCTTCAAGAAATAAGTCGACCTTCTCAGTTGGTCGAACAAGTCGTCTATTCTCTGTAGAGGATATCGGTTCTTGATGGTGACTTTGTTGAGTTGGTGGTAGTCGATACAAAGTTGGAGCGTTCCTTCTTTCTTTTTGACGAATGGCGCTGGAGCTCCCCATGGTGAGGTACTAGGTCGGATAAAACCCTTTTCTAAAAGTTCCTGTAGCTGTGTCTTCAACTCTCGTAGTTCTGCTGGAGCCATTCGATACGGGGCCATTGAGATTGGGGTCGTGCCAGGTTGTAGCTCGATGGTGAAATCCAATTCCCTTGGTGGTGGTAATCCTGGTAATTCCTCTGGAAATACGTCCTGGTACTCGCAAACGACGTGAGGGAGGCCCAACTCCATTCGGTCTGCGTAGACACTCCAATTTGGACTTGTCGAATTTCCTTGATTTATGGCCCTGAGGCTCCCCGATGATGAATATGGATCAAAACAAGCCATGTACCAATTGAGACGTTGCTCCTTAAAGGATTTGAAAAGGAAATGGTCAAAATCATTCCCAAGCGCTTGAAAGTAGTCCCAAGCGCTCCAAACTATTTTCCCAAAACCACTGGCCTGGCTCACTCTCGAGCGCTCGAGAGTGAAGTCCCAAGCGCTCGAGACCACTCCCGAGCGCTCGAGACCTCTCCTAGTGCCCAATGGGTGAAAAAGATTCCCACTATCCATGCAAGCCATCATTGCATTCCCTTTGAGCCGGCTAAGGTGAGTCAACACTCAACCTCAGTCAGAGAAGATATCAGCTAAAGATTTCTTTCTTTAAAAAAAGGGTTTATTTCAAAATCATTTCATTTTCAAAACCATGGGTTATATGCTCTATATATATACCTGGTTTTTCAGCTGAACAGGGGGCGACGAAAGTTCTCTCTCTCTAAACCCCTCCTTGTTTCTCTTTCTTGTTCAAGGGAAAAAGCTTTCAAAACTCAAATTTCTTTCCAACTTCAAAGGTTTTTTTCAAAATCATCAAGGAAAAGGGCAAGAAATCCAAAACACTCTTAGCTTCTGATCTCTTGTCTTTTTCACTCTACATTCACCTTTCACAACCATCCAAGAAGCAAAGTGTCAAGCAAAGGTAGAAATATTTCTATCCTTGGTTCAAATCAAGAGGTTGTTCTCCCTTCTGAGGGGGGTCTCTCAGCCTGTCCCAGTCTTTAATGCTGGGTGCATGGTTGGGAGACCTTAGTGAAAAAGAAAGAACAAAGAGTCTACGAATAATGTTTTCCCAAAACCCCTACTGGAAACACTCTCGATCGCTCAAGAGTGCTCCCGAGCGCTCGGGACTGTTTCCAGGCCCATGCATGGCATTTTGGTAAGCAGTAGGCTGGGGGTGAGGTGCACTTTTAAATAAAATGGTTTTATTCTGGCATGCAGACACAGAAGATCATTTTTCTTAAAACAGAAATGTTTCTTACAAATCTCAAGTAAGAATAAAGTTTTCCTAAGTTAAAAATAAGATCTTCTCTTGTTAAAAACTTAGATAAGGGTGTTTGCATGATGAAGTGGTGCCATTTTCTATTTGAGAGTAAGCCGGCATGCAGCTCACTCCCAAGCGCTCGAAGCCATTCCCGAGCGCTCGGGAGTGCATGCATGCCATTGCATTCCATTTTTCCAGTTTTCTGTGTTTTCTGAGCTTCTGCATGCATAGATGTGTACATTTGCTCTTTTAAAATTGTAGATCTTTTCGTGCAATGGTAAGGATACATGATTTGAAAACTTGAGGTCCTACCTCAGTCTTTCAAGTCCTCTGCGGAGCCAGTGGTCTGCTTAATAGTATTTCATTTTGCAGTCTTTACATTATATTTTGTTAGTACTAACAGAATGTGCAGGTGGGGTTTAGACACTCCCAAGCGCTCGAGAGTGCCCTCGAGCGCTCGAGAGGGAAGCCAGTGAGCAGTGTTTCGTCTCCTGTTATCTTACTGTCTTTCATCACATAATCCCCCCCTATACATGTGCACCAGCATACATTGTTATTTGGCATCCTATTTGTGACTAACAAACTCTGCAGGATTTGGTCAGTAACACTCCCAAGCGCGCGACAGTGCTCTCGAGCACTCGAGAGTTGATCCAGTGGCAGTTTACACTGCTTTGCCATCATGCATGTGTCCATCATCATTTCATCACTCCTTGTACACAAGCACCAGCATACACCTTCTATTTGCTATACCTGTGGATACCTGCTACATGCTTAATGAAACAAAATCCCTTTGAAAAATCCCACAAAGGTTTAGTAGAGACCGACATCGCGTCGGGCGAGGGGGTGCCGTAAAACCCTTGCCCCCTCGTAACATGGCTTCCAAACCCTCGAATGATCTCTGGTTTTCAATTCAAATCAATCAATTTTCAAATTGAAAACGATTTCTCGGGTGGCGACTCCTCAAATTTTTCAAATCGATTCGATGGAGCGGTATGTCTGTCGGGCCGCCCCGATCTCACCCGGGGTTGTGGTAGCCCATAGTCTGTTTTCTCCAATTTGAGACTCACTAACCATCCAGCGAGCTTCCTATGCCACTTTGTTTTGTGCGCGTGGGGTGCAAAAGGGTCTTATCTATCCCCCTTAAACTTGAAACTCGTTCCATCTGGTGAATAGGCTGTCACTATCTTTCGATGGCAGTCTATGACAGCTCGGTGCGCAGTCAACCGGTCCATCCCGAGTATGACGTCCAAGTCCGTCATTTCGATTACTTGTAAGTCGCATGTTAACCGCAAGTTCGATACTTCTAGTTCGCACCCTTTACAAATTAGTACTACCGAAATCTTACCCCCTAATGGTGAGGTCACATGCATAGTTGTCTTCAGAGGTTCAGTTTCTAATCCAAGTGTAGATACACATGCGGCAGATATGAATGAGTGCGAAGCTCCAGAATCAAATAGTGTTTGAACGCATATAGTATAAAGAGTGAGGGTACCTTGGATTACTGCAGGGTCCATCTCCTCTTCCATTCCTTGCAGTGCAAACACCCTTCTAGCATTAGGTTGGATTGGCTCGTTTGATCCTCTATTCTGAAAAGGGTAAGTTGGCGGTTGGTTCCACCCACCACAAGGCTGGTTCTATCCTCCGGGTTGGATACCATTCCAAACCGGTCTAGCTTGATTCTGGTTCTGATTTCCAAATCCTGCAGTCCTGACCTGATTTTGTGGTGGTCCTCCATAGTTTCCAGCGTCATTCAACCTAGGACAATTCTTCCTGATATGTCCCTCCTCTAGGCAGTAATAACAGCGGTGGTCTAGGTTTTGATTTTGGGGAAGGAGGTTACGGTTTGGTCCAAGATTAGGGTTTGGGCCTCGGTTCGATGCTTGGATCTGGTTCGGATTAGGGTTAGGGTTTTGATTGAACCCTGGATTGGGGTTTCTCCAAACTGGGTTGGATTGTGACGGTTGCGGGCAAGGGTAGTTTTGGTGGTAGGGTTAAGAGATTGGGGTACCCCTGTTGTTAGGGTTGGTGCGGATAGGTCCTCCAACTGCAGGTATTGCCTTCTTCTGCTCACACCTTGTCTTGAAATCCAAGTTTTCTCTCTCCATCTTAAGTGCGCATTGCACCACTTGTGAGTAGGTGGGAAGTGTCTGTGCCACCACTGCTCGGCGTGTCTCATTGAGTCCCCACTCAAATTTTCTTGCCTTGTCGTCATCAGTAGGTATGATTGTTGTGCCATAGCGAGACAGTTCTTCAAATCGTGCTGCATACTAGATCACGGTCATTGTGCCCTACTCAAGGTTCATGAATTCCAAGGCCAATGCTTGTTTGACAGGTGTTGGAAAGTACTTGTCAAGGAAAATTTCCTCGAACCTTTCCACCAATGCTGAGCTTCACCTTGCATCTGATAGGTAGCTAGAGGAATTCAATTGCTGGCTTCTTGAATGTCTAGGGTTTCAAGAATTTTCTTGATTTCTTCCAACCAAGCTTCCGCAACTGTGGGGTTAGGTTCTCCTTGAAAGTAGGGCGAGTGATGCTTGCAGAATTCATTCAATGCCTGACTCCTGGTCATTGGCCCTCGAGGTGTGTGCGGGGCTCCACGCTGAGTCTGGTTATTTGCAGTCGCAATGGCAATGAATGCTTGCATGAGTTGGACTAGCTCGGTAGTCCCAATTTGGCCGTTGAGTTGAGGGGCTCCATTTTGTCCATTGTTTTGCTCGTTATTCTGGTTGTCTCTTGTTTCCTCCATCTAGATATTGTTATGTTATAATTTAGTAAGAGGTGGTTTTGTGGGCACGCGCCCCGAAAATCGCTTGGTCTCTTATCGGTGTGCGGCCCTCCTTTGAAAAACGCGCGGCGAAACGCCTCGATTCAGAGTCGCCACTCGGGTTTTAGCGGAGGAATACCCAAGGAACCGAACTCGAAAAACGTTTGCCACGTTTTGTTTGATTTTGAAAAGGCGTAGACCAGTCCGTCGTCACCTTCGATATCTGAGGTTCGGGAGCCAGGTTACGAGAGGGGAAGGGTTTTATGGCACCCCTCTCGCCCAATCCGGAGATCGGTCTCTACTCGGGCATTTTATGAAAACCTTTGCATCTTTCTCTCATTTTATCATTTTTTAGCCAGTTAGGGCGGGGGAACAATTAATGGGGATGAAAGCGGTAACAAATTGCAGTTTATGTGACAAAATGATTTATGAATGATTTGATTGCAATGCTAAGTATAGATTGAGAACAAGCACTGAGCATCCCGAGCAAACTGCAGTACGCTGTCACAAGGTGACGTGAGCAGATTCTGCCAGCATGCACTGGTCAGAGCCACTGCATGGTGATACAACCTGCGCACGCCACATATAAGACTGGCGTACTCCACTTGTTGGATCTCTCAGTCTTTGTTTGCAACCCTCTGGGCTCTGGAAAAGGACCAGCGCACACCCAGGGCAAACCACGCAGTTTAATATAGCAGAATATACAAATACACGGCAGAATGAATGGCTTTAAGCCATGAAAGAAAGCAGAACACCCCAAAACAGTGTGGGGACAAAAGATAGGCCTAGATTATGCTAAGATGCAAGGGCCAGCCACTGGATCCAGGGGAACTACTGCCGTACGCCAGTTTTTGGCTACCGTACGCCACTTTGCCTTTTGATCCCAGTGTTTGGCTTTGCATCATCTGGGCTCTGGAGCATGACCAGAAGGATCCCAGAGGCCTTTATATGACATAATGAACAGGATAGGATGCCACCACTTAAACAGTTCTAAGCATGGAAAGCAGTAAACTGATTATTAGCATGCTAAGGTGATTGACAGAAAGATAAAACAGAAAGAGTGACGATCCATGATCCCCACGCCAGTTATTGCCATACAACCAGAACTGGCGTACGGCAGTCGTGAACTGGCGTGCGCCATGTGTCATCACTTACGATGGCTGTATTTTATCAGTTTAAGGCCAGGACTAGTATCATCTACTAGCCTGGGCCTTACTGACCCCCCTCAGGAGACGAAAACAGAAGAGAACACAAAGGTGGTATACCTCTTCTTGCTATGGTTTTGTGGTTGTTTTTGAACTTGAGGGTTGAAGATGGTGGCTTATGTGGTGACTGGGTTCCAGTAGGAGATATGGGAGTGTGTGACTTCCTCTTGTCTTTCAATGGATGAAAGGAGATGGAGGACTTGAAGAAAGGAGAAGAAGAGAGATGGTGCTTCTTTAATGTGGCTAACCCCTTGCAAATGAATGCAAGGGGGGTATTTATAGAGGGGGAGTGGACTGAGACCAGTTAAGGCCAGGCCTTGTTTGGCTGGTCTTAGGAACAAAATGGGCCTTCCATGCATTTAATGCATGGGACTAGGTGATGGGGAGTGTAGGAGAGAGAGGGGACGCCTCTGCCGAAAGCACTCATCAGGCACACTGTAGCCGACGTCAGGGTGGCACAAAAGTCCCGCCCAAGTGGCTGAATAAAGTTGATTTGACTGGGTTTGACTGGCGTGCGCCACTTTGTAACTGGCGTGCGCCAGTGAAAGCTAGGCCCATGGTCGATGACTGACACGTGGCAGCTTACTGGCGTACGTCACCAAAGCACTGGCGTAAGCCAGTTGGGTTTTGCTGGGGCCGTTTGGCTCTGGTTTGAAGGGTTTGAAACTGGGTTTGAAAGGGGTTTGGGATGCTCAAGGTTTAGACACACCTTCGTCCTTGATCTGTTTTCGACTATAATCATCATTGGGGAAATAAAAGTTCGACAAATAACGTTATCTGGACAGTCCAGAATGGGGTGTCTACAGAAGCCCCCCTTTGACGGCACTTGAAGCACCACTGACTGGAGACAAGTAACGTCAAAGGTTTTCTAGACACCCTTTTCAAGGCTATCCAGGATGCATGGAATTTGAAGAACCTGTTTGCTTCTGCATTTGGACGGATAGATCGTCGTTGATTTGAAATTGGACGGATAGATCGTCGTTGAATTGAAATTGGACGATGGGATCGTCGTTGATTTGAAATTGGACGATCGGATCGTCGTTGAATTGAAATTGGACGATTGGATCGTCGTTGATTTGAAATTGGACGGATAGATCGTCGTTGAATTGAAATTGGACGGATAGATCGTCGTTGATTTGAAATTGGACGGATAGATCGTCGTTGATTTGAAATTGGACGGATAGATCGTCGTTGATTGAAATTGGACGATTGGATCGTCGTTGAATTGAAATTGGACGAATAGATCGTCGTTGATTTGAAATTGGACGGATAGATCGTCGTTGATTTGAAATTGGACGGATAGATCGTCGCTGAATTGAATTTGGACGGATAGATCGTCGTTGAATTGAAATCTGGACGGATAGATCGTCGTTGATTTGAATTTGGACGGATAGATCGTCGTTGAATTGAAATTGGACGATTGAATCGTCGTTGAATTGAAATTGGACGGATCCTCTGCTTGGGGATGGGCCCAAAACTTCTCAGAATAGTCGGGCTTTCTCTTGGAGGGTAAATTGTGACATGGGCCACGAATTGGGCCTGAGGCCCACACGTTACTGGCGTACGGTGCCTCAGTACTGGCGTACGCCAGAATTTGCCGAGATCCGAGCCCAGATCCGAGCCCAGACCCGGCCCAACTGCTCCATACGACGTATAACTCCTGCAGAAGGCAGGGAAACCGCCATTCTTCAGTTTCGAACTCCCAATATCTTGAGAACTCTTCCAAACCTTCAAGTTTTTTCCAAATCCTTCGTCATTCTCACTAACCCACTCACCCACATTCATCCATGGCAGAATCCGGCAGTGGTAGCGGCAGCGGGGGTGTTGGAGAAGGGAGAGATCAAACCAAGGGTGAAATCGAGGCTTTGGGGCCTCGGATCGACGATCAAACGGTAGAGGGGTCTGTATCGGGCGTCAGTGCAGCAGTTTCAGGCGGCGGTGGTGGCGACAGCAGCCATGCAGCGGAGGTTGGTGACGGCGACGGGCGGCGTACGCCAGGATCAGAGGGGCGTACGCCAGGTGCTACAGGGTCAGTGGGCCCACGGGTTCGTCGCTTGGACCCACGAAGTGGAGTGGAGGGTGTGGTGATCACGGGTATAGGCCCGGTTGTGGCCGGCAGTAGTGGTGGCGGCAGTAGTGACGTTGGTGAGGGCGGTGGTGATGGTGGTGATCGACCGGGGACGCCACCGAGAGATCCGGCAAGGGGCAAGGCTCCTGCAGTTGAGGAAGGTGCACCCGGAGAAGTACCCGCGGAAGAGGTGGCGTTCCGGCCAGCAGTGGGCTCTTCGGCGCATGTCCCCATTACTCGGGGCGACTTTGCGGAGTTTGTGTCCGAGGAGGAACTCGGCCGGCTGCTCCGGGAGAACCCGGGGGTGGTTGCTGCAGTATTGGCTGCTCGAGAGGACCGGGCCCGGCAGGTTGAGCGGGCGCAGGAGGAGGAGCGCCTGAGAGAAGAGGCCGAGAGGGCCAGGGCCGAGGAGGAGGCCTTTGAGAGCGAGGCCGGGGCTGCAGAGGAGGCGCAGGGGGAGGTGTGGTCCTTCGAGCGGGCGACGACGCTTGCAGAGTCCGCCCGGCTGGCACCCCGCCGTCAGTTCGACGCGGCCACGTATGCTCCGCCCGAGCCACACCTGTTTATACCGTCCGGGGTCGAGAGCCTCGCGCCTTTGAGGGGGAGTTACGACGCTGAGCTGATACTGAGGGACCCTCAGAGGCACCTGTCAGTGGACTGGGCACAGGTACTTTCCGAACTTGCTTTGATATTTCATGCTTTGTCGCTTTTATGATATGCAATTAGAACTGTGGTAAATTAGCTCATAATGCATGTAGATTGGAACCTCGACTGTAACTTGACTGAGAAAATGGAAACTTGAATAGTATGCCTCGACGTAGAAACTTGACTTGAATGATAGAACACTTGAAGTAGTTGAATCGACTTGTAGAATGCCCATGACTTTGAAAAACGGTTAGTGCCAAACTTGAATCGACATTAAGCGGCCTCGACTTGGTAGGACTGTCTTTTGAACTAGCACTCGACTAGAAAGTGATACTCGAACTAGGTAAATTGCCATGACATGCTTGAACGCCCGGATGGCGTGCCCCGTAATTTGTATAGACCATACTGATAAGCTGAAAACCTTGCAAAATCGACTGAGAGATGTATCCTGAGAGAAAAGAGGCCCTGTAGCTCGGAGCTTGACTGAAAAATACCCTTGAATTGACTTCGACTGATTAACGAACTGAATGGTATAGGCATGAGTGCCCGGTAGCTTTGCTCGACCTTTATGATGCTCATTTCGACTGTAGCGTTACCTTTTGAGATTCTGAATTCGACTAACGGTTTGGATTGCCATTATTGATGAAATTCTTTCCTTTGTCTGTCTTTGTTGTGCAGAGGGGAGCAGCCAGCACCCGGGGCCACGGAGGTCCGGCGAGTTCGCTTGAGCTGTACAGGAGTTTGCCCGAGCAGGTCAGGGCACTGGTTGACGTGGCAGGATTCCGGCCCTTTATCCTCACACTGACGCCCGTGAGGAGCGACCACGCTCTGTTGACGGCGCTGGCCGAAAGGTGGTGGGATTCTTCGAATACCTTCCACTTGCCGATTGGGGAGATGACGGTGACTCCGTCAGACTTTGCAGCGCTCACCGGTCTGAGGGTAGGAGGGGAGCCCATTCCGTTTGACTCGGAGATGTACCGGGATCCTGAGGCTCTGGCGTGGTTTCTGGGGCAGGCGCCGGCAGGTGAGGCAGAGACGGTCCACTATGACCAGTTCAAGCGGTACTTGCACGGGAGGGAGCCTGAGTCGGACTTGGAGGCAGGAGCAGATGGCGAGGGCCTATTTGCTGTACCTTGTTCGGGGCTACGCTGTACCCAAACAAGCGGTCCACGGTGCACTTGTCCTACTTGCCGGCCCTTCTACGACTTGAGCACAGCCTCGAGGTTCGACTGGGGAGGAGCAGCTCTGGGTACCTGCTATGGTTTCATGGGGGCCTTCTCGCGCGGGAAGAAAGCGGCTGCCGGCTACTGGAGGGTGTGGGAGGTAAGAAACGAAGCCTGTCATTTACTTACCGCTTTTCCATTTATCGCACTCGTACTTTGATTTGCATATGAACTGTATTCTGACGCTTTGATTGTTTGACCATTTGCAGCTATGGGCCTACGAGGTGCTGAAGATGTACCCTCCGGAGAATAAGTGCCCGAACCCGAGGATGCTCCCCCGTGCCATGATTTGGGGGCCTATGTATAGCGGCAAGAAGAAGTCAAGAGGGAGCCTCCTAGCTTTCCGGACCTACCTCGACGAGCTGTCTGGCACTCAGGTATGCAACGTGTTGAATTTAATCATTCTGCCCGTAGAATTGCTTTAATGCTGTCGCTGATTCTTTACAAACTGTGCCATTGTATTACAGGTGGATTGGAACCCCTGGAGCGGCGCTGAGCCTGAGCCTGAGTACCTGGCGGAGAGCAGGGTGGTGACTGCGAGCCGGGTGCTGCTGGAGTCGGCCTTCGGGTGGCGGTGGTACTTGGGTGACCGGGTGACACGGCAGTCACTAGGCGCTCTTGACTTTCAGGTGCCCGGGCCGCTGCCTCCTCACGCTTCCCACACGGACAAGTATACCCTGGCATGAGCTGAGGCGCTTCACTGTTCCGACCGGGCTGGCTGCCTTTCTGAGGCCTGAGCGTGACTATGCTGTCTACCGGAGGCAGCACTTGGCGAGGCCGCTCGGAGTGCTGGAGCATGTCGCCGTGCAGAGTGAGGCGCTTGAGGCTGGCGAGGAGAGGCGGAGCAGGGAGAGCAGGGCAGCCCGCCCGAGAGAGAGGAGCGACCATGCCACAGCGACCGGGCTGCCTCGGCTTTCTTGGACCCTAGGCAGTGCGGGACTGCCCAAGGAGAGGAGGCCATTGTTCAGTTCGAGCCTGCTAGGACGGACCCGGCAGAGATAGTAGGACCGGTAAAGACATTCCTTATCCCTCTTGTAGTTTCTGCACTTTACTTTCAGCATGTATACTTGGCATTTGGTTCTGACTTTGCCCGATAATTGAATTGCAGGCCCCGATGGAATGGGTGCGGGAGGCAGCTCGGCTAATAAAGGCCATGGAGAAGGAGTTCCACAAGATAGCTGGCGGCGCCTCCTTACAGTTGCAGTACCCACCTCCGGCTCCGGCTCCCGCTGAGCAGCCTCAGGTATAACCCTTTGTTTTGCTTTTGAATACTGCTGCTTTTGAATTTTCCTGCACTTTGCATTCCAATATATACAATATGCACAATGTATGCTAAATGATTTGAATGACCATGCAGGGACAGGCTAGGGCGGCTCCTAGGAGGAAGAGCGTGCGGCCTCCTCCAGCGAAGAAGGCAGCTTCGAGCTCCTCACAGCCGGCAGCCGTGGTGGAACGGGTTGCACAGACCACTCCGGCCAGCGAGGGGCTCCAGTTCCGTCGAGAGCTGAGGAAGAGGCCTGCCGAGAAGAAGCCTGCCGAGGGACCCTCGCAGAAGAAAGAGGAGAGAAGAGGAAGAAGAAGCAGAGGAAGAAGAAGGAGAGGAGAGTACGTCCCTCAGCAGTGGCTCCGACTCAGCGAGCGACCCTAGGTTCCGTATTGACCCCCGAGAGGTGGAGGACAGCGAGGAGGACGACGACGAGGAGGACCTTTTTGACGACTGAGGGCTATCACCGAGCCTTAGTCTATTTTGCTAGCATTTTGTTGCTTCTGATACTTTGACATTTGATACTTTGACACTTGGTACTCTGATTCCGATACTTGATACTTTGATGTTTTTGGATGGGGCCTGCGTGCCTCTTTGACCTTTGGGCGAGTGTGCCCTGCTACATTTAGTTCTGCCCGGGCCGTTGTGCCGCCTGATACTTCGATACATTCCCACCGTTTAGGCTTTTGACACAGTAGTATATAATATATGCATTTTCGGTTTATTGTTTTTGCTTTGCTTTGATGAGATTTGAATAAAGGAAAGTGATAAAACCGTCCACTAATATCTAACATGCATTGACAAACGTTCTGAATCGACAAAAGACACTCACATATGTACAAAAACACGTTAGCTCGAAGAAACGATGGATAGAAATGTCCTAGGATACGACACGTATCCCAGACACGCGGGGGATACGGGAATTTTAGGCGTTGGCAAGCCAAAATCCGTCATTTACCCCGGGGAATGAAACTGACCCTTTTGAAAGGTGACATAGATGCATAATGACTTGTACGAACCATCAAAACCGATAGAAAAGTCCCGGCGCAAGGGAAAAGCCAAGAAAATGCTAAAAATGCCATAAAAACGGCATAAGACGCCAAAAATGACTCGATATAGTCCCGGACCTGAAACCGACACCCCCACACAGGTCGCATAAGTCCTATGTGACTTGTATGGTATGACAAAACTTGGCAAAAGCCCTTGAAACGAGATTTGACCTCCCGTATCCTTGATTTTAGCTCGACACGGGCCACCGAGGGTCCAAAATCTTCATCGAGGCGTGGCTTTTGGAATCCGACGCTTGGCCATAGTCTTAAATGTACATTTGTGACTTGTAGGAACCAACAAACGGCCAAAACCAGCCCCGGAATCGAAAACGACCACACGAGGGCAGTAGCTGCTGCAGACTGGCTTCTGGTGAAGCCTACTGGCGTACGCCAGAAGTTGAGGGCAGTACGCCAGTAGGTGGGGACACGGACACGCCAGTAAATAACTGGCGTACGCCAGGTTCCTGAGTGCCAGATCCACTTGACTGACCAACTGTCCTTTTTCGGGGGCCACTTTGTTTTTACCCCCACACGGTTTGCACACGGTTTCTGGGCTTCCCAGGGGGCAGTGTCCTTTGCAGGAGCATTGGTTTGGAGTTTAGCATGAGGCTTTGGATGCCTCATTGGTGGAAAATCTTTCAAAGGGCCAAGGCCTATAAAGCAGGGGCCCTTGCAATGTTTTCCCAAGGCACACTGCTTCCCCTTTGCTCCAGTATACTGCTATATCTTCCATGGATAACCCCTCTGCCAACTCTGCTCAGGCCATGGTTGGCGCAATTTCTAAGTGTCGACTGGCTCAATTTCCAATACCACGGCCTCGCCTCGTTCCGCTTCCTTCGACACTGTGCCACTTCCGCCCGGCGCTCTTGCGGGCTGCTCTCAGATTCTGGGATCCTGACGTTCATGTCTTCCGTTTCGGTGATGACGAGCTTGTGTCCGACAGTCGAGGAATTCCAGGCGTATCTCCGGACCTACTCGTCCTCTACACTTGTTGTCCCGCCGTACCAGGCGAGCATGCCCAAATTGCTAGCCAGCTCGCTCGACATCTCTCGGGGCTTGGCGAGCGCTATCCTTGAGGGTGGCCAACTGAATGTCATGCGCCTGATTGAAATGTACAGCCCGGATGGTGACCTGGACAACAATGAAGTGCAAGCGCGTCGCCGTTTTGCCTTGGTAATCTGTCTGCTTGCCTGCTTTACTGCTCGTGCCGGCTTCATGGGCAGGTTAGCCCGTCGCTTGTGAGCGTTGCTGCCCAGATGGGGGCCCGGAGAAATGTGATCCCTTTGGTCTTGGCGGAGACACTCTTGGGCTTGGACTTGGTGTATACGGGCCAGTCGGCCGTTTTCAGCGGCAGCCCGCTTTTGCTTCAGGTAATCTCACTCAGCTCACCTTTTTCTGGCTATTCACACGTTCTCATTTTACCTCGACACTCGGCTTAGGCTGCTTCCTAGCTCCTCACTTGTCTTTTCCCTCAGGCTTTATCTGGCTTTCTTACTTGTCTTTTCGCTCATGCAGTTGTGGCTGTCGGACAAGCTGAATCTCTTGCACCCTCCGGTAGCGGGCTGGAATCTCTTTCCGAAGAGGATCCATCAAAGGGAGATGCGGTATCCGGACATGGACATAGAAGGCTGGTATGAGTTCATGCAGCAAATGCAGCCTGATGAGATTGCTTGGAGGTGCCCCTGGCTGGACCTTCCGGATATGGCTGTTTCCTCCTGATGGTTTCGACAGGATGGTGATTGCTGGGCTGTCGAGCTTCACTTTCTACATTCCCGGCCGCGTCCTTCGACAGCTGGGTGCCTCTCAAGAAAATCACCGTGTCAGCATTGGGGATTTCCGTGTCCCGAATTTCAACGCTCAAACGCTCAACGGTTATCAGAGGCGCTGGGGCCTTAGAGCCCTTCAGGCTGAGATGCCAGAGTTTACCACAGGGCTAAGGAGCCGCTACAGACAGTGGCTGAGAGCAGAGGTGAATGCAAGAGAAAATATTAACTGACTCCGGGCCACTTTGCTATGCTTAGAATAAACTGCTGAGCCGTTAGGCTTCTCAAGCATTTTGTTCTGTTTTTCATGCTTCAACTGTTTTTAAGGCTTTTATGCTCAGCTTATGTATTAGAAGTAGTAATTTGCAATAAAGTTGAAAGACGATGGGTTTCCCCCTTCTGATTCACTTCAATGCATCCTTGACTCGAGCTCGACCTTCTCAAACTGTGACATGTGCCCAGAAAGTCCAACCTGGATCGAACTTTTGATGGAATGTGACCGAATCTCGAGGTGAGATTGCCTACGTATCCCTTTTCAAGGAATCAGGTCAGAACGTAGTTCAGGCTAAGGTTCACTCGTGTATTTTACCTCTCCTTTTACGCTCTAACTTTTGCCTAGTGCCGCCTTTTCAGGTTTTCGGCCTAGCGAGCTTTCGACTTGTGCCTATTTATTTTTGCCTAGAACCGCCCCCTTGGGTTTTCGGTCTAGCAGGCTGCTCTAACTTTTGCTTGGAATCGCCCACCCTTGTGGTTTTCGACCCAACGAGCATCTCTCAGGGATAGTAACGCTTGAGTTGATCCAGGTTGACCAGGGTGCTGAATTCGTTGCCATCGAGGTCAATAAGCTTAGCAGCGCCCCCGGATAGGATAGTCTTGATGATGTAAGGCCCGGATCGCTTCGGCCTGAATTTCCCGCGAGGATCAAACACTGGAGCCCGGATCTCCTTTGTAACCATGTCTCCTTCGACCAAGCCCCTGGACTTCACTTTCTTGTTGAACGCCCGGGCAATTCGACGCTGATACCCCTGAACATGATACAAGGCCCGGAGCCGTCTTTCATCAAACAACATTAGCTCGACAAACCTTCCACTCAACCATTCAGACTCTTCGAGACCGCTTTCGACCATGACTTCTCAGTGACGGTACCTCCAGCTCGATGGGAAGTACTGCCTCCATCCCGTAGACTAGGGAGAAAGGAGTTGCACCCGTTGAAGTGCGAATTGACGTTCGGTACCCCCAAAGGGCGAGAGGCAGCTGCTCAGTGCCAATCCCTTGCAGACTCGGCAGTCTTCTTGATGATCATCTCGACATTCTTAGTTCGCAGCTTCGACCGCTCCATTCGTTTGCGGGCGATAGGTCGTTGAATGATGGATCTCGATGCCGAACTCCTCGAAGAGCTCCAGAACCCTTCCTTTGAAATGACTACCGTTATCTGACACGAATGCCTGAGGAACTCCGTACCGGTAGATGATATTCTTTCGAATGAACTGAGCAACCTGGACCGTTGTCAGTGTCTTGTAAGATTCGGCTTCGACCCACTTAGTGAAGTAGTCTATCGCCACCAGTATGAACCTTGTGACCATTCGAAGCAGACGGCCTGATCATCCCAATAACATCGATGCCCCAAACAGAGAAAGGCCATGGCGAGGTCATGCCATACAATTTAGATGGAGGGACATGCTGTAGGTTCGCATGGATTTGACACTTGTAGCAGCGCCGCACGTAGTCGATGCACTGTGATTCCATTGTAGACCAGAAGTAACCCTGCCTGAGGATCTTTCTAGCAAGCATGACGCCGCTCATGTGAGGCCCACAGACTCCTTCGTGAACTTCCTCCATGATCCTTGTTGCTTCGACGCCGCTGACGCAGAGCTTGTGCATCCCGCAGTGAGACCTTCGATACAGCTTCCCCCCGCAGATGATGTACTGAGAAGCTAACCTTTGCAAAGCAATCCGATCCTTCTTCGTGGCCTCGGTAGGAAACTTCCCCGCGCTCCACAAAGTTCCAAATGTCATGGTACCATGGTAGGCCATCATCGACATCATCAATGGCGTTGATATACTCATAAGCGGGCAAGTCCCTCTGTTCAATCACAATCGGTCGCAGCTTGACACCTATTGGAAGTTCGATCATTGAAGCCAAAGTCGCCAAGGCATCGGCGAACTGATTCTTCAAGCGTGGGACATGGGTGAAAGTCACCTTATTGAAGCGAGGAATCAGTTCTTCCAAGTCTTGGTGATAAGGCTTCAGCTTTTCCTCTCGAACCTTCCAATCTCCATTGGCCTGGGAAACTACCAAGTTCGAATCCCCAATTACTTCTAACTTCTCGACGCCCAAGGCAATAGCAGCTTCCATTCCGACGATGCAGGCTTCGTACTCAGCTTGATTGTTGGTGACATCGAAATTCAGCTTGAAAGCGAGCGGAATGTGAGCGCCAGGCGGGCGTGATTAGCAACACTCCGATCCCAAATCCCTTCTGGTTAGCAGCCCCATCAAAATAGAGCGTCCATACTTCCTCGACCACTGTTAGAACCTCCTCGTCGGGGAAAGTGAAATCCACATCTTCCGGGCCGTCGATCGGGTGATCGGCCAGGAATTCGGCTACAGCTCGTCCCTTTACAGACTTCCTTGTGACATGTTGGAGTTCGAACTCAGCCAGCAGAAGTAACCAACGTGCTAGCTTATGGGTGAGCGCAGGCTTCTCGAATAGGTACTTGATAGGATCCATCCGAGAAATCAGTCTCACCGAATAGGCTAGCATGTAGTGTCTAAGCTTTCTGGTAGCCCAAACTAGCGCCCAACACGTCTTCTCGAGAGGGGTGTAGCGCTCCTCGGACCCCACCATCTTCTTGCTCAGATAGTAAACAGCTTTCTTGACCCCATTGCTTCCTTCCTGTGCTAGCAAGCATCCCATGGCTGTTGAAGAAACGGACAGATAGAGAATCAAAGGTCGGCCCGGCGTAGGCGGCATCAGTACCGGTGGGTTCTGCAAATACCCCTGAATAGACTCGAAGGCGGCTTGGCATTTATCTGTCCATTCGAACGGGACCCCCTTTTTGAGTAGACGGAACAACGGTTCGCAGGTGAGAGTTAGCTTGGCGATGAATCTGCTGATAAACTGGACCTTTCCTAGAAAACTTCGCACGCCCTTTTCAGACTTTGGCGGCTCCATCTCGAGGATTGCTTTGATTTTGGAAGGATCCACTTCGATTCCCCTTGCGGTAATTAGAAATCCTAACATCTTGCCTGACGTGACCCCGAATGTGCACTTTTGCGGATTCAGGCGCACGTTGTACTTGCGAAGCCTTTCAAGGAACTGCCTGAGCGAGGGGAGATAGTCCTTTTCCTCCTTTGCCTTCACAATCATGTCATCGACGTAGATCTCAACGGTTTTGTGGATAAAATCATGAAACAAGGTCGTTTGAGCCCGTTGAAAAGTGCATCCGGCGTTCTTCAACCCAAACGGCATCTTCACATAGCAGTAAGTACCCCATTCCGTGACGAACGTCGTTTTCTCTTGGTCCTCGGGCGCCACAGAGATCTGGTTGTATCCGGAGAATCCGTCGACAAAAGAGAGCAAGGCATGCCCCGCCGTGTTGTCCACAAGCACATCAATGTGAGGCAAGGGAAAACTGTCTTTGGGGCTTGCTTTGTTTAAGTCTCTAAAGTCGACGCAGACTCGGATCTTTCCATCTTTCTTGGGAACAGGCACGATGTTGGCCACCCATTTGGGGTATTCTGCAACCCTGATGAATCCGGCGTCAATCTGCTTTGTAACCTCTTCCTTGATCTTCTGAACCCAATCCGGCCTCATCCTACGGAGTTTCTGTTTGACGGGGACAGCCCCGGGCTCCAACGGGATTCGGTGCTGTACTATTTCAGGATCGATGCCGGGCATATCCTTGTGAGACCATGCAAAAACCTCGGGAAACTCTTTGAGAAGCTCAATGGTTCCAGCGTGATTTTCCGGGGACAGGTTTGTACCGATTTGCATCATACGGGGGTCATCCTCGTCTTTCAAATTTACAGAAATTACTTCTTCTTTTAGAGGCTGAGCACGCCTTTCGTCTTCCTTTTCGATGAGGGAACGCAACTCAGCCGGGATGTCCCCGTCGAAGTCTGTTCCTTCATCGTCAGGGTCGACACAGTTTATATAGAAGCTAGCAAAGTAGTCAGAAGTAGGATCATGCATTTCATAAAACCCAACAGGGTTGCCAAGTACAACAGACTCGAACTCGAAGTAAAAGCTACGACGTGGAGGGCCGAGAGGCACAAACTCCGACTCTGAGCTAGACTTAGACTCGACAGACTCTGTGTCAGATTCAGACTTGTCGTCAATGCATGTTAGACGCGGAGTGAAAATGCAGTTATTGATACTTCCCTGCGCCTTGACTATGAGAGAGGTGGGATCCTCGGGAGCATTTGATGAGTCGGGCCCAAGCATCAGCACTTCAGCTTCCTCGCCCTTGCCAACCAAACCTACTTGGGAGAACAGCATCTCCAAACCCCCTTGATCAAAAGTCTTCAGCCAGTCAAACTCTTCCTTGGCCTGACCCAACTGCTTCTCAAATTCCTGTCGAGCAAGTTTCTCTTCAGTTGTCTCTTCTCCATCGTCGGACCAGGTGTCCGCAGCAAAGATCTCGAATCCCGGCAGCCAGGTAGAAGTCTCCGGATCCCAAAACGGCTCTATCTGTCCCGAATAAGCAGAGCCTCCTCCTTCTCGCACAAAGTAGCTGTCGGGGTTACCAAAAAGGGTTCGAGGCTTTCCCGTGTCTTTCCTCTTTTTGGCATCTTTGGCCGGCGGAGTGTAACCTAGGCCAAAGCGGCCTTCGGTGGAAGGAAAGACAGGGAATTCAGCAATCCCTTGTTGGTTGATCCCGAGTCCCTAGGCCAGGCATGAATGACATTTTCCTCATCATTTCGAGGACGGTTGAGCTTATGGTGAAATCGTCATCCATGGCAATGGCGAGGACTGAGCCCGATGTGTCGAAAGAGAATCCTCCAAAGTCCGAGTCTTCTTCCCCGTGCATGATGCCCAAGACAGGCGTTCCATCATCTGTGAGCGGGCGGATTCCAGAATCCCCGCAAATTGTCAAAGTTACCGGTAGGCAGCCCCAGCATGACCTTTTGATGTAGAGTTGAAGGCACCGCCATAATGTCGGCCCTATGAAGCCACGGCCTGCCCAGCAGCAGGTTGAAAGTAGCAGGGACATCGACCACATGAAATTCGACATCCATCTCAAAGCCCTCAGCGTCAAGTTTCAGCATTAGAGTTCCTTCCACTGTACGGCGAGTACTGTCGTACGCCTTGACAGCCAGATTGGAAGGTGTTAGGTCACTCTTGGCGAGCCCCAAGCGATAGGCAACCCTCATCGGGCAGACATTGATAGCAGAGCCATTGTCGATTAGCACGGTTGGCACCCAATGTCCTCGGCACTTGACGGTGATGTGGAGCGGGCGGTTGTGAGCGGTTCCCTCGACAGGTAGATCCTTTCTCGGTGAACGTGACAGAGTGCTTTGAGAGGAGTGGTAGCACCAAGGCAATCATGGCCTCGGGGGTGATGTCAATCGGTACTGTGAGCCGGGCCAGAGCAGAGGACAGCTTCTCACGATGCTCCTTTGATGACGATATCAGACCCCAAATAGACACGGCGGCCGGAATCCGTTCAAGCTGCTTCAGAATGGCATCTTCTTCAGGGACTCCATTTGGAAAGAGCGGGTCGGCCCTCTGAGCAGCGGGAGCGGTGGTTTTCTGAGCAGGCGGGTTGGACGAGCTTCCAGCCTGCAGGTTGGCTGGCTGAAACACTCGGCCGCTCCTAGTGACATTGGCCACATCCCACCAAGACGATGAGTCAATAGAATCCCACAGGTCGGCGGGCACTTCCTCTAGCTTGCGCTTCCCTTTGTCGGTTGCTGCCACCGTTGCAGACGAGTCGGACCCCAGAGCATTGTCCCAGTCCAAGTCTTCCATCACCAATCCTTCCCAGAAAGTCGGATCCTGTGCTGCTTCTTCCTCAAAAGGTGCCCCCGGGTTGGTGATGAACGGAACATCCCAAAATCCCCCATCGACTAAAGCGGTGTTGACAGTCCACACCTCATTTCCCATGTCCAGGTCGACGATGTTATCCACATCCCAAATGTCCGCGGGCGGCGGAGTCTTAACGGCTTCCCCTGCGTCCCAAAGGTCGGCGGGAGGTGCGTCCAGAACCATAATGGAGCAATCGTCTCCGGGGATTGAAACAGAAGGGCGAGACTGCTTGGCAGAAACTGATGTCCCTGCGTAGGGATCGAAGTCATGGGCGCAGCGGCTGATGGCATGCCGTCGATTGAATCCACCAATGGCTGCATGGCGCCCAGCGGGCGGCGGATATTGGGCACGAGCTCCCCTTCTTGAAACTGGTCCCAATACTCCTCACTGACGTCTCCTTGGTCCATATCAGCTTTGAGACCCTGGCCTATTTGCCATCCATCGGGCTGCGGATCCCATACGTACTCCTCGACCTCTTGTTCGACTTGATTCGGCTCGGGCTGGTAAAATAGCGCGAACAAAGAGAGTCCGTCCAAAGGGTCGGCCTGTGCCGCGTTCCATTCTTCCTCCCACTGAGCTAGCCACATCTGATTGACTTGGGGGTGAGCAGGAAACCCCATGTTGTACTGCTCGGTCCAATCGTTGCAGAGCTCTTCCCACTCTTTGGCCTTGTCCTCCATAGCCCAGCCGGCTGCCATCATGTTAATGCTTGGCTCAGAAGGGAAAGGTACGATCGGCTTAGGGTTGTCGGTTGAGGCAATATGGTCGGTGGGGTTGAATATAGTGGAGCTGAGGTTTATCTGGTTCACTTGAGGGTTAGGGTCATGCTTAGGAAGGGAGTTGGAGATGACGTTGGGTTTGGTAGGCTGGGGTTGGAAGGGTACCATTGTCCACCAAGTCTTGTATCGCATGTCGAAGGCGATAGCAAGAGTCGGTGTAATGGCCGGGCATTTGGTGGTACGCACAGAAAGCGTTGGGGTTATGGCTAGGGGGTGGATTTTGAGGAAGTGGAGTCGGGGCTAAGGGCCTGAGATGCCCGGTTTTGATTAACTTCTCCAACACCGAGGAAAGTGGTGCCTCGAAGTTGGCAAAGTTACGGGGTTGGTTGCGGTTTCGGGGTCTTTGAGGGGTTTGAACTTGGTTGATGTCGGCAATGTGGTTAGAGCTTTGGGTTGAGGGGTTGTTGGCAGAGTTTGCGGTGGCATAGCTGTTGCCACCGAAGAGAGCGGTGCTGTTCCCGGTGTATGCACGGGGTTTGGATTTTGAGGCTGAGGTAGAGGAGGAGATGTCACTCCTGGGCAGAACACCAGTTTGGAGGGCTTCCTCGATAGCCAACCCGGAGTCGTAGAAGGTTTCAAAGTTTGCCCCTTGAACCAAGACGAGGTTTTTGGCGAAGTCCGGCTGCAGATTACGGGAGATGATGCGGATTTGATCCTTCTCGCTCGGGCGATCGGGCATGAGAGCAGCCTTAGCTCTCCATCGCTGGATAAAGTCCGCAAAGGACTCCTTTGCAGTCATCTTAGTGGATTCCAACTCCCGAGTGGTCATTTTCAGCTGGGCGTTGTAGCTGTACTGGGCATTGAAAGCTGTGCCGATGTCCTCCCATGTCCGTCTCTTGGAGATGTCAAGTGATAAGAACCACTGGAAGGCGGGACCGGCTAGAGTTTGCGGAAACAGCTGAGCCATGGCATCCTCTCCAACACCATGCAGTTTCATTGCGCCGTGATAGGCCAACAAGTGCGTCTTCGGATCTCCGGTACCGTCGAACTTTGCAAAGTCAGGCATTTTGAACCGATCGGGGAGCCTGGCGTTCGGGAACGGGCAGAGGCGGTCCATGTCTAGTACTCCTGACCCTTTTCTTTCGGATTTGGCAACAGCTTCCTCCAATTTGGCCATCTTGGCGACCAAAGCAGCCATTTCCGGGCTTGGAGCGGGATTCTCCACTAGTGGTTCCTCTTCGAAACCGGCTCCTTGCTCGCGCCTTCCGTCGCCTTCCCCTCCTATTACAATGGGAAGTCGCTCCTCGATGAGGGTTCGAAGGTTAGCCACAGAGGCGTCGGCCTGGTCGGCCCTTTGCTGCATGATGGCCAGGTTGTGCTGCAGATCGGCCAACAGAGTTGCAAGATTCGGAGGTGGGACATCTGCCATAGTCAGCACTTCTATCTTAACACACCTTGGAGATGCTGGGGGAGACGGAGAAGAAGGAGGAGATTCGTGCGGAGTAGTCGGTGGCGAATCCTCCCGTGACACAGTGCAGGCCAGAGCTTCCGTTGCGGTCGACCGAGAAACAAACCCCAAATCAGACCCTCAAACGGACTCGACGGACGGCCCCAAGTAGGTTTGGCTCTTGATTGCGGAATTCTGCTTTGATACCGGCATGGCTAGACAGCAAAGCACAATAGCTCAATGATAGCCTGCAGTCATTTTATTTGAAAGAATCGACAAGAATGGAAAATGCGCATGCCAACGTCGTCGGTGTCCTCCTAGACTCTAGAACTAGAGGGAGTCTGCCTTACGGAGCTCGGACAATTGCCATAGAATCCTCGGATTTTCTTTTCGACGGTGTATCCTTGATTGAATCGAATGTTACTAAGGGATGCCAAAACAGTCTAAGCCTTCGACTTTTACCTTTATCGAGGTTTCAAGGTTTTGGTTTCGGAACAACTCGGTGTAGATGACGTGATACTATAACCGGAGTGGCGTAAGCAGCACTGTGCCGGAGCCTGAGCGGTGTAAGTGATTAGCACTTTTAACCTGGGTGGTGTAAGCATCACGACATTCTCTCCGTTGTTCCTAGTTTTTCAGTTTGAAACCTCGATCGGGCGTCGGGTAAAGACTTAGAGAGCATTGGTTTCCCGAAGTCTCATTGATTAAGGACTTGAAAATTTTTGATAACGTGCAACATCGAGATGCACGACTCGTCATCGGTCCAAGGCAATGCCGAACGGGCGCGAGACAGACTCGACGAAAGACCACCTAAAAGCCGCCCTAGCATGCTCCTACGCAATAACGGTCATGAATGTATGTACAAGCATGCGATATGGAAAGCTGTAACACATAGACAGTATATGGGGTTAGAAACAAGTACTCCTACCCTGCGGGTTCCTGTCTTAGATTGAAAGGTGCTAGTGCTTTGTAAGCGCGGTAGAGGCCGGTTTTGGCTGAAGGGGTTCCTCCGACTAGAGCCGCGATATACCTCCCACTGCGATGCGTGGAGCAAAGCAATGGTCGAACGGTAGTACGACTCATCATCGTCCAAGGTTGTTGGGCGTTCGAGGACCCCGGGCTCCAATAAATTGTGCCGGTTACCCAAAACACCTCAACGGGGCTGAGATACCATCGAGTGCGAACGGAGAAATGCCGAAAAATGGTTTGACGAGAGAAAGATGCAACGGTCTTGAAACAAAGCGCCTTTTGAAGCTTGGCCCACTTTTGTTAATTAATACTTGGCAAGAATTGCACAAACGAACAAAGGTAAAAGCCCCAGTTCGGAGTGGTCGGATACTGAGATCCTGTTACGTTACCATTCCGTTCTTCAGCAGCGCGGAGCGTACTGTTTTGACAAGCTTTTGAAATTTGTTCAATTATGCATTAATCGCCAAATATCAACTAACGCAATGAGATCCCCAGCGGAGTCGCCACTGTGGGCACGCGCCCCGAAAATCGCTTGGTCTCTTATCGGTGTGCGGCCC
The DNA here is from genome assembly GCA_019656835.1 of Rhododendron ovatum. Taxonomy (NCBI): domain Eukaryota; kingdom Viridiplantae; phylum Streptophyta; class Magnoliopsida; order Ericales; family Ericaceae; genus Rhododendron; species Rhododendron ovatum. The sequence continues at coordinate 20,089,605 of CM033800.1, forward strand.
TCCTTTGAAAAACGCGCGGCGAAACGCCTCGATTCAGAGTCGCCACTCGGGTTTTAGCGGAGGAATACCCAAGGAACCGAACTCGAAAAACGTTTGCCACGTTTTGTTTGATTTTGAAAAGGCGTAGACCAGTCCGTCGTCACCTTCGATATCTGAGGTTCGGGAGCCAGGTTACGAGAGGGGAAGGGTTTTATGGCACCCCTCTCGCCCAATCCGGAGATCGGTCTCTACTCGGGCATTTTATGAAAACCTTTGCATCTTTCTCTCATTTTATCATTTTTTAGCCAGTTAGGGCGGGGGAAGCAGTTAATGGGGACTGAAAGCGGTAACAAGCTTGCAAGTTTATGTGACAAAATGCTTATGAATGATTTGATTGCAATGCTAAGTATAGATTGAGAACAAGCACTGATCATCCCGAGCAAACTGCAGTACGCTGTCACAAGGTGACGTGAGCAGATTCTGCCAGCATGCACTGGTCAAGCCACTGCATGGTGATACAACCTGCGCACGCCACAATAGAACTGGCGTACTCCACTTGTTGGATCTCTCAGTCTTTGTTTGCAACCCTCTGGGCTCTGGAAAAGGACCAGCGCACACCCAGGGCAAACCACGCAGTTTAATATAGCAGAATATACACAAATACAGGACAGAATGAATGGCTTTAGGCCATGAAAGAAAGCAGAACACCCCAAAACAGTGCTGGGGACAAAAGATAGGCCTAGATTACTGCTCAGATGCAAGGGCCAGCCACTGGACCCAGAAGCTTACTGCCGTACGCCAGTATGGTACTACCGTACGCCACTTGGCCCTCGGTTCCAGTGTTTGGCTTTGCATCATCTGGGCTCTGGAGCATGACCAGAAGGATCCCAGAGGCCTTTATATGACATAATGAACAGGATAGGATGCCACCACTTAAACAGTTCTAAGCATGGAAAGCAGTAAACCGATTATTAGCATGCTAAGGTGATTGACAGAAAGATAAAACAGAAAGAGTGACGATCCATGATCCCCACGCCAGTTATTGCCATACAACCAAAACTGGCGTACGGCAGTCGTGAACTGGCGTGCGCCATGTGTAATCACTTACGATGGCTGTATTTTATCAGTTTAAGGCCAGGACTAGTATCATCTACTAGCCTGGGCCTTACTGACCCCCCTCAGGAGACGAAAACAGAAGAGAACACAAAGGTGGTATACCTCTTCTTGCTATGGTTTTGTGGTTGTTTTTGAACTTGAGGGTTGAAGATGGTGGCTTATGTGGTGACTGGGTTCCAGTAGGAGATATGGGAGTGTGTGACTTCCTCTTGTCTTTCAATGGATGAAAGGAGAGGGAGGACTTGAAGAAAGGAGAAGAAGAGAGATGGTGCTTCTTTAATGTGGCTAACCCCTTGCAAATGAATGCAAGGGGGGTATTTATAGAGGGGGAGTGGACTGAGACCAGTTAAGGCCAGGCCTTGTTTGGCTGGTCTTAGGAACAAAATGGGCCTTCCATGCATTTAATGCATGGGACTAGGTGATGGGGAGTGTAGGAGAGAGAGGGGACGCCTCTGCCGAAAGCACTCATCAGGCACACTGTAGCCGACGTCAGGGTGGCACAAAAGTCCCGCCCAAGTGGCTGAATAAAGTTGATTTGACTGGGTTTGACTGGCGTGCGCCACTTTGTAACTGGCGTGCGCCAGTGAAAGCTAGGCCCATGGTCGATGACTGACACGTGGCAGCTTACTGGCGTACGTCACCAATGTACTGGCGCAAGCCAGTTGGGTTTTGCTGGGGCCGTTTGGCTCTGGTTTGAAGGGTTTGAAGCTGGGTTTGAAAGGGGTTTGGGATGCTCAAGGTTTAGACACACCTTTGTCCTTGATCTGTTTTCGACTATAATCATCATCGGGGAAATAAAAGTTCGACAAATAACGTTATCTGGACAGTCCAGAATGGGGTGTCTACAGGTTTATTATAAGAACATATATATTTGTATATTTATTATATACATGGAAGCAGAACATCATAAGAATTTTTTTTTTCTTTCATTAACAAAACGAATCAAACACATCATTCATGTCAAAACATACTACTCAGATGTGTAGCTACTAAAAGTCAAGATAATTCCCACTACCACAATTGTTTTCCTAGAAAGAAGAAAAAGAAAATGTGTTGTGCGTGAAATGACTAGTAGATGCTAAAGGAATCAATCAATCGAAAAGCACTGGAAAATGCTCTTCTAGAAGACTCTGCTTTTCAACGGTGTCCTCTGTGAGCCTGTAGCAACGCCATGTTACTTGCCATAGTGGTTCCTGTTGTCCTTCGTTGGGGTTTAGGTTGTTATAAGGTTCTAGGCGGATGGGTATCTCTGTATAGGTGACGTGATCGGTGAAGTCGGCATTCTTTGTAATGATACGATGTTCCTGCTTGGGACAAGACCTTGCAACTCGTGAATAATGGATGCGGTCGGTGTAGTGTTCCCGAAATCCTTGGGGTACAGAGATGGATAGCATCCATTATAGTATGGGGCTTGGATCTTTACTAGCCCTAAGTAAACTGATTGTGCCATGATATTAATTGGGCAAAGGTATAGCGGTTCCAGCTGTATATAGACTCAAGTGTTTGGATCATATTCGGAATGGTGTCCTACCCATGGAATTCCTGCGGGTCGAGCCATCTTAGGACGAGGTGGAGGGCTGGCGTCTATGACTTCACACTCACTGTCGGATTCTTCTATTGGTGCGGGGGCTAGAGAAGGTGGAGGTTCTTGCATTTCGAGCCGTTGGCTTGTTAGCCACCACTACAGCTCGGCATCCATGTCTCTTGGTGCATCTATGGGTAAGAGCCAGCCATAATCATCCATCTCCGGTTCTACCAAAAATCCATCGTCACTGTCACTTTTATTTTCTGCATCTTCTTCCAATTCTGGCTCAGCATTGCCCATCTCTTCATCCTGGTTCTGTTCTTCCTCTGGTACTATTGGCTCCTCCTGCTCTGGCTGCCAGGGGCCCAAACGGTAATTGTGGTATGATCCTAGAAATAGAGGCTCTTCTGGGTCTTCCTCATCCTCTTCCTGAGTATTGGGAGGGTTATGGTTCTGGTCTGGGGTAGGAATCGGGGGTTGGTTATCCATATCCCTATAATGTGAGTAATAGGGGTCACTCCTGATGTCAAAGCTTGTTATGCTTTCTAGAATGTCATAGATTTCCTTCTTGAGATTAGCCCTTCTCCATGGGCTTGGATACTGAGCCGTGTATACCTCCCTCTGGTTTGGCGAATTCGCCCTCAACTGCTGATATTGGCTGTACATAATAGGGAACTTAGTTGGTACGTAAGGGTCTCGAAAAGAGAAGTTGGATCCTACGGTGTTTTCCAAGAAGTCCTGCAATCTGCTCCATTCATCGGCTAGTTGGTCTGCAAACGTGGGGCCCATCTATAAAACAAGGAAAAATATATTTATCGTTAGGTCTCGGTATATTTCAATTAGTGTCATTTTAAACTTGTAGTGAAATACTCAATCTGATGTGATCTACCCAAACTACCCAAGGCCGAGGGTTTGAACCTAAGGCTCTGATACCAAGTTGTAACGCCCCAATTTTCGGAAATAAAATCGGAGGCATTAAATATTAATTGCTGAAAATTTTATTAAATTAAAGTTCAAAATCCAAAACAGATAGTTCAACATATAGATTCATTTATTACATATCACTGTGGAAATACTACAAATAGTCTTTGTGATAGACAGAGTATAGAGCCGACTCCTAGGTTTGATACGGATCCCAAACGTCTTCTGGCTCGGCTCCCATCTCTGGATTCTCCTCTACATAAAATTGCTCGCCTTCGGGGTTCTGTGTCTCTTCTTGATTTTCTGTAAAATCTGACACAGGTGCCAGGCAATCCGTACCTGAGTGATAGAGTTCACCCCGTAGTATAATCCAACCCAACTACCCCTCTTACTTTATAGCTAGCAAGTAATAGGATAATAAAGATGCGAAAAGTAGAACAGAGATTTACAAACACCAATTTATTACTATTCATTATTCTAATGTGAAATCTAAGATCTCATCCATGAGATCTTTCCTCCCCAACCACTAGCCATGCTCGGTTCGATGAGATCACTTCCCTTTGCTGTCACAGATACACCTAAGTTATATACCGAGTGTGCACCCCAATAACTACAACAAAGGAAAAGCTTATCATGCCTGAATCACAACTAGGGTTCGCTTATCTTATACACCACTTCACAATCATCACTGGACTCCCGCCAGTCTTTCAATTAGTCACTGGACTCCCGCCAGTTTCAATCTCATCATAAATCTCATCACATCTTAAAATCCCGCCTGTAGGCAATCTCTAAAAAGAAAAAAACTTCTCAATTTATCCATTACCTAGCACCGTCTAAGTGAATTCTATTTCGCATACCACCCCATGTCTCTAGGGTCCAATCTAGCATTCAAATCAAGTAGTAGTGCAACATACAATTAATCAAATAATAAACAAAACAATTAGTAAGTAATGCAGTCATGCAACTTTTTATGAATGGGTCGTTGCCCTTAATCTCGTATGGCCAAGATGATAATAAGTAAGAACTTTTAAAAGAAATTAAAAATATATATATATATTTAGGCTCTCATTAATTATTTCTACGTAATGAGTTTGATTAAAAACTAATTAAATACATTAATTAGGTAAAAATAATATTAGAATAATTAACATGACCTTAATAAGAGTCCTAAAGGTCCTATGCAACCAGTTGAGTGTCAAAAGTTGGGTTCGGAGGGTCGCGGGATTATTTTAAATAAAGATATTAACAAAAGTTGTCGAAAGTAAAATAAATGGATAATAAATTATTTAATAAATAAAATAGGTCGAGGTTAATATCGTTTCATCTTCGGACGGTAAGGAGTCTAAATAAAATTACTTGGGCATTAATAATAAGGTTTATAAGGTCGTAAGGTAATTTTAATTGGAAACACTGTAAAAATAACAATAAATAGTAAATTAAGTAAAGAAAAAATATGAAATTAACAAGATATCATCTTTGAGATGCGAGGAGTCTAGGAAAAATAGTTTGGGTGGCAAAACGTTCTTTGGAAGGTCGTAAAGATTTTTCGTTTGTAAAATCTTGAAAGATAACGAATAGATAATTAATAAATAGATAAATAAATAAATAAAATATGATATTAACAAGGTATGATCTTTGAGGTGTGAAAAGTCTAAGAAAAATAGTTCGGATGACAAAAATGAGGTTTGGAAGGTCGCAAAGTTGTTTCGACCCATTTTTAATGAAACTAGTCCAAGTTCGCGGTGGGAGGCCGAGTCGCAAAGTCTGACCGAGTCAAACCTTACGGTCCGACAGAAAAAGATTGGTTGCGGCCGCAAGGTTGAGTACATAATCGATTTTTTTGTTGTTTCGCGATGGTTTTGATGCATGGGTCCATTTGGGGCATAGGGTTAAGCTTACAAACACTTAAATATACTTAGAGAAGGGTTGGATAGGAGTATAATACCTTGAATCGGATCGAATTGGTTCAAATTGAAACTTGGAATTTTGGAGAAGACAACTTCGGGTTTGATGACGGGGAAACTTTGGGACCGAATTGGACGATGTTTGGTAATGCTAGGAGTTGTGGGAAGAGTTTGGAATGATCGAATTGGATTTCGGTTTGATCTTGGTACAAAACCCACTTTTCTCTCTCTCACTTTCTCTCTCTAAAACTCCATTGATTAGAGCTTGGTTTTCTTTGAATTTTCTCTCTCTTTGGTGGGGTGTGGGGAGTATCGTAGTGTGCCCTAGGGTCGAAGTGATGGGGTATTTATAGGAGAATTTTGAAGAGGGTGATAAGATTGTATTAATGAAAATTTTATCTTTTGGGCTTTGAGATGGACGAGATAAGGACGAATATATGATCAGGGAGAAAGAAGAGACTGAGTAGGAGAGGGAGAGACGGAAGGAGTGTGCATGCATTCATGCATGCAAATTGAAAAAAATAAAAATAAGATAAATAAGATAAGATAATTATATTTGTATATATATGTTAAGGAAAAGAATTTTATTATTACGAATAATACTTTTTAAATGATATTAATATGATCAAAATTACGGGTTGTTACAGTAGGTGTTGAGTTGGAAAGCTCTACTTCTGTTCCAGTTGATGGTACTTGGGGGTTTTGATGTATAGAAGGAAGATGAGTTATAAGCTTGATTTGTCTATATCCATGTTGGGTCCAAATTAGTTTTGGTAACATAATGAAAGAGAAGTGTTAGAGCATGTTTGTACATCCATAGCTCACTAATCTGTTAGAGCATGTTTGTACATCCTTGTAGTGTTCCTTGTTATATATGTAGAAGTGTTCCTTGTTTGTACATCCTTGTAATCTCTAATGTGGAGTCCAATTTGATGCTTCTAACTCTCAAAAACTTTTTGTTGAAGTCAACTATAATGAAAGTTGAGGAATTTGGTTGAAAATGCTAATGTTTTGTGTTTTTGCTTTGATTTTGAGCGTGTCTGTATCCGTGTCGTGTAAGGTAGACCTTGGGCTATGCTTTCCTTGTAGTTTGTGGGAGCATTTAGGCATAGTTTTGTACCCTTTTGGCCAAAGACACACAAGAGTTTGATAATGAACACTTGCGACTTTGGGCAGAGAAGTGTGAGGATAATCCAAATTGAGCCACATGTCAAACTTCCAAATGACATACCAAAGCAAACAAAAACCAGAAATGAAAACTACAGTGATGGATCAAGAATGACTCCAACAATTAAACCATCATTTTCTGTCTATTATTCCTCCAAATCAAACATATACATAGTGCCATACACAAGAAGCACCATGAAAAGTAATACAAAAGGCAATTAAACTCAGAAACTCTTCCATCGAACTCCAGAATAGGAAAACATAGTTAACACTAAAATTCAAATTGTGTCTCCAAAAGTATAGCTCCCGTTCATACAATGGCGATTATGCTCATCGATGCGACTGTCTTCCACTTGAAAAAATTCTGTCTCAATTGACAAAACTCCATCTCAATTTCATCCTCTGCGGTTTATTTACACTCGATAAAGGTATCTACATGAGGACACCCCTCAAGCACTTTATTAATTTGACGACAAATCTCCAAATCTGTCTTCATGCGGTTTCACCTTGTCACAAGGATTTGTTGTTTCGCTATTAACCGAATCAGTTGACGAGGGACTACCAATTCCGCAACCCGAAGCCACAGATTCATCTGTATAGACAAGCAATATGGGGAACACAATTGCATAATAGTCCAACAAACCAAAGAACATTAATCGATAGCTAACTCAAGACTGGAAATTAGTTTTAATAGACATGCTAAAATATCCAATAATCTCCCAATCACAATTGAAGGAGAAGCTTCATGCTCGTTCTAAATTTCTAATTGTATTCTTACAAACTACTTTTTCAGATTCAAAAGAGAATAACATACACCAAGTCCATAAAACACTACCAATAGCATGCATCATCGACAGTTTTACCATCGCCGTGGGCGGCATGATGCCCCGTCGTCATCGTCATCAGGTTAGCATTCAGATTGAATCCTACTATTACTTAACCTTCTCCCCTCTCTTAACAATATTTCCAAAAAGTTATTGTATTTTAAAAAATTGTTCTGTTTGAAAGAACAATTTTTCTTCAAAAATGAAAATTGTTTTAGAAAAAACGAGAGAGCGAATGGAGCTCAAGAAAATGCAGAGATTTGCATCCCCTTTTGAACCCACCTGAAACTCCCACCCATTAGAAATTACCCAACCCAGTTGAAGCCCCAACCTAGCCGAACCTCCAGACCATTCAAAAAAAAGCCCTCTTTTTGGTTTGAGTTCCAAAAACCCTAAAACCCGTTTTGGTTTTTGCTAAAAATGCAAAGATTGATCTCTCTCGAGAGAGAGAGAGAGGTACGTTCCAATCGGCAAAAAAAGCCCTAATTTTTGCTGAACCAGAATCAGCCAAAAAAGCCCTAACCAGATTTTCAGAGAGAGAGAGATACCTTGGTGGATGTAGGATCGCGTAAGATTTCTGGCTTCAATCTTCGTCCTTCGTATTTGTTCTTCTTCTCTTCTTCGTTCGTCTGTGTTTCTTTCTTCGTTCGTCCCTCCCTCTCTCTCTCTCTATCTGTCTCTCTCTCTGGTCTGCGTGTAAGGCGTGGAATGAAAAGAGAAGGGGGGAAGTGTGAGTGTGAGGGGGTAAAGTCCGCGTTTCTTTCTTCGTTCATCCCTATCTCTCTCTCTAGTCTGGTCGGTGTGTAAGGCGTGGAATGAAAAGAGAAGGGGGAAAGTGTGAGTGTGAGGGGGTAAAGTGTAATTACTCATGAGTCTTTTGCCTTCTCTAATCCTGGCCTTTGGATTAAATCCAATGGCTCACAAACACATCCCGCACCATACCAATTTCCTTGAGGGATCCGGATTTTTTGTGTGTGTATATATATATCGAACTCCTATAGAAGTGGGCCACGAAGAACACTCTATAAAGAGAGAGCTATCCTCTGTGCATTACAAACATGTAGGTGGGGACGATTTCACAAGCCACATTGAGCCGAGCTTGAGCCAAATAAAATTTTGTCAAGCCGAGCTCAAGCTGGCTGTTGATATTTTGAGCCTACTTTGAATGAGTTCAAATATGTCAAAATTCGACTCAACTTGATATTTTGAGCCTACTTGGAATGAGAGCCTACTTGGAATGAGTTCGAATATGTCAAAATTCGACTCAGCTTGATATTTTGAGACTACTTTGAATGAGTTCGAATATGTCAAAATTCGACTCAGCTTGGTTCGATTACACCTATACCCACTGGAGAAAAATCAATGCAGTAAAATCTTGACAAACAAATGTGAAATCATTTAATCATCCGGATCCGACTTGTGGCACCCAACGGCTAACGCTTGCAATTCATCCATTCAATTCGTTTCATTATTACTAGTAGTACTCTCTCCGTCCCATTTTTTCGTGTCCTTTTTGGATATTTGTGTTAATTTTCAATAGCTTATATCTTTCAATATGAATCTTAAAAAATATGCAATATGGATCTTGTTTAATAGTTCCCGATTAGGTCAATAATATAAGCGTTTAAAGAACGGTACGAATAACGAAAATAGACAACCAAAATGGGACAGGGAGAGTAGTATTTTTCGAGTCCAGCTCCTCTTCAATCCATAATCCATAGGGAATTGGAGAATCCTCCAATTCTAATTCAATGATCAAGATTACCATAGTAACTCAAGCTCCAAAGCTCATGTGGTAGTTTACGGACACCTAATTACTCCCCAAATATTTCTTAATTATATAAGCGTCTTCCCTTCCTGTTTTTTTTTTTTTTGAACGGTAAAAAAAATTCATTAATCTTCGAAGTTTACAAAAAATTCTTTTTTTTGAACAGCGTCTTCTCTCCCCGTTTCAACCTGCCTCTAAAAAACATTTTTATATAGCTCATGAGGATTTTTTTACTAATATTATATCAATAATTTGTTTCTTTCAGCATCATTTTTTTCACTGATATTATCTTATTATGTAGCCCATGAGATTTTTTTTTACCGATACTTCTGTATTTCCATGTGTGCTTCGCACTGTGTCGTGTGTTCATTGATATAGTTGTTCTTGTATGTAAGCTAGAAAGTTGAAATTAAGATTCAGTTATGGAAATTAGAAAGAAATCGTAGGAGTAAGTAATTGAATGTAAGATAATTTTTACAGAAAAAATATTTTAGAAGAAATGCAAAAGGTGTTCTTTGATTAACCCTGTGAATCTTATAATTTTTTGAACCTGCACCTGTTATTAAAGTTACGATATGAAATTTTACTAATAGTTGGAATTTGGTAAATTGATGCATGGGATGTGATAATTGGGGAATATTTGGGGAGTAATTGGGTGTTTGTAGAATATCATATGAGTTTTGGGGCTTGAGATACTAGAGTAATCCTGACCATTGATTGGAACTGGAGGATCCTCCAATTCTCTATGGGTTAGAGAGGAGCCGGACTCGTATTTTTCTAGCTTGGCGCATATATCCATTAAATGAGTTCAACTAACCCCACTAATAAACTCACTTACTAATTGGGAAATAGTACAAGTGTTGAAATTATTACGTTAAAAACTATATGGTGAGACCAAGCACCCCTTTGGTTCTCCTTGCCTAGCCTCCATTTTCCAATTGACCTTCTCTGGTGAATCTGGGGGGAAAGTATTATACCCTCTTTACTGTATAATTATTTCTTCTATCTTATTTTTGTAGTAAAATAGCACTCATGGATGAGAGTAGATTTCAAGAATCCACAACTTATGGAGTATTTTAGCCTAATAATCTTGCTGGATTATTTTTTCTCTTTATTTAAATTTCTTTTATTTGTCAATTTTTTGTGAATTATTGTTTCGTCTCTACGGGAAAAATTAGAAAACCTAGTCTAAAAGACACACAGTCACTCAATCGTATGGATCCGTGCGCGCGCGCGCGCGCGCACACACACACACATATATATATATATGACTGGAAGTGTACGTTTGACAGTCACGTTACACAGTGCATACTTCCTTACTCAGGGCTAGTTCCAGAATATCTTCTTAAAAAATACTCTCTTTGTCTCTTTTTTTAAAGTCCAATATTCTATTTTGGTCTGTCCCTTAATAAATGTCCATTTTGTAAAGTTAGTAAGTAAAAGTTGGTACATTTTCCATTTTACCCCTAAAAATAGATTCTATTTTGAAAAATTAGTGAAAAAAAGTGTGATGCTGATGTCTCCATAGAGGGCAAATAGAAAAAGTGGAGGTAAAAGTTGATGTAAAAAAAATGATGATATGAAAATATGATGATGTTTTCTTAATTAGTCGAAATTACGAAGTAGGACATTTAAAAATGGACGGAGGAAGTAATTACTTATTTCACATTTTCAAACTAAAAAATAATGTAAATGAAATTGTTGCATATTTTTAGATTACAATTACTTATTTCAATGAGATTTTTCAAACAAAATCCATATTATTGCATATTTTTAGATTTCAGTAAACCCATTATTTTTTAACTTGAAATTGTCTTCTCAAAAAATAAGTATTTATTTTGCGTTCTGGAACAAACCCTTAAACCCAACTTACTATTATCTAAACAGAATAAACGGTCCAAAATTCATAAAAATATGGATTTCAAGTCAGTTCATTCTTCTCGCATATACCAATTAAGAGTTTAAGTAGTTGACACAACTTGTCTAAAGACCATAGATATAGAGGTGTCAAACGTGTCGTGTCGTGCCAGCCCGGCCCGTTTAACACCGTGCCAACCGTGCTTCGTGCCGTGCTGTGCCGACCCGTTTACAGTATTTACTCAAATCGTGTCGTGCCGTGCTATGCCGTTTGTCGATCGTGTCATGCTGTGCCGGCTCGCTTACTTAAATTGTGTTGTGCCATGCCGTTTGCCAATCATGTCACGTCGTGTCATGCCGTTTGCCAATCGTGTCGTGTCGTGCCGTGCCGGACCGTTTTCTTAAATCTTATCGTGTTGTGCCGTTTTTCAATCGTGTCAAGTCATGCCGACCCCTTTATTTAATAGATAATTAGAGGTCGGTCCTCATTTTTAGGTTTGGTTTGATCTCAATCCTAAATATTATTTCCGGAACCTAAATAGGCTCGGATATGATACATAATGACATTTGTACCCCAAAGCCAAATGGACCACCCCCACCCCACCCCCACCCCCCCCCCCCCCCCCCCCCCCCGGGTCTCTCCCTAAATGTTCTGAACTCTATCTCTCGCCAACCCTCTAACGGAGTCACGAAGAACTCCACCGCCAATATCAGCGCTGGATCACTGTCGACCTTGCCGACGAGTCCACCTTCGCCATCAAGTGGGCCGTCCACCATTACCTCTGCCCCAGCGACGCCAAAATCAGACCAAATCAATGGGTATCACATGAGACCCATCGACGATACACCGGTATGATTATGAAATTTCATTCGTTTCTCATCAATTCCGTCCCAAAGGTTTCCAATTTTCTTTTTTGGACAGGATATTGATGGAGAAAAATAAAGATGGGTTATGTGAAAATGGAATTAGAAAACTGTAGATGGGTTATGCTCGAACGCCGCCATCTGGATCGCCGGTCACGAGGAGTCTGACGACCAACAAGGTTAAGAAACGAATTATTCTCCGAGGAGGACTCCGATCTGATCAGGCTGAGGTTTTCGAAGGACAATCTGATGAAACTCACGCACCTGTTGACACTACTACTCAACGATGAGAAGGTCTCTCCTTGCTGTCCCAATATTGCAAAGCTACTGTAGCATTATTCTTTTTCTTCGTTTGTTTTTGTTTTTTTTTGTCAAAGGTAGCGTTATTCAGTGTGATGTGTTCGACGATATTTTAGCTCCAAAGCTTGATTGATGATTTCTTGTAGTAATCGAGTTCATGGAGGAATTAAGATTTGAGAGCTGTGAGAACCGTGTATTTTTTTATGAGAACTGTGTAATTTTTTATGGGAACTGTCTATGAGAACTGTGCATTTTCTATAAGAATTGTGTATTTTCTGTGAGAATTGTACATTGTTCATGAGAATTGTGTTTTTTTCTATGGAAATTGTGTATTTTTTTAAAAAAATTATGTATTATTCATGAGAACTGTCTATATGAATTGTGCGGTGCATGGGCTATGAGAACTACATATGCGAAACATTTATTTTAATGTATCGTGCGTCTATATGAATTATACGGTGAGTTATGAGAACTGCATATGCGAACTGTTCATTTTAATGTATGGTGAGACTATGTGAACTGTGCTGTAGGTTATGAGAACTGTATATGAGAACTGTTTATTTTAGTGTATGATAAAGACTATATGAACTGTGTTGTGGGCTATAAGAAATGGTGGTGGAGGATTTTCTCTATTTTCTTTTTCTTTTAAATATTTTATTTTTCGGTCTTACTTTTTTATTTTTACTACTACACTTGGCTGGATTTTAGCTGAGTGCTACGAATTTGTTCAATTTTTTGTTACTTTGGAAAATTGTTCAATTTTTGTTCGTGTGTGTATTTTCTATGAGAATATTGTATTTTCTATGAGATTTGTATATTTGTCCATGAGAACTATGTATAAAAACTATGTATTTTCTATGAGAACTGCATATTTTCTATTAGAATTGTGTATTTTCTGCTAGAACTGTCTATGAGAACTGTGTATTATATATGAGAACATTGTATTTTTCTATGAGAACTATGTATTATGCATGAGAACTATTTATGAGAACTGTGTATGTCTTACGGAAACATTGTATTTTTCTATGAGAATTGTTTATAAGAACTGTGTATTTTTTATGAGAACTATGTATTTTCTATGAGAATTAAGTATTGTCCATGAGAATTGTGTATTTTCTTTGATAACTACGTATTTTCTATAAGAACTGTGTATTTTAGTGTGCGGTGAGATTATTTGAACTGTATATTTTTCAATTCACATAGCCATTTCATATAGTTCTCATAGAATTGACTATGAGAATTGTCAGCCAGTTCACATAACCAATGGTATTTTTGTTCGAAACAGTTCTCATAAAGACAATTTTCACGTGGATAGTTCTCATAGAATAGTTTTTATAAACAGTTCTCATAGAGACAATTCTCATAGAAACAATTCTCATAGAAAGTTCTCATAGCAAATAGTATTTTTTTAATCTTACATAATTTCATATTCAAAATGGATCTTGTTTAGTAGATATCGTCAAGTAGATTCCAAAAATATAATTTTTTTTAAAAAAATGAATATTTACAACAAAGATATGACTTTTTGAAATTTAAATAATATTTTAATGGTGCACCAATGCTCATGGAGCATTGGATAATTTTTCTATACTAGATACTATCTAGTTCTGTGCACTGATGCGCGTGAAGGGACATGGTTGGAATAAAAAATACAAATAATTGTACAGGACTAAATTAAGTCCGAACCTAACTTTTGGGACTAGCCTAAAAATTTCCCTTTATTTAATCGTGTCGGGTTGTATTGTGCCTATGTCGGCACATCGCCAACCAATTTAGCTACCCACAGCCTAAACTTTAGCTGCCCAATGTTGGACTTTTGCATCCCATTCCTGATTTGGATGAAGATTTGATGTGAAGAGCATTGAATTACTTCTTTGTTTTTTTCTCTTCATAAGAGAGGTGAGGTTTGAGCGTGCAAAGCCAATACAAGAAAATGCAAACAAATAACTACTTAACTTAATTGAAATTACTAAATCGTAAAACGAGCAAAAAATACGTACTTTTGGGTTTTTTCTTGTGATCCGAACACGAAGGGCAAAACCAGGAGCCTTTGGGGACGGAAGCGAGGAAGGGTCTGTGGCAAAAGGGTGAAACCCACAATCGCATTTATTGCAGAGACGCAGCTCAGATGGGCACTCGCCAGACCCACATTCCTCGCAGTAGGTGTCAGTGTAAGAATCCTCCCGTTTTGATTTCGAAGAGACAGGACGAGGCTTAGGAGCCACGGTTCTGCGCCTGAGGGAAGCCATTGATGGGAGGGAGTGTTGGTTTTATGCCCTCAGAACCAATAATTGTTTATTTACATTATCAATAAGAGTTTTATTTTATTATTCTGAAATGCTTTGTTTCATACATTGGATATAATTCATGAGATGAATATAAAAGTCCCAAATTACATTGAATATGATTTATGCATGTAAATGTGATTTACTTACGGGAGATATAAATCACCAATGTTTGTAATTTGAATTATTCACAGTTGCTGATAAGAATGGACTATCTATCAGGTCAATTGCAACATGATTAACTTCAATAAGATAGAATGATCCATCTGAATTATTGAAGTGAAAGACTTCAAGTTAATATATTGGTGTATTTGGTATACACTGAAGGACCATCATAAGACTCACACTATTTTAATCACTGTCCACTTAAGTGTGAATCTTATAGTGCTAATTGTAATTCACTCTTAATCCTGAGAAAGTTAATGAACTTAAGTTTCTAGCCTATGTCACTTTGAGTCACCAATGAGTGAGGTCTAATTCGATCAACACCTCGGTGGGTTGGGTGATTTATGTTAGGATTGTGAGAACATTATTTTCAAGATGGAATTCACTCTCTATTTAATTACAGAGTATAATGTCCCCTTGAGTTAGTTCACTGGATTAGTCTTTAAACCTAGTACTAGTCATTTTAATGAAGTGTCCATTAAAATGTTTTTCTAGACTAAAACTGGGTGAACTAGTATTCAATGGAATTAAAATATAAGTATGCTTTGGTGTGACAGTTGTTTATTATGACCAATTGCTACTTATGGACATTACATAGTAAGGGGTTCGACATTACGGTATTGGCATTTATCGGGAACGATATATTAATATTCTTGAGGCTTAGAGTTCAGCCATAATTATATAGTGGAATTAATTTTGGTTTAATTGGGCCACCACTCATAGAGATGAGAGAGCGTGAGTCTAGTTTTAGCTAAGCCTCAAGAAGCCCATAGGTCCCAACCCTAGCCCAACATGAGATTGACTTATTGGCCAAGTAAATTTATCCCTATAAATATATCTCTAATTCTCTCATGTAGTACATGGCAATTTTTCCTCCTACCAGATATTGAGAGAGAATTGAGAGATTAAAAGAAGGGAGAAATATTCTAGGGTTCCCACAAACCCTGTTGGCTAATTTCTCCTGGGTTATAGGGTTGAAGATTTTTGGGGTGCAAGGAGCAAGAAGGAATCAATCTATTCATAACCAGAAGTAGGGTTTTGTTTTTGAACTCCGAAAAGGTAAAACCCTAACCCTTTCTCATGAAACGTTACGCACACGTAAGAAGTAGATCCGAAACAATTTCATGAAACTATATATTTTCCGCAATGATTTTTGAGAAAAAACCCAACAAGTGGTATCCAAGCCATCTTACGTATGCGTATTGTTTCGTGTTTTGAAGATGAAACCTAATACACAGATTTGTTCGGCCCATGTGAATGTTGTACATGTTACGGTCGAACCATACGACTTTGTTACATTATTCATGCGATGAATATGTTTGTGCATATGAGATACATGTTGATGTATGTGTATGTATGTTGCAATATTGGACATGATACTTAATCTTTTATTTATTACAAGAGAGGTAGGCAATGGAGTTTCTGTCATAAGTTTTTCTTGGAAAGAGTTTCCATTAGAAAACAATTATTTCCTAATCTGACTTGGATTGAACTTGCATGTGAATTAGTAAACCTCGGTGCGGCAATTAGTTGTGTTTTAGTTTTCTCATATTCTACGAAAGTGTTTTCAGAATATTTATCAAAGCCGATTTTGGTTTGTTCTCCGGAATCACGGGTTCTTTATTGTTTTATATGAGACATCAATTTTGCCTCAGTGGGAGTTTATTATGTTTCTACCATGGACAGATTCACAGCAATATTTTTTTTTTATTAGTTAAAATCAAACAGAAACAATTTTATGATTAAAGAGTTTAATCATGTTTTTGAATGGTTCAATCGTAGGATGATTAGAATTGGAATGATCAAAGTGTTTGATCATTAACTGGAAACTTGAAGCATGTGATTTATTTTACTCTATTGTATTAATCTAAAGTGTTTAGATAATTTCAAGTACATGTTCATATATCAAGAGTTGATAAGTGTTGCACGTCACATGTTTTTAGGCCACCTCTAATGGATAAATTTGGGTTGTATTAGGTTTATCATTTTGTGGAGAAACTTGTATATAGGAGAGTCCTATTAGTTTTCCTATTGCTCCTGTTTAATTTGATTAAATTGCATGTTGCTTTTTTTTATGGCATTTATTTGTTGTTCTTTCTTAAATTGATATGATCAGATTGTTAGGACATAAATGACCATGGATAGCAACATTTGATATGTTAAAATTCTTTTATTAAAGTTGGAGAATTTCAACAGTTGCATGCATTAAGAATATGAGATACTTGGTTAATGTATGTATGTTCTAAAAATAATCCTCTAATTCTAAAAATCAAGTGGGAGAGGGCTTTTGAGAAAAACCCACGGTCTTTCCATTGTTAGATTCATAATAAGGTGAAAGTGAGCATCTTGAACTGTCTATGTGCGGTCATTCCTTCGGAAGGTGCTCATCTAACTGGCTACAAGATTGGATTTCTCAAGGATAGGATTGGGTGAGACGTAATGTGAGTCATCTCCCCTCTGAGAGGCTGCTCATTACAGTTGTCACTTGGCCCTAGACGATGGTATACACTTGCTAAATGAGTGATAAGAGATTCTCCTAGGAATTTTATTGACTTATTTTAGAGACCTAAAATCAGGAGTCATATTTTATTTGCCATGAGATGTCTAGATAATAAGTATGATATGCTAATCATTAATAACATCATTTCGCCTAGGAGAGATGTCATTATGGAATTAGGATTCCGATGCTGTCACTAAATAGTGATGGGAGGATTACACTATTTTATCATAAGTGAATGCAAATATATTTTTTTTATATCCATTATTTATGTATGAATATTTTTGTTTCAGATGTCAAGCTCTTTTAATCCACTTAGCGTCATTTTGAGACAGAACAAATTGGTTGGACCAAACTATGTTGACTGGAAACGGAATTTGAATATAGTGCTAACTGCAGAGGGGTACAATTATGTACTTACTGAAAATTGCCCCCCACTTCCCACTGATGAGAGCACAGATGAAGAAAAGAAAAAGTATAAAGATTGGAAAAAGGCTGATGAGATGGCCAAATGTTATATTTTGGCATCTATGTCTAATGTGCTGCAACATCAGCACCAATCTTTTGGTAGTGCTTCAGACATTATGCTTAATCTCAAGGAGATGTTTGGTGAGCAAGGTAGGGCAGCTAGGCAGCACGTCATGAGACAACTCATGAACACTAAGATGGGTGAGGGGACTCCTGTAAGGGACCATGTTTTAAAAATGATTGATTTTTTAAATGTACTTGAGGTCCTTGGAACCGAGATTGATGGTCAATCTCAAGTTGATATTATCCTCGAGTCGCTGCATGGGTCATTCGTTCAAATTGAATTATAATATGAATAAAATGGATTTATCACTTTCAGAGTTAATGAACTCTCTCCAGACAGCTGAGGGTATTATCAAGCCTAATCATAGTGTGCTGATTCATGAGATGGCTAATAAGCCTAAGGGTAAATGGAAAAAGAAAAATAAGCAACCTGCCAATGCTTCGAACAATAATGGGAATAAGCTTGGTCCTAATAAAGGGATCAAGAAAGGGAAAAATAATGGGGCAAATGCAAAATCCAAAGGAAAATGTTTCCATTGTGGTGTAGTTGGTCACTGGAAAAGGAACTGCCCAGATTTTTTGGCAATAAAAGTGCAGGTATGATTGAATCTCTTGTCATGGAAGTTTACTATACGGATAGTACTTCTAATACTTGGTGTGTTGACTCCGGAGCAACCGATCACGTTTGTAATTTGTTGCAGGGGTTTCAAGTAACCAGGAGGCTAAATGATGGAGAGATCAAGCTATGCATGGGATCGGGTGCAAGTGTTGCAGCCGTAGCAGTAGGAGTAATAAAACTTTCTTTTGAGAGTGGTAGAGAGTTAGTTTTATCAGAGTGTCTTTATGTTCCTTCTATTAGAAGAAATTTGATTTCTGTTTCTTCTTTAGCAAGACATGGTTATTCTATGATTTTAATTCAGAAGTTATTATTAAAAAGAATGGTTCTTTTATATGCTCTGGTAAAATGGTTAATGGTCTTTACCTTGTTACTCCTTACATGTATGAGATACATGATACAGAAGCTACTAGCTCACAATCTTTACCATTGAAAAGAAAAGTCCCCATGTCTAACACCACACTCCTATGGCATCTGAGGTTGGGTCATATTAATCTAAACAGGATAAATAGGTTGGTAAAAGATGGTATTTTATCTTCTTTGGTTGTTGAACCGATACCAACTTGTGAATCTTGCTTGGAAGGGAAAATGACTAAGAGGTCCTTTTCAACAAAGGGCAATAGAGTTGAAGAGCCATTGGAACTTGTACATACGGATGTATGTGGGCCGTTGAATGTCAAGGCTCGAGGTGGATATGAGTATTTCATTACCTTCACAGATGATTACTCGAGAAATGGTTATACCTATTTGTTGCATCATAAGTCCGAAGCTTTTGAAAAGTTCAAAGAGTTTCAAGCAGAAGTTGAGAAACAACTGGGTAAGAACCTCAAAACCCTTTGATCAGATCGAGGTGGTGAGTATCTCTCCAGTGACTTCTTAGGTCACTTAGTTAAGCATGGAATTATTTCTCAGTTGACTGCACCAGGAACTCCTCAACAAAATGGTGTAGCTGAGAGAAGGAAGAGGACTTTACTTGACATGGTTCGATCTATGATGAGCTATTCGGACTTGCCTATTTCTTTTTGGGGCTATGCTTTAGATACTGCCTTGTACATATAAAATCATGTTCCAACTAAATCTGTTCCTAAGACACCTCGGGAGTTGTGGTCCAAGCGAAAGCCTAGTCTGCAACATTTTCATATTTGGGGGTGCCCTGCATACGTGCTTAAAGGAAAGATGAGTAAATTGGAATCTAGATCAGAAAAATGTTACTTTGTGGGGTATCCTAAAGGGACGGCTTTTCTATAATCCTATAGAACAGAAAGTATTTGTAAGTACAAATGCAGTTTTTTCTAGAGGATGATTATATGATGGACTGGAAACCCAAAGAAAAATTTGTTTTTCAAGAACTAACAAATGAAGTTGTAGTTCCTCAATAAATTCCAACCACTGTAGAAGAATCACCTAATATTTTTGATACTTTGCCTAATAGCACATCGTCACCTCGTCGTAGTGGGAGGATGACTAGGCTACCTAGTAGATTCTTACTTATTGAAGAAGGTTCTGAACCTTCTCCACATGAGTCTGATCCTTCCAACTATGATGAAGCTATATGTGATATAGATTCGGGACTTTGGCAACAAGCTATGAAAAGTGAAATGGAGTCTATGTACTCCAATCATGTCTGGGAGCTAGTGGATCCTCCACCCAATATTAAAACAATTGGGTGCAAGTGGATATACAAGAGAAAAAGAGGAGCCAATGGAAAAGTTGAGACTTATAAAGCAAGGTTAGTGGCGAAAGGGTTTACTCAAAAAGAGGGTATCGATTATGAGGAAACCTTCTCGCCTGTTGCCATGCTTAAATCCATTCGAATTCTCTTGTCCATTGCTGCGTTTTATGATTATGAAATTTGGCAAATGGACGTCAAGACGGCATTTTTGAATGGCCATCTTGAAGAGGACATTTATATGGTCCAGCTAGACGGTTTTGTAGCTAATCGTCAAGAGCAAAAAGTTTGCAAGTTGCATAGGTCTATTTATGGACTTAAGCAAGCGTCGCGGAGTTGGAATATCCGATTTGATCAAGCAATTAAATCTCTTGGTTTTGATCAAAATCTGGATGAGCCTTGTGTGTATAAAAGGGGTGAAGGTAGAATAGCAGTGTTTCTGGTACTATATGTGGATGACATACTACTCATTGGGAATGATGTAGGAGCATTGTCTTTAGTCAAAGTTTGGTTGGCAAATACATTTGATATGAAGGACTTGGGAGAAGCAAGTTACATCCTTGGGATTAAGCTTTTACGAGATCGTAAAAATAGGATGATAGGTTTGTCCCAAGCTGCATATATAGATAAGTTCTGGTAAGGTTTAGCATGCATAATTCCAAGAAAGGTCTCCTACCTTTCAGACATGGAATCACTCTTTCTAAGGATCAATGTCCCAATACATTGGATGAGAAAGAGAAAATGAAGACAGTACCTTATGCTTCTGCTGTGGGTAGCCTTATGTATGCTATGTTATGTACTAGACCAGACATTTGTTATGCAGTAGGCCTAGTCAGCAGATATCAATCAAATTGTGGACCTGAACATTGGATAGCTGTAAAGCATATTCTCAAGTACTTGAGAAGAACTCGAGATTATGTGCTACACTATGGTGGAGAGGATTTGGTGCCAATTGGATATACAGACTCTGACTTCATGCCAGATAAAGATTCACGCAAATCAACTTCTGGTTATGTGTTCACACTTGGAGGGGGAGCCATAAGTTGGAGGAGTATTAAATAGCAATGTGTTGCGGACTCCACCACTGAAGCTGAATATGTTGCCGCTTCTGAAGCAACTAAGGAGGGTGTATGGCTCAAAAAGTTTCTACTGGAGCTTGGAGTGGTACCATTGGCAAAACAGCCCATGATTCTTTATTGTGACAATATTGGGGCTGTTGCGCAATCCAAAGAGCCTAGAAATCACAAAAGTGGGAAACACATTGAGAGAAAATATCACCTCATCAGAGACATTGTTCAGCGAGGAGATATCATAGTAAACAAGATTTCATTTGCAGAAAACTTGGCTGATCCGTTTACAAAGGCTTTACCTTCTAATTCGTTTGACCGTCATGTTGATAACATGGGAGTCAAAAGTAGACCGGATTGGTTATGAGTGCAAGTGGGAGATTGTTGGTTTTATGCCTTCAGAACCAATAATTGTTTATTTACATTATCAATAAGAGTTTTATTTTATTATTCTGAAATGCTTTGTTTCATACATTGGATATAATTCATGAGATGAATATAAAAGTCCCAAATTACATTGAATATGATTTATGCATGTAAATATGATTTACTTACAGGAGATATAAATCACCAATGTTTGTAATTTGAATTATTCACAATTGCTGATAAGAATGGACTATCTATCAGGTCAATTGCAACATGATTAACTTCTATAAGATAGAATGATCCATCTCAATTATGGAAGTGAAAGACTTCAAGTTAATATGTTGGTGTATTTGGTATACACTGAAGGACCATCATAAGACTCACACTATTTTAATCACTGTCCACTTAAGTGTGAATCTTATAGTGCTAATTGTAATTCACTCTTAATCCTGAGAAAGTTAATGAACTTAAGTTTCTAGCCTGTGTCACTTTGAGTCACCAATAAGTGAGGTCTAATTCTATCAACACCTCAGTGGGTTGGGTGATTTATGTTAGGACTGTGAGAACATTATTTTCAAGATGGAATTCACTCTCTATTTAATTACAAAGTATAATGTCCTCTTGAGTTAGTTCACTGGATTAGTCTTTAAACCTAGTACTAGTCATTTTAATGAAGTGTTCATTAAAATGTTTTTCTAGACTAAAACTGGGTGAACTAGTATTCAATGGAATTAAAATATAAGTATGCTTTGGTGTGACAGTTGTTTATTATGACCAATTGCTACTTATGGACATTACATAGTGAGGGGTTCGACATTACGGTATTGGCATTTATCGGGAACAATATATTAATATTCTTGAGGCCTAGAGTTCAGCCATAATTATATAGTGGAATTAATTTTGGTTTAATTGGGCCACCACTCACAGAGATGAGAGAGCGTGAGTCTAAATTTAGCTAAGCCTCAAGAAGCCCATAGGTCCCAACCCTAGCCCAACATGAGATTGACTTATTGGCCAAGTAAATTTATCCCTATAAATATATCTCTAATTCTCTCATGTAGTACATGGCAATTTTTCCTCCTACTAGATATTGAGAGAGAATTGAGAGATTAAAAGAATGGAGAAATATTCTAGGGTTCCCACAAACCCTATTGGCTAATTTCTCTTGGGTCATAGGGTTGAAGATTTTTAGGGTGCAAGGAGCAAGAAGGAATCAATCTATTCATAACCAGAAGTAGGGTTCTGTTTTTGAACTCCGAAAAGGTAAAACTCTAACCCTTCCTCATCAAAACGTTACGCACACGTAAGAAGTAGATTCGAAACAATTTCATGAAACTATATATTTTCCGCAATGGTTTTTGAAAAAAACCCAACAGGGAGAGGGTTTGGTTTGCGACTGGAAGAGAGATCTAGAGAGAGAGATCTAAAGAGAGAGAGAGAGAAAGAGAGAGAGAGAGAGAGAGAGAGAGAGAGAGAGAGAGAATGAATGCGGATTTGGATTGGGGCTAAAGTTGTTTAGATATAGCAAATGGGACAAAGTGAGGAATACGAGGGTTTTGGCAAAACAATTTGGCGCGATAATTTGGTTTCGCGGGAAGTTGGGGGTGGTTTTTGGCGCCAATGCATCCAAACGGGCCAAATTCTAAATTCTAATTTTCTAGATTTTTTATTTTTTTTTCTTCAAAAAAATTAGAGAGGAGTGGTTTTGAGAATATCGAAGAAAATTTATTCTACCCCTCTGGGGCATCTCCACGTGATGCTTGCCCCAAATTTATCATCAGGACATGTAATAGGAACAATGCTAACATGTATCGAACATGAGTTTAGAACATTGAGAATCAAAACGTTGAGAGTGAGAGATTTAGAGAGATGTCGATCACTTCAGAATTCAAAACGTTGATAGACGAGAGTGAGATTGTGAGAGAGATGTCTGCTAAGGCAACATCTCATTGCCTTTTATATGAACTGTGTGATCATGTGCATATGAGACACCAATAATCCATATGCACCAATAATGAAAAATCTCGTAAAGTCCTACGATGCATCACTCGAGGGCCGCCTGGGCTATTTTTGAACCGTCTAGATTTTACGTTGGAGGGATTATATCATTCACGCCAAGAATGAATTAAATTTCTTATCGTTATGTTCTTGATCGTACATAACAAAAAATTTCATAATAATTAATTTACTTCCTGATGAAGAAGCTTTTAAAACCCGATAGACCCAAAAATTGGTGAGAGTCATTAAAACACAAAGAATAACAAAATGAACGGTATGGATCGTCATAATTGTTTTTGTGATTGTGTGGCTAACATACATTAGACTATAGCAAAATACCTTGATTCATAACCAACTGAGTTCAATGTATAGATTTGAAAAGTAGCAGCAAACTATTTTTTTCTGAATGTTCTATCTAAACCGTTACGATTTAACGTTTTATCAAATTTATCATTCTTACCTAAATAGGTGATAATCGAATGTCGGAAACCACGTGATCAGAACACATTCGGTGCTTCCAAAGGCATTAAAGTCCTATAATGCACTACTTAAGGGCCGCCTAAGCTATTTTTTATAAATCGGAACCATCTAACTTTTTATGTGGGAGTGATTAGATCATTCATGCCAATAATCAAGTAAAATGTTTATCGCTACATACTTGATCGGACATAAAAAAAAATTCAATCAAACAATGAATCAGCGTGCCGATGAAAGAGCTTTCAAAATCCGATGCACGAAAAATTTGGATCCCATGATTAAAATACTAAGCACAACAAAATGAATGCATCGAATGGTATCGATCGTCGTGATTGTGTTGCAATTGTGTGGTTACTGCTTGATGGTCTTGTTTTTATAAAATAGAGCTATATATTATATACTAATTTTTCAAATCTATAGCACAAGTTAATTGGTGGCATAATGGTTTGTTTATGTATAAAAGGACCAAGGGACCTGGATTCAAGTCCTAATCTAGGCATCTAGCCAACTCCTTTTTGTTTTTTTTCCCCTTATTTCTATTATGTATTTTTTTCCTTATTTTTTGTTTGAGACCTTTTTTCTTATTTCTCGTTAGATTTGGGGTAAATAATATACAACTCTTGCACATTTTCTTTCGTATTAAATTACTCTTGCACCATAAATATTTTGATAAGTTTTTTAAATTTTACTTGTTATCTTGCAATGTTAAATTTACAAAGCAAAGGTCCAAAGCCTATTCACTAACAAAAAAAAAAACAAATATATTTTACCGAATAAAAATTGATATTTTTTTAAAGGTAAAAAAATGATTTTTTAAGATTTTTTTAAAAATTAAATATCTTAGTTGTTTACTTTTTTTTTCTGAGAAATGAAAAATGCAAAAAATATTAAATAAGGATAAAAAAAGCCTTTTGGCTTATTTAATAATTTTTCTTATTTCTTATTTCTTATTTGAAACTTATTTATTTTCTTATTTCTTGTTTGGAACTTTTTTTTTATTATTTCTTGTTAGATGTAGGGGTAAATAATATTTTGATAAGTTTTTAATTTTACTTGTTATCTTGTAATGTCAAATTTACAAACCAAAGGTCCAAAGCCTATTCACTAACAAAAAAAAAAAAAATAATAACTGAATAAAAATTGATAATTTTTTAAAGGTAAAAATTGATTTTTTTAAAGCTATTATTAATTTCAAATTAAAAGTCTTAGTTGTTTAAATTTTTTTCCTGAGAAATGAAAATTGCGTAAAAATATTGAATAAGGATAAAAAAAAAAGCCATTTGGCTTATTTAATATTTTGTTTTTTGTTTTTCCGTGCCTCGTGCTGTGCCCATTTGTGCCGGTGTCGTGCCCATGCCCGTGCCCGTGCCCATGCTGTGCCCGGCTAGAACTGTGTTGTGCCGTGCTGTTCCCGTCCACTTTCCGTGCCAATGCCATGCCTATCTACGACCGTGTCGTGTCGTGTCGTGTTAGGCCAAGACCGTGCCTGCGACGTGCCATCCCATGCCCGTGCCATGCCGGCCCAGCCCATTTGACACCTTTAGACAGATAGAGTTTTTATCGAAATCTCACCCTAAATGGTGTACCCATAGGTTTTTTAAAAAAA
This sequence comes from Rhododendron ovatum, assembly GCA_019656835.1. Classification (NCBI taxonomy): domain Eukaryota; kingdom Viridiplantae; phylum Streptophyta; class Magnoliopsida; order Ericales; family Ericaceae; genus Rhododendron; species Rhododendron ovatum. The sequence continues at coordinate 20,115,107 of CM033800.1, forward strand.
ATAATGAAATTAAACGGGTTGACCTAGAAATTGGGACCGAGTGTCGGGGGTTGTTTCACGCAGCAGTTGTTTTGAGGAAGCTTAAGGTCTAGCCGCTTCAACATGAATGAGCGAAAGTCGTTTGGTTTCAGAAAGACAGCTTCTCTGCCTGTCCCTTCAATTGTCAGAAACACAAGAACAAAATCATTATAAATCACCACTAAGCCTGAGCGGATGGTGAGGAGTAATTACTCTCTCGCTGGTTCTCCATGGCGCGCTATGGCTCAATTACATTTGGTGGTCTCACATTCCTCATAAGCTTCTAGTAGATCAATTAACTCGTGAGCTCCACATAATTTTCAACCCAGCTGGCTCCGAGGTAATAAAGCCTATAAAATTTGGAATATTTAAATATTTATCATCTTTATTCATGTCAGGTAAGAATTCATCTTGCCCTTTTTTCATGCTTATGTTTTCATCCTCTTAGTGTGTATATTACCTTTCTTACCATTTTCACTAGAACATACATATATTATGTTATATTGCTTTCCTAATTTAGTGAGATTGGATTGGATTGTTTTCCTAATTTAGTGAGATTGGATTGGATTATTTTCCTAATTCAGTGGGATTTGGTAAATTTAAATATGATTGATTACTTTTAGTTTTTATCCTATTACTTTTATATTTCAAATTGAATCGCATCAAAACAATCATAATTCATGATTTTTTTGGTAATTTTAATATGATTGAATACTTTTATATTTCAATGATAATATTCATGTTTATTAAATCGGTTTCAAGCTAGATTACGAATGGTCATGAAACGTTAAAATCGACATGATAATTTAACCATAAAACGCTGATCACAATAACATTTATTTTGATGGTAATTTAACAATATTTCATAGAATAAGATCAATTAAAAATATGACCTTTTTGGTTAATACGTGAGCATTTTAACATTATCAATACATGCAAAAATGTGGTCAGTTTATCATGTTAATTTCATAAAACATGGTCACTTTATCATGTCTAATAGACCAATACCTATAATCCACAAAGCTGAAGGCTAAAGGCCTTCATCATGAACCGTTCTGATCTTTCCATGAAATCAAATAAAACTAAATAAACCAAAATTATGTTTTCTCGAAAAAACCTAGATCTTTTCTTTAATTTCATGACTATTTAGAAACAAACATATTTCATGGTAAATGAAGTAAATAATTTATCATGAAATCGAATAAAACTAAATAAACCAAAATCATGTTTTTCTCGGCAAAAATTCAGATCTTTCCTTTCGTTTCCACCTTTGGATAGAAAGAAGAAAAGAAAAGATAAAGCTATAAAGAATAGGGGCAGAATACAATGAGGATTGGTAATGGCTATATAGATGACATGAACCAGATCCAGTGGGGAGCCGCCGATGATGGGGAATTTGTGATGGGACTGAGATCTATCGGGCACCGCCGGTTTCCCTACCACCGTCCAGATGGGTTGTATCTGTAACGCCCCGAATTTTGGGTACGTTAAACAAGACATTTTATTATAAAAACGAAATGAGTCTGGCTCATTATTACATCATAAACCTTACAAAAGTACTTTTATTCAAATAATGGAGGGAACTAGGGTTCCTATCTACTGCTCCGCTACTTCCTCCATCCTGGCTAGCTCCCCGGCTCCGAAAGCCTCCAAGGTGTACATCTCATCCTGCTCATCTATGCGGTCTGACACATTACACCGACGTCACCACCAATATAATATGTCAGGGTCACCAAAAGGTAACACCGTGAGCTACAACGCTCAATAGGAAATCCTTACCCACCAACCTTACAACAGTAAATCATTTACAACAACACTAGCAATCACACAACCACATTCGTTAATCAACTATCGTTGGTGTCCAAGATTTTCGTGTTTCTCCTACGCGACTCATCGTAAACCGTGTCAATATTTTCACATACAAATCAACCTTTCAAAATCATTTATTTAACTCACCCAACCTCGGTTCCGCCGTGCCGGATTCTCGAGTATCCTCACAATGGTTCCGCCGCGCCGGGTTCCCATTAGCACACAATATCTTGCATTGGCTCCTCTCCGCGGATAACCAAGCCATACCTCACCATGGTTCTGCCAGTCCGGGTTCCCATAGGAACGCACACAACCTCACAATGGTTCCGTTGATCCAGAATCCCATTGGAACACACACAACCTCACAATGGTTCTGCCTTTCCCGATCTCCATTGGAACACACACACACAACCAACTCACATTATGCCACCAAAACTGGTCATAATGTAGTTTCAAAATATTTCCTTCCTCGAAAAACATTTCCTTTCATTAACCACACCCTAGGTGCCATGTTTCTACTTTCTCGGTTCTCGTGTCTAGTTTACATGCAAAGACTCCGCGGTAGGACAAAATAAGCATGAATCATTCATTGTAATCTAGCAAGATCATCCAACTCTATAATATATCACAAGTAACACAATCAATTCATGTATGCAAGCTCATACTCCTAGAAATATCAGAATACGAATACTTCGACTCACATTGTAACGTTTTAACTTTCAAAAACCGTTCTTTCTTAAAGATCAAACAACATACGTTTTACTTGGAATAAGTAAGTAAGTGAGTAAGGATAAACTTAGAGTTAGGGGTAAGAATAATCTATCTTGATCCAAAACTAGTCGGGGTCCGAATAAGTTAGTTGGAAGATTCTACGGGTGGTGAAATTCGCAAATCTGGACCAAACTTTGGATGGCCGTAACTCGATCAATCTTTGGCTGAATATGATTGTTCTTGGGTCGAAATCGAAGCTCTAGAAGCGCTTTACAACTTTTGTGAAGGAAGTTGATCCTAGAAGCTACTTTAGGTAGGAGAAAAATAGGGATAAAAGAAGGGACAGTAAGCTGTCTGGATATGGAAATCCGAGATTTTTACTGAATTTTGGATGACAATATCTTTGTCATTTCTTCACCGATTGGGGTGGTTCTTGGGTCTAACTTGAAGGTCTCGAAGTGCTCTACAACTTTTCCAAAGGAAGTCAGCTCTAAAAACTACCTTAAGAAGGAGAAAACTGAGGATTTTCGAAGGGCAGTAGGCTGCCTGGAAAAACAGAAATGGTTCTAGAGAGAAGTAAGAACAAGAAGTGAAGGTGTGAGTTGAAATGCTTGGAATGACTTGCTATTTATAGGCAAAACCTTGGCTCTCTCTCCTCTCTTCAAGGCCGGTCCCCCCTCTCTCTCATTCTCTCAATTTTGACACTTGTCAAGCAATCTTTGAAAGATGTCTAAACCCTAGGTTTGCACGGCTAGTTTGTACCAAGGATTGGATTATGGAAGATTTGGTGGAAAGAAAAATAGTTTGTACAAGATTTTGTGTTAAACAATTGATAATGGTACAAAGGAGGTTAGATTCTTGACTAGGAAGAATATTTCCCAAGGATTTGAAAGGACAATGGAAGATCAAGCATGGTACAACCAACCTATTACCCAATGGATAATAAATCTCCTAACTTTTATTGTCGAATGGACAAAAGTTAAAAGGAACCTTTTATATTAAAATAATCAAAATTGTCCTTTAAAGCATGTGACAAAAGCCCTATATTTAAATATAGGTGTGGTACCAGGTACCCTAATTATATAAAAAGGCTAGGATTCTCCCCATTAGATTATAATAGAGTACAAGTACTAGTTTAATCAATAAAGTACTTTTAAAAATCTAGGATTTAGATATACCTCAATATTTTAATGCATAAAAGTACATGGTAATCCAAATCTAGATTATAAAAATAAAACTTTGTACCATGTTGGAAGATTAGTGCTATTACCCAATGGGTAATAGTTTCCCTTGCAGTTAATAATCAATGGATAAAAGAGTAAGGTACTTTATACATTAAAGTAATACCATGGTACTATAAGCTAGCATATATAACTATATATATATATATATATATATATAGGTACTTTATAATCAAACAAGTACTTTAGATAGAAAACTAGATTTACTCTATTATCCAATGGACAAAGAAATCCCTAACATCTATTGACCAATGGATAAAGGCACAAAAAGGTTCATGGAGGTTCAAAAGGTTCATCTAGTAACTAGGTGAGTTGGTTGCTCGGTTCCTCCAACTAGTTGGTTAGAAACTAACTAAATTGGTCAAGTAGGGTTTCTAGTCGAGAGTTTAACCAATGACCAAAATCTAACTACGAAGAAATTTAACAAGAAATCATATAACCACTTAAGAGAAAATAAGTAATTTAAATAAAATTCAAATATTTAACGAAATTTTTACTGACAAAAAATCAGGGTTGTTACAATCTATCCCCCTTAAAACAATTTCGTCCCCGAAATTGGTGCGCGACTACATATTAGACTTGGTTGCTAAACCGATTTTGGATTCATCGTCTATCCCCCTTAAAAATAGGAGTAGGTCACCATTAATCCTTTACATGTTTTAATCGAATTAAGCCTCATCACTCGCTTAACGAGATGGGGTTGAAGTCGCTTCAGCCGTCGAATAGCCTGCCTTGTTGTCTACCTTTGTTAAAGTTTTCCCTTCGCAGATACCAACGTCAAATGCAAAACTTCTACCAAATCATTATGCAGACCCATGCCTCATAGGGTTTCCTTATCACGACCCTTCTTTCTTTCTTACGAATATTGCTGGGGTTCCCTACGGTGACGCTTTTGGTCTAATAAGCCCTTTGTCCCATAGAGAAGTCTATCTCTCCTTGCGAGTTAAGCCAGGAAGTTCTTCAAGGAAAATATCGACGTAATCGCACCCGATGTGTGGTAATCCCACTTCCATTCTATTGGCTTCTTCCAATTTGAGGCTAGCTAGCCATCCAAACAATTGATTCTGCCACTTGGATCTTCTCGTCGTCGGGCTCATCGTTTGTCTATCCCCCTTAAATTGGGAATAAGTCCCTCCGAGGGTATATGCGGTCACCATCTTCTGATGGCAATCTATGATCGCTCGATGTGCTGATAGCCAGTCCACCCTCAGAATTACGTCGAAATCCGCCATGTCGATCACTCTAAGATTGCAGCTTAGGCGCAGGTTGGCCACTTCTAGTTCGCACCCTCTACACATTAGACTAACAGCTATACTTTCCCCTAACGGTGATGTTTCTTTCATACCCGTACTTAGGGGTTCTGTTTCTAGTGCTAGTGTAGTTACGCAGGCAGGAGATATAAAGGAATGCGATGCACCAGAGTCTAACAAGGCTTGTATGCAGATACTATAATAGTAGCGTACCTTGGATCATGGAGGGATCCTGCTCTTGTTCCTCAGTCTGCAGCGCAAAGATACGCCCTCCAGTGCCTTGCTGGAATCCCATGGGCTGCTGTTCCTTGCTTTGCCCATTCTGCTGCTGCGATAGGCCCTCAGAGTTTTGCTTCACAAAACCGACTTGTCTAGTTTGCTGAGCTTTCTGATTCCCAAGGTTCCCATTCCTCCTCTTTTGAGGCTACGGGTAGTTGCACCTAATGTGGCCCATAGCATGACAGTTGTAACACTGAACTGTTGCTATGTCTTGACCACCTCTCTGTGGTTCATCACGCCTTGGCGTAGCAGTCTTCCAGGGTTGGTTGTTTTGAGTCGGATTAAAGGATTTGGCAGGGTAGGGTCCATGGTTGCTATTGGATGGTTGGGTTCGGATTGGTCCACCGGCGTTGCCTGTTGCCTTCCTCCATCGGGTTTTGAAGTCATTCTCTTCACTTTCCAGTCGAAGAGCACACTTCACAACACCGGCATAGGTGGTGAAAGCTTGAACCAGCACAGCCTTTCGAGCAGTCGTCAGTCCCCACTCGAATCTTCTCGCCTTCTTGTCCTCAGTTGCAACGGCATCCTGGGCATAGCGGGATAGTTCCTCAAACTTGGCCGCGTACTGAGTGACGGTCATAGTTTCTTGTTTCAGGTTTTAGAACTCTTGTTCCTTGGCGAAATGAATTGGCGTGGGTAAGTACTTGTTGAGAAACAGAGTCTTGAACTCAGCAAAAGTCATGGTAGCAATGTCATGGGTCGCCTCCATCAGATCCCACCAATAGCGGGCTTCTCCCTTCAGTTGGTAGGTGGTTAGGGCTATACGATCTCCGTCTTGGCTATTCCCTAAGGTTCTGAGGATCATCTTGACCTCATTCAGCCACGTCTCGGCCACGACAGGGTTGGTGTCCCCATGAATGGTCGGAGGTCAACGTTTGCAGAACTCGTTCATCGCTCGGGTTCGGGTCATAGGTCCGTCGTCGTGGTTTTGGTTTTGGCGGTTAGCGTTCAAAGCAGCTATGAACGCTTGCATGATTTGGGTTAGGTCAGGGTTAGCGTTAGAGGGTCTTCCATTATCGTGTCCTAGTCCATTGCGTCGATTCGTCATCTACGAATAGAAATCGAAAGGGAAAGATTTTAGTCTACTTAACAATTTTTCCTTTTGTAAATGGTGTTTCTTTTCAAAAGTCAAAAGTAGTTTATCGAGCAGTATGCAACAATACTCTCTTAATAAAAGCAAGCTTTCCACAAATAAGCACAGAGTTCCACTATAATGGCAAGTAGGGACACGTACGTGAATAGAGACCAAGAACATAATAGAATAAGTAGTAACTGAAATAAACCCTTTATTAACATAGGAAGAGTACAGATTAGGAGATTCTTAAACAGATAGGAATGATCCTAGTTTTCGACATCCTACATCCTGAAGGATTACAATCGGCCTAAGATATGCCTAATTGGCATCGTTGGTTTCGGGTCTTGTAGTACCCCGACTTTTAATTGTGTTTAGAATTTAAGTAAGTGTTGAACTTGATGTTAATTATGTGATTTTGGCTTTGTTTTGCTAGTTATTAGGAAATGGAACATAGGTGGTTATAGGTCACACCTACACATGATAATTTTTCTTGTAATTTGTTAAATTGAAGGAACGAGTAACATCTCCCCCATTCTCATCACACGTATAGAGAGAGAGAGAGAGAGAGAGAGAGAGAGAGGGCGGGGCGGGGGGCGGGGGAGGGGGGGGGGGGGGGGGGGGGAAAGAAAAGAATAGGAAAATCTTGGAGATTTCTTCCTAGACTTGGATTGAAGCCTAATTTGGTAAGTACATGCCTAGAGGAGTGAGATTCCTTGTTCTTGATGTTCAATTTTTACTAGAAGTGCTGAATCTAAGTGGGTTTAGGGTAGAGATTGAAGTTTGTGTTGGAAACCCATGAACCTCCTTTAAATTCCTAGAAATTGACATGTTTGAAGTTTGTGTAATTCATGAAATTGGTATATTTGAGGTAGCCCATGAGTATGTTCAAGTTTACTTGTGTTTTGTGAAGTTTATGTATGAGTTTTGATGTAAATTTTAGGGTTTTACTTCAGAAATTCATCCGTGTTGTGGGTAGACAATTTAGAGCTTCAACAGAATCGAATCTGCCATGCTCTTGAGGGATTTTTCTCACCAACTTCCCAACCTTGATATTTTTTGGTATTTTTACTGTAAATGCCTGTATGTGTCTTCTTTATTTTGTAAAATTTTCAAAACCTAACTCAAAATGTGGAAGGAGTTAAAAATCGTTAACCAACCTGCTATCTTGGTATCTGCAGTGCTGACAGTATGGTCGCACTTTACGGAAGCAGTCATATTTTTTTAGCTCAAGCGATGAAGTTGAGATCCGCTTTCTGATTTTGAAACTAGATTCATAGACCTTAAAAAGTATGTGGAGTTTGTACCTTAGTTATTTCTGTGCAAAGTCAGATTTTAAGTTAAAGTTGATGAAATTGCAGATTCTGAAATTATTTCCTGAGATTGGTTGTTTAACTTCATATCTTTCACTCTAGGACCTTATGTTCATTAAAGATAGGCGTGTTTAGCTTCTTCTAATCATGTTTTGTTGTCTAATTGTCTTAGGAGGTTTGGGTGACACGTGGACGCGAGGTGAGTGATTTAATACCTAAACACATGGTTTTGAACTTGTTTCCCTTATCGAACATATTTGAACATGTTTTATAAATTGTGTACTCCATGGATACCAATGGAAGGTGGACCTATTTGTGAAATATTTGCGAATCTATTTAATGGCATTCCCAACGTCCGGTCTTGCTAGGGGACGACTTAATGGCTAGCAAGGGTGTTTGAGGTTGGTGTGTATTTTGGGATAATGCATAGACGTCTGGCTTAACCACTACCGGGGACGCCCGGTAGTTTTTGAATTTTGAATAGCGGAATGTGCATTATATTTGGCTTATGGATTTGAGTTCTTTAGTTTGAAATATTATCAAATTATTTTGCATTATCCATGGAAGGCATGTGAGTTAAGTATTAATTATTCACACGAGCTTTGGCTTATGGATTTTCTTTTCCACCTTTCAGGAAGCATCGCGTAGTGTGGCGGGACGTTTACTTTTGAGATGTGTTGTATATTTGGAAGCTTGTAGAAAGTAAGTTAGGCATTGTAGACACTTAGCTTTGTCTATGGTTTGTTTAGCTTTTAAGTTTGTAGGTAAGCATAGCTCTTAGAGGTTTACCTTTTGGTTTGTAAAACCTATGTAAGACTTTGGTTTGTTATCAATAAAAGTTGACTTTTGCTTCCGCTGTTATGTTTAGCCCCTTTTGATTATCGCTTGCTTAGATGATATTTGATTTATGATTTGGTCTTAGTGAGAAATCACTGGCATTTGTCATGATTAAGACCTCAAGGGGCGGGTCAGGGTCGTGACAAAGTTTTTGATATCAGAGCAATACGTAGGGACAATGAGATGCACGACTAGCAATGGCTCACAGACGTACCCTCAGAGCTATAGGACAAGTGAAATCTATGTGCTAAGTAAGTTATATCAAATGTCTTGCTATGTGATTTCTGACATGTTGATACATGATTAGACATGCATAATCTACATGATTGTTATATTATTTGTACAATGTGAATTTCCTTTATTTTGAATTAGCAAATGGAGAATAATGATGTGCCAGAGAGAGTACAGCCTTCATAGTCTTTGGTGGATAGAATGGAAAGGATCGAACGGGTACTTGAGGGGTTACTTCACGCAGTGTATCTATAGGCTCAGAATAATCCATTTAAGAGGTAGAACGTGAGAACATCTAGATGGATTCAGGGTGAAAGTAGTAGTAATATTAGCAAATTCCGGCCATGTCCAAAATGTAGAACGATGCATAGGGCTCAGTGTTATAAGAATACAAGAGCATGCTTCAAATGTGGTAAGATGTGGCACTTAATGAGGGATTGTCCAAAGGTGTCAAGGGCAGGATTTGTGAAAAGGTCAACAACTACAATTAGTTCAAGATTTATACCAAAATCAACAGTTACTACCAATTCACTACAAGAAAAATGAAAATTGGTGACGAAAAAGTGGCGACGAAATTTAATTTCGTCACTAAATGAGTATATTTGGCGACGAAAACATAAAATCATCACTGTTTTAACAACTTCTGTGACAAAATAATTTCGTCACCAATTATACTTGTTTAGCGACGAAAAAAATATTTTCGTCACCGAAAGCTTAAAAAAGGTGACGAAATTATTTTTTGTCACCAAAGATAATCATTTGGTGACAAAATATATATTTTGTCGCCAAATGAGACCAATTTAGTAACGAAATATTTTTTCCGTCACCAAATGCTTCGTCACCATTTTAATGCTTTCAGTGACGAAAAATATATTTCGTCGTTAAATGATTACCTTTCGTGACGAAATTTATGAATTGTGCTTTGTCAGTAAATATATTTCGGACATAACTCTTTACTAAAAACTCCGATTAAGATAATTCAAATTGGGTTTGAACAATAACTCAATTGCCTACAACTTTCATGTTTATCAAAATTGCTAATTTTAATGTTTAAAGGTTCAAAATTACATTTGAAATATATTTTCATGTTAAACATATATGTTATATATTAGATATTTTAAATATTTACTGAAAAGTGTGTGTGGTGCAGTTGGTCGGGGCTTATGCGAAAAACTCAAGGGACTCGGGTTCGAAACCCAGTAGGAGCAAGAAAGAAGGATTTTTTTCCCATATGAAAACGTCTTTTGCAACGAAAAATTTCGTCACCGAATTCTTATATTGGTGACGAAAATTTTCGTCACCAATGTGACCCATCGGTAATGAATTTTTTTGTCGTCAAACAGCACAATAAGCGAGGAAAAAAATTTCGTCACCAATTATTCACTTTTTGGTGACGAAATATTTCGTCATCAAAAGACACTATAGGTGATGAAAAATAGATTTCGTCACCAGGTAGGAATCCTCGACAACCTTTAGTCGACAAATTTTTTTTCGTCATCTATATTATTTGTGACGAAAAACATGCAATTTGTGACGATTTTCATTTATCTCCCAATGTAATTTTTCTTGTAGTGATTCGGGGCAGAGTTCGGGGACAAAATTGGATCCGGGAAAAAGGCAGGGCAGTGTTCTTGCTTTGGCGCAGGAGGAACCTCAAAATGTGGACTTGGCGGTGTCAGGTACCATTTAGAATTGTGGTAGCTTAGCTTAAATAATTATTGATTCGAGATTTGCGTAGTTGTTTGTTTCTGCACTACTTGCTAATGGATTGATTGAGTCACTTGACTATTTGAACCTGCATCGCATATGTTACAGCCTACAAGTACTAGTATCATGTGTTGTATTGTTTACACGGCATATAACATATTAATTGGAAATATACACCTGCTAGTTAATTTATTTGCTGAAGGCATGGGTCATTTTGATGTCGTATTGGGGATGGATTGTTACTCTCTTATCGTGCTGTTATTAATTACTTCCGTAAGGAGACAGTATTTTTGCTGTCAAGATCAACACTCAATTTTGGAGTAATCATGACGTTACTTTGGGCAATCTTATTTTTATTTTTGGGGCAAGGAAAAATTATCGTGGAAAGGATGTTTGGGTTATTTGGCATATGTCATTTAAGTAAGGATTTGGGGTGCACAATTAGCCGACTATCGGGGATTTGAGAATTTCTGATCTATTATTAGATGAGTTACTTGTTTGCTATATAACAAGGAAAATGGAGTTCAATACTAAATTATTATCGGGATTCATTTGGCAGAGGATTCTTCAATTTAGTGTTTTCCTTGGGGAAACATCAGAGTCATTTATTGGAAAAGAAGAATGGTACAATGTGATTTGATGATGATATCTCTATGATTGTCTTTGCATCAACTGTGTGTTGATCTCTCTGCAACAATTTCTATTGATGATACATTGGTCCATTTATGAGGCAATGGAAAATAAATATACCGATTGTACACATTGAGAAGGGAAAAGTCATGGGGAAATTGGGCACGTTTGAGTTTTTGATTAGATTGGAAGATATTTTTGGGCTATGTCGTTTGGGAAATGGTATTTGGTAGATCCTAATAGAGTTGGGGCTATTGTAAACTGGGAATTATTGGAGCTCAAAGTTTCTTAAATTCAGCTAGATAATATTATCTCTTTGGGTGGAATTTTCTTCTGATATGTCTAGCTATTATCGTCGTTCTGAGTAGGATTCTCTTTTGTTATAACTGAATGTTATTGTTGTCACCTGAAGAGTTTTCTTTCGATTATTTCTATGTTATTGACTAAATTGACTAAGAGGAGGACGAATTTCAAGTGAACAGATTATTGTGAAAAGAATTTATGTGATTCGAGGAATAGATTAATAATGATGTCTGCATTGACTATTTCTTCTGAAAAATGGAGGGTACATGATCTATAGTGATGTATCTTGTCAGAGGTTAGATTGAGAGTTGATGTATTGTGGGAAGATGACTCAAAACTTGCGAATGTACTCATCTAATACATAATTTTAGAGTGGACAAATATTGTGTTGCGTTGAAGTAATGGAAGCATTGTCAAAGGGGTGAGACTTGGAGGATCTTACGGGTTATCAAAGTTTGAATATTTGTTACGCGGAAGGGATTGACTTTGGGACAGCAAAGATGAATGGACTTAATCGGAGGTTATGATTGTGTTACTTTTATACTAGAAATGCTATTTATCGATGAAATTGTGGTAAGTTCAAAATTCAGATTTATGACTGATAGAATTAAAATAGAAGAAGGTATTCGATCAGACCTTGCTATCAAAAGAAGATGATACTCTGATATTTTGTATTCGGTTAAGTTATATGTACCCAATAACACTACTCTCACATCATTTAATATATGTTAAGCAACAGGCAGTACGAAGCTGTATCGTATTTATGTGAACGTCACTGGCAGGCTGAATGAAACATAGTATAAGAGAAATATATCATTATGGACAGATCAATCCTACTTTGCTTGGGATTATCTTATTCGAGTGATCGATGATGGTTTACTAAATCTATTTATTCCTTACTTATCGAGATGGAGCTCTGAGATTTATTTCCTTAAAATTCTGTTCTAGCTATGGGGTATTGTGGGAATTTCTCTAGAATTCAGAACTATTCTTTCCCCGCAATCCGATAAGCAGTCGAAGTATACTACACAGGTTCTGAAAGTTGTTAGCCTATCGTTGTGGTAGCTGAATTTGTTTTGTAATGCCTGACATGGCAATGAGTTAAGGCTGAACATAAAAATCCAGCGGGGTCGCTTCAACCGTTGCCTATACCAGAATGGGAATGAGATCATATCACAATGGACATTGTTATGGGATTGCCACGCACAAAGGAAGGTAATGACACAATATGGGTGATTATTGATCGATTTTGACTAAGTCTGCATATCTTTTGGCCGTGAATGTTTCTTTTACTGTAGATCAATTGGTTGTATTGTACATTAGAGAGATTATACTGTTTTATGTCACATCGGTATCTATCGTGTCGGATTGGGATTCGAAATTTACTTCTTGTTTCTGAAGGAGTTTGTAAAAGGCTATGGGCACATAGTGGAGATTCAAGACAAAATTTTGTCTACAAACTGATGGTTATTCTGAAAGGGTGACTCTGGTTTTGGAAGATATGCTTCAAATTTGTGATTTGAATTTTCAAGAAAATTGGGAGAAAACTTATCGTTGCTGGAATTTGCATGCAACATTAGCTATCAGGCAAGCATAGGAATGGCACTGTACAAGGCAATATATGGAAGGAAATGTCAATCACCGATATGTTGGAATGAAATGGGAGAGAAAATTTGAAGGGGCCGGCACTAGTCAATGAAACTACTAAGAGGATTTGGATAATCCAAGAAAGGTTGGAAGCAACACAAAAAAAAAAGGGTTTACCTGGATACGAAGAGGAGGCCGTAGGAATTTGAAGCCGGAGACTTTGTGTTTTTGAAAGTATCGCCAACAAAAGGAGTGAAGTGGTTTGGAAAGGCGGGAAACTATAACTGAAAAATGTTGGGCTATTTGAAGTTCTAGGGAGGATTGGGGAGGTAAGATACCGATTGATTTTACCGTCGGAATTATCTTGTATTCATGATGCCTTTCATGTATCTATGTTGCGATGATACTTGCCTAATGCCGATAAGAAACTTCTTGTAACGACTCCTATTGAACCTCAGAAAGATTTGAGATGTGAGGTAAAACCTGAATGGATATATTGTTGGAAGGACAAGGTTCTTAGAAAAAGAGTTAAACTGCTAATCAAAGTGTGGTGGACTAATCAACGTGGGGGAGAAGCGACATAGGAAACGGAGGAGGACATGCAAAAACGGTGTCCGTATCTCTTTTCGGATCAAGGAAAGTTTGAGGACAAACTTCTATAAGTGGGGGAGGGTGTAATACCCCGACTGTTAATTGTTTTTAGAATTTAAGTAAGTGTTGAACTTGATGTTAATTATGTGATTTTGGCTTTGTTTTGCTAGTTATTAGGAAATGGAACATAGGTGGTTATAGGTCACACCTACACATGATAATTTTTCTTGTAATTTGTTAAATTGAAAGAACGAGTAACATCTCCCCCATTCTCGTCACACGTATAGGGAGAGAGAGAGGAGAGAACCGCTCGGTGAGAAGAAAAAAAAAAGAAAAGAAGAGGAAAATCTTGGAGATTTCTTCCTAGACTTGGATTGAAGCCTAATTTGGTAAGTACATGCCTAGAGGTGTGAGAGACCTTGTTTTTGATGCTCAATTTTTACTACAAGTGCTGAATCTAAGTGGGTTTAGGGTAGAGATTGAAGTTTGTGTTGGAAACCCATGAACCTCCTTTAAATTCCTAGAAATTGACATGTTTGAAGTTTGTGTAATTCATGAATTTGGTATATTTGAGGTAGCCCATGAGTATGTTCAAGTTTACTTGTGTTTTGTGAAGTTTATGTATGAGTTTTGATGTGAATTTTAGGGTTTTACTTCAGAAATTCGTCCATGTTGTGGGTAGACAATTTAGAGCTTCAACAGAATCGAATCTGCCATGTTCTTGAGGGATTTTTCTCACCAACTTCCCAACCTTGATATTTTTTGATATTTTTACTGTAAATTCCTGTATGTGTCTTCTTTATTGTGTAAAAGTTTCAAAACCTAACTCAAAATGTGGAAGGAGTTAAAAATCGTTAACCGACCTACTGTCTTGGTATCTGCAGTGCTGACAGTATCGTCGCACTTTACGGAAACGGTCATATTTTTTTAGCTCGAGCGATGAAATCGCGATCCGTTTTCTGATTTTGAAACTAGATTCATAGACCTTAAAAAGTATGTGGAGTTTATACCTTAGTTATTTCTGTGCAAAGTCAGATTTTAAGTTAAAGTTGATGAAATTGCAGATTCTGAAATTATTTCCTGAGATTGGTTGTTTAACTTCATATCTTTCACTCTAGGACCTTATGTTCATTAAAGATAGGCGTGTTTAGCTTCTTCTAATCATGTTTTGTTGTCTAATTGTCTTAGGAGGTTTGGGTGACACGTGGACGCGAGGTGAGTGATTTAATACCTAAACACATGGTTTTGAACTTGTTTCCCTTATCGAACATATTTGAACATGTTTTATAAATTGTGTACTCCATGGATACCAATGGAAGGTGGACCTATTTGTGAAATATTTGCGAATCTATTTAATGGCATTCCTAACGTCCGGTCTTGCTAGGGGACGGCTTAATGGCTAGCAAGGGTGTTTGAGGTTAGTGTGTATTTTGGGATAATGTATAGATGTCTGGCTTAACCACTACCGGGGACGCCCGGTAGTTTTTGAATTTTGAATAGCGGAATGTGCATTATATTTGGCTTATGGATTTGAGTTCTTTAGTTTGAAATATTATCAAATTATTTTGCATTATCTATGGAAGGCATGTGAGTCAAGTATTAATCATTCACACGAGCTTTGCCTTATGGATTTTCTTTTCCACCTTTCAGGAAGCGTCGCGTAGTGTGGCGGGACGTTTACTCTTGAGATGTGTTGTATATTTGGAAGCTTGTAGAAAGTAAGTTAGGCTTTGTAGACACTTAGCTTTGTCTATGGTTTGTTTAGCTTTTAAGTTTGTAGGTAAGCATAGCTCTTAGAGGTTTACCTTTTGGTTTGTAAAACCTATGTAAGACTTTGGTTTGTTATCAATAAAAGTTGACTTTTGCTTCCGCTGTTATGTTTAGCCCCTTTTGATTATCGCTTGCTTAGATGATATTTGATTTGTGTTTTGGCCTTAGTGAGAAATCACTGGTATTTGTCATGATTAAGACTTCAAGGGGCGGGTCAGGGTCGTGACAGGTCTCGCCCATCCTCGAGATTCTTTACCATCTCTTATCCAAAGCTTGGCGTAAACGGCATTCGTATTCTTTTATGATTGCTACGAGTGCGACGATCACGGCGAGAGCCCAGTACCAAAAGGTGTTGAGACGGTTGCTCTCGGCGAACCACCGTGGCATGTCTATTGTGAGTACCGCACAAAACAAGACGAGGGTGAAGAGTTGCAACCATAGGGTTTGGATTGTTATGATTATTTCGGCTCGCTCGATTTCTCGGAATATGGTGTCTTCCAGAAATCCTCGTCGTCGGGTTGCTATGGCTTGGCTCGGTTCGATAGGATAGGATGGAGATTTGGAGGAGTTAAGATGGTGAGAGGGATGAAGAAATGAAAGTGGTGGTGGGGTATATATAGGGGCTGAAAAGGTGGGTGGAGGAGGGAAAATGTTTGAAGTTTAAAATTTGAAATATGAATTTTTGGAGGTTAAAATTTTAAAATTTGAAGTTTAGGGGGGGTGTGGTTTGCCGCGCCTAATGCTCAACACTAGGAGCTAGGTTCCTACTCTCGTCCTTTAAAATATTTATCCAAAAACGACTCATCAACGAACTAATAATTAAAATTTGCTCAATTAGTAACGCTTTTAGGCAAAGGTTTAATACCAAAAATGTTTTCGAGTTTCTAAGTTCCACTTCCGATCCTTGATTTAAGTCATCATCCAACTGTTCTGGAATTCCCAGCTCGGTGGTACTGCCAATTTCCACACCTTGCTTCAATCCAAAGATTGTTTTGTTAGAATTCCACCCAATTTGAGATGGTAAACTTAAACTCAATTCACGTTTGTGCAATGGTCAAACTATCTCGTGGTTCTACCCATTCTACTCATGGCCGAGGTTTTGAACCTAAAGTTCTGATACCAAGTTGTAACGCCCCAAATTTTGGGTACGTTAAATAAGACATTTTATTATAAAAACGAAGCGTGTATGGCTCATTATTACATCATAAACCTTACAAAAGTACTTTTATTCAAATAACAGAGGGAACTAGGGTTCCTATCTACTGCTCCGCTTCTTCCTCCATCCTGGCTAGCTCTTCGGCTCCGAAGGCCTCTAAGGTGTACATCTCACCCTGTTCATCTATGAGGTCTGACACATTATACCGGCGTCACCATCAATATAATATGTCAGGGTCACCAAAAGGTAACACCGTGAGCTACAATGCTCAATAGGAAATCCTTACCTACCAACCTTACAACAGTAAATCATTTACAACAACACTAGCAATCACACATCCACATTCGTTAATCAACTATCGTTGGTGTCCAAGATTTTTGTGTTTCTCCTACGCGACTCATCGTAAACCGTGTCAACATTTTCACATACAAATCAACTTTTCAAAATCATTTATTTAACTCACCCAACCTCGGTTCCGCCGCGCCGGGTTCCCGAGTATCCTCACAATGGTTCTGCCGCGCCGGGTTCCCATTGGCACACAATATCTTGCATTGGCTCCTCTCCACGGATAACCAAGCCATACCTCACCATGGTTCCGCCGGTCCGGGTTCCCATGGGAACGCACACAACCTCACAATGGTTCCGTTGATCCGGAATCCCATTGGAACACACACAACCTCACAATGGTTCCGCCTTTCCGAATCTCCATTGGAACACACACAACCTCACAATGGTTCAGCCTTTCCGGATCTCCATTGGAACACACACACACAACCAACTCACATTATGCCACCAAAACCGGTCATAATGTAGTTTCAAAATATTTCCTTCGTCAAAAAATATTTCCTTTCATTAACCACACCTTAGGTGTTATGTTTCTACTTTCTCGGTTCTCGTGTCTCGTTTACATACAAAAACTCCGCGGTAGGACAAAATAAGCATGAATCATTCATTGTAATCTAGCAAGATCATCCAACTCTATAATATATCACAAGTAACACAATTGATTCATGTATGCAAGCTCATACTCCTTGAAATATCAGAATACGAATACTTCGATTCACATTGTAACGTTTTATCTTTCGAAAATCGTTCTTTCTTAAAGATCAAACAACATACGCTTTACTTTGAATAAGTAAGTAAGAGAGTAAGGATAAACTTAGAGTTAGGGGTAAGAAAAATCTACCTTGATCCGAAACTAGTCGGGGCTGAATAAGTTAGTTGGAAGATTCTACGGGTGGTGAAACTCGTAAATCTGGACCGAACTTTGGATGGCCGTAACTCGGTCAATCTTTGGCTGAATATGATCGTTCTTGGGTTGAAATCGAAGCTCTAGAAGCGCTCTACAACTTTCGTGAAGGAAGTTGATTCTAGAAACTACTTTAGGTAGGAGAAAAATGGGGATAAAAGAAGGGACAGTAAGCTGTCTGGATATGGAAATTCAAGATTTTTACTGAACTTTGGATGACAATATCTTTGTCATTTTTTCACCGATTGGGGTGGTTCTTGGGTCTAACTTGAAGGTCTCGAAGTGCTCTACAACTTTCCCGAAGGAAGTTGGCTCTAAAAACTACCTTAAGAAGGAGAAAACTGAGGATTTTCGAAGGGCAGTAGGCTGCCTGAAAAAACAGAAATAGTTCTAGAGAGAAGTGAGAGTAAGAAGTGAAGGTGTGAGTTGAAATGCTTAGAATGGCTTGCTATTTATAGGCAAAACCTTGGCTCTCTCTCCTCTCTTTAAGGCCGGTCCCCCCTCTCTCTCATTCTCTCAATTTTGACACTTGTCAAGCAATCTTTGAAAGATTAAGGTCTAAACCCTAAGTTTGCATGGCTAGTTTGTACCAAGGATTGGATTATGGAAGATTTGGTGGAAAGAAAAATAGTTTGTACAAGATTTTGTGTTAAACAATTGATAATGGTACAAAGGAGGTTAGATTTTTTGCTAGGAAGAATATTTCCCAAGGATTTGAAAGGACAATGGAAGATCAAGTATGATACAACCAACCTATTACTCAATGGATAATAAATCTCCTAACTTTTATTGTCCAATGGACAAAAGTTAAAAGGAACCTTTTTATATTAAAATAATCAAAATTGTCCTTTAAAGCATGTGACAAAAGCGCTATATTTAAATATAGGTGTGGTACCAAGTACCCCAATTAAATAAAAAGGCTAGGATTCTCCCCATTAGATTATAATAGAGTACAAGTACTAGTTTAATCAATAAAGTACTTTTAGAAATCTAGGGTTTAAATATACCCTAATATTTTAATGCATAAAAGTACATGGTAATCCAAATCTTGATTATAAAAATAAAACTTTGTATCATGTTGGAAGATTAGTGCTATTACCCAATGGGTAATAGTTTCCCTTACGGTTAATAACTAATGGACAAAAGTAAGGTACTTTATACACTAAAGTAATACCATGGTACTATAAGCATAGAAAACTAGATTTACTCTATTATCCAATGGACAAAGAAATCTCTAACATCTGTTGACCAATGGATAAATGCACAAAAAGGTTCAAGGAGGTTCAAAAGGTTCATCTAGTAACTAGGTGAGTTGATTGCTCGGTTCCTCCAACTAATTGGTTAGAAACTAACTAAATTAGTCAAGTAGGGTTTCTAGTTGAGAGTTTAACCAATGACCAAAATCTAACTACGACGAAATTTAACAAGAAATCATATAACCACTCAAGAGAAAATAAGTAATTCAAATAAAATTCAAATATTTAACGAAATTTTTACTGACCAAAAATCAGGGTTGTTACAGCATCGCCCTGTCAAAATCTATCGCGCGCCCCCAGTTTTGCTGCCTCGCTGCCTTGCCGGTTGTGGGTCAATAGCGTTGGGGACCGGTGGGGGAGTTATCGATGACGAGGAGTGTTCCAGATGGAGAGCTGCCAGTGATGGGGAACCTGTGACGGGTTGAGAGTGGAGGAAATTTTAGGGAAAAGAATTTAGGATTGGAATGCAGAATTTATGGGGAAGGATTGGGGGAGCAATTATCGAAATTGGCCTAATTATAGGGTGAGATCAAAAATTGTAAGTTTTCATCCTAAAATTTTGTTCCATATATATATACTTCCTCCGTCCCATAATATTTATCCGATCCGCAAAACGAGGACTATAAAATAATGTATTTCTTTCAAGAAAAAATTCAAATTTTTTTTCATAAGTTAAAAGAACTTGCTAAGATCTAGTAAATTGTTGAATTTTTTTCAACTTTTTTTACAAATATTGTATTATTTTTACGTTTCCGTTTTGCGGACCGGACAAATATTATGGGACGGAGGGAGTATATATATAAGGGCACTATTGGGATTATTAAAAAATAAGGATGAAAACATAAGTGTTCAAATTGATTGGGATGGAAACTTAAAGAAAGTGGGTTTTGAGGATGATTATTTAAGTCTCCCATAAAATTTGGACTTGGGTTCTCAAAATTTATTTAAAATTGCCCTGGGATTGGATTTGATTTTGGTAGTGTGTTGTTTTTTGAGCAACTTCCTGGCCGGTCCTGTCTGGGTGAAGAATAGCCCACTAGGTCCTGTCCAAAGAGTCCATAATCCAGTAGGTCCTCTTTATTATTTTGTTGACAAAAATACCCTTCGCAAAAAAAAAAGGCGATTTGAGAGAGACATCCAGCCACCACCACTACGCCGCCGCCGCCACCACAACACCGCCAACACCACTCCACCACCACCACCACCACTACCGCCACCACCACCACCACAACGCTGCCGTCGCCGCCGCCACCACCACCACCACCATGCCACCGCCACCACTACTGCCGCCGCCATCACCATCACTATGTCACCACCACCACCATGCCGCCGCCACCACCACAACGCCATCACCACCACCACCACCACCACAACGCCACCACCGCCACCACATCGCCGCCACAGCCACCACCACCACACCACCATCGCTGCCGCTACCACCACTCCACCACCACAATTAACAGTGTTAATTTTCGTCTAAATTCACTCTCCAATTAACAGTGTTTATACCCAGATTAACAGTGTTAATCCGCCGCGATTAACAGTGTTTATTTTTGTCTAAATTCACATCCCAATTAACAGTGTTAATACCTGGATTAACAGTGTTAATCCGCCGCGATTAACAGTGTTTATTTTTGTCTAAATTCACATCCCAATTAACAGTGTTAATACCTGAATTAACACTGTTAATTGTGGTGGTGGTGGCGGTGGCAGAGTCGGCAGCAGCGGCGGCATGGTGGTGGTGACGATGATGGTGGAGTGGTGGTGGTGGTCATTATGGTGGCAGCGTTATGGTGGTGGTGGCGGCGTGATGACGATGGCGGTGGTGGTGCTGGTTGTGGTGGTGGTGGTGGTGGTTTTCGTCTAAATTCACACCCTAATTAACAGTGTTAATTTTAGTCTAAATTCACATCCCAATTAACAGTGTTAATACCCGGATTAACACTGTTAATGGTGGTGGTGGTGGTGGTGATGGTAGAGTGGTGGTGGTGGTCATTGTGTTGGCGGTGATGGTGGTGGTGGAGTTGTGGTGGTGGTGGTGGCGCTGGCGCTGGTTGTGGTGGTGGTGATGGAGTGGTGGTGGTGATAAT
This sequence comes from Rhododendron ovatum, assembly GCA_019656835.1. Lineage (NCBI taxonomy): Eukaryota > Viridiplantae > Streptophyta > Magnoliopsida > Ericales > Ericaceae > Rhododendron > Rhododendron ovatum. Next base: position 20,136,207 of record CM033800.1, read on the forward strand.
TGTGGTGGTGGTGGCGGCGGCGGCGTGATAGTGGCGGTGGTGGTGGTGGTTATTGTGGTGGCGATGATGGTGGTGGCGGAGTTGTGGCGGTGGTGGCGGTGGTGGTGGGGATGATGATGGTGGAGTGGTGGTGGTGGTGGCGGCGGCGGCGGCGGAGGTGTGACTGCAGTGGTGGCGGTGGCGCTGGTTGTGGTAGTGGTGGTAGTAGTAGTGGTGGTGTAGGAGGTTGTATGGGTTCATTTGTTTTTAAACGGGGGTAAAAATGTAAAATACACTCCACAGGATCTATTAGGAAATGCACTCTGTAGAAAAAGGATCCAATGGACTATGAAATTGAAAAATAGGACCGGCCTAGAATTAACTCTTGTTTTTTAGTTAGAGTTGGTAAAGTCGGCAACAAGATAAGAGGGCCAAATTATGGGCCATAAATTAAGATATCACACGCTGTAGATTTATTCATCATATCTCTTCAAATTAGGACTCCATTTAATTAGGAATGTTTGAATTTCCATTTTCTCTCTCTCTCTCTCCCGAATTTAACTTATTACTTATACCTGTTTAACTCTTTTTTATTACTAAATTTACATGTAGGCTCTGTTTGTTTCGGTGTAAAGTATTTTTACGAAGAAAATATTTTCATGTAAAACATTTAACTGTAAAATCATTATAAATTTTTTAAATTTTCCGTTGTTTGGTTGGCTCTAAAATTAGTTTGTGACGAAAAATAAATTGTCTCGTGTACAGTTTGTGTGGAACAAAAGACTACCACGAGAACTTAGGATTGGAATACCCGACCAAGCTAGCAACACTGTTATTCACAAAGAAGCCCACTGATTTTGTCCTTAAAGGTCCAAAACTAATTAACACGAATTGATCAGAAAAATCGTAGTAGCTGTTATTTTGGGTTTGTTTTTGGAGAATCAGAAACACTCCACTGAGGTATTTTGTCAAACACTTGCAGGGCATGATAGTAAATATTGGTTTTGCGTGTCAAGAGCGCAACCCAAAACATGGCCGCTAATCACTGAGAGTTACCATAGAAATAGGAGTAAGGGATCGATGAAGTAGCATACAGAAAGAATATATAAGGGATAAAAAGAAGAAGAAGAGATCAAAGTGAGCGAAGAGGTTTTGCCATAGATCTCTGTATAGGAATACAATTCGATCGACAGTCCAGTCGTAAAACCTTGGTATTGAACTTTGATATGCCAACCAAGATTCGGGGGTGGTGGACTGGTCGGAGGATAGAGACGCGTCATGCCTCCGAAAACAACTTACTGAATTTTTTTTGGATTAGTCATGTTACGCCTTATAAGGTAAAATAATTTATTGAGGAAAATGTTTTACGAAGGTTTTTACAACTAAACACCTGAAAATGGATAAAAAAATGTTGGCAAAAATGTTTACGGTCAAACAAATAGAGCTGTCTCTGATCAAAAAAAAAAAAAAACAAATAGAGCTGCAGCTAAATTGATTTTTTTTCGGTTCAATTTTTTTGTAAAGCATTTTAATTACAAGTAGAAGTTTGGGCATTTGATTCGTAATTGAGTTTCTGAATAGATAAAACAAGCGGGTATTCAGAAGCAAACACATTTATGAGAATTTCTCTGCTGAAATAGGTCAAAATATAACATCATAGTATGATGGGGCCGGTTTCCCTCACACACTATTTAACACAAATTTTGACACAAAATCTCCGCTATTAAAATCAATAGCTAAGATTAGAACGCACTCTCTTAACTCTCCATCATCTCACAGGATAATTTCCTCTCTCCTTCCGCACAATATTCAAAAATTCTGCAACTACACTCAAAATCACACTCTCAAAATACACACATTCTCACAAAACACAAATGTCCCACACACACTGCACATAGTTGCATCATCCCCCCTCTCTCCCATAACCCACTCCTGCCGGCACCTCATTCTCCCGCCAGACCCGTCTCCAGCGACAACGTAGACCATGGTTTTAAATCACGATATCGGTCGGCATAACGTTCGCGGTCGCGAGTAACGGATATCGAGAGTATTAGTCAATGTGTAATGGGAATCGAATACCCAACTCGTAAATTTTTTTCAAGGACTAGCAAGTGTAACGAAGTGTAACGGCCTTTACGCGATATGTAATGGCCGATACGCCCGTGAATTTACGTAACATCGTTATTTTCACCCATAAAGGTATTGGGCCTTCAAAAATCCACTACATAATGACCGTTTTTTAAAACCCTGACATAGACCCACCGCCAACAACTTACACCCAGCACCAGGCTTCCGCACTAGTCTCAAATAACTGCAAACCAACCACGGGTTATAGACTGGAACTTCTGTAATTACGCAACGAAGCACCAGAATTCTTAAATTCGTTTTAGTGAAGTGTCACAAATTCGTATTTGAAGCACTCCGGGCGTGCATGTGGACTTTGATTTCTTATAGCAATTCACTTTCTTTTTTTTGTCAAAGTTCTTGTAGCAATTTCACAGAACCCAATTTCAGATCTGAACCAAGCTTTTATACATTTGACTCGGTAGAAGGGAGAGAGAAGGAGAAAGGGGCAAAACAAGATTATAAGGTCCGGAGCACCTGATTCGATGCCCACTGCTTCTGTGTATTCGCGTGTGGAAGAGAGAGAGAGGGGGATGGTCCGGATGGAGGTGCTAAGATGGAGAGAGAGAGTATACTGGGATGGGATCGCAGGAGATGGGTTCGCCGAAGAGGACCCTCGCCAGAGATGGGTTTGCCGAAGAGGAGATCGAGTTGTCACCAGAAATGGAGGTGCCTGAGTTTGAGGGGCCAGGGATTGTCAGTCGTGTAACACAGAGAGAGAGAGAGAGAGAAGGGGGTGGGGGGGGCCGGGGGGGGTGTGTGGTGGTGGTGGTGGGCGGCAGTGCTGAGATTTTGTGTCAAAATTTATGTTAAATTGTGTGTGAGGAAATCCGATGATATGCTCTTATTATCAGAAAGTTCTCTACCATTTTAGAAAAAAAGAAAAAAAAAAAAACCAATTAAACCTAGCTTGCTTGACAATAAGTTTATATCCCCAAACCCACGTTCCATTCGTCTTATTTCTCAATCCATATTCCATGCAAATATGGCTTCTTTTGTGAATATTTTTTTAGTCCCGATGTGGATGTCCTCAGTGGCGGAGCCATAATTTTGACCTTGAAGGTTCGGTTTAATAGACATATATTTTTTTATCATAACATATACTTATCATATCATAAGGTTTTATTTTTCAATTCATTACATTTATAAATTGAAATGATTCTTTAGGCTACTTTAACTGTCATGCGTGCTTATTTTTTATTTATGAAAGAAATTGAGAAATAAAAATGTAAAATAACCGATTTTTTTATCAAATCGTACCAAAATTATTAAGATTTTAAATAGCTATACACTGATAATTATCAATAACACTAGAGGAGCTAGGGCTAGGAGGGCCCGGGCCCTAACATAGCTCTGTCCCTTTAACTGAAAATGAAAATAGTTGAGATATGTGTAAATTGACCCATACATCCTTGACGTTGAAGGGAAAAGAAAAGGTCTATGCTAGTCAATATCAGAATGAAGCTCCCTATTTTTTTTAAGAGAGAAACTTATTCACGGCAGAACTGTGCAATCTCAGTCATCCGTTTCGGAAATTAACGGTTCAGATTTAAAAAAAAAAAACTATTTGGGCGAAGAGTTAAACTCTTTTAGGGAATAATTTTTTCAAAATTCAAATCGTCCAAAACACATTTCAATTGCACCGTAAATTATTTTCACGATCCCACTGTAAAAAAGTTTTTCTCTTTTTGTAAATGATACTGTAGTAGTAGTGAACAATCACACATTTATTCTAGAGCATTAAATGTAGCAACATCATGGCAATACAAAATTAATGCAATCTTATCATTTCGTTGAAATGGTCAGTGCCACGTGTAATTTACATGAGATTAAGTTGTTACAAAGCTGTTTTTTTTTTGGTGAACGAGCAAGTTGCAGAGTTGATCAAGAGATTTGAATCTCAAAAACCTTATCTCAACAAACAGAGTTTAGGTACACACTATTAAAGAGTGAGGAGAAATAATTATCCAAAATCGTAAGGAAAATATTTGAAAGAAGTTTTCCTAGCTTTCATTTGGACGTTTTCCTACAATTTTTTTTTTCAAAGAGGGGCAATTTTGGCAATTGATTAAAATAGTACAGGGACAAAGAGGCAAGTCAGAAGCACATTTAAATCTTTCAGAACAAGAGGTCCCCTACTCCTCTCTCTCTCTCTCTCTCTCTCTCTCTAACAAACCTATTCTTCAATCATACAAATCCAACGGTCAAAACTTCTCTCTGTCCACATCTGAACGGCGCACAATAGACCGCACGCTGGAGATCGAACCCCCATGTACTCACAGGCAGGTTCATATCTCTATCTACATCTATATAAAAACAATGACGTAGACACCATCGCCATCGCCATGGTCATTAACTCTCTATTACTTTAATCCTTTCAATTTTTCCCTTCTATTATCCCACTCTTTTCCAATCTCTGTGTGTGAAAAAATGAATATTGTTAGGATCGTGGAAACTTGAAGATCTGGTCGAGGCACAAACTCTAGAAAGGGTTACGTTTGAATTTCGAACCATTTTCCATCGTTTCTTGATCACTTGTTTTCATTTGTATCTCGCAGATGATCGTATAGGATATAACCAGTTTTAGACAGACAAAAGGCACGATGGATCTGAACACTTCTTTGGCCTGAGAACAAGGTAAGATGTTTGGTGTATTTTTTTTATATAATTTTTTAATATTTTTTTCGTGTTCTTTTTTGTTTCTATATTTTTGGTTATGTAAGGAAAAATGTCGACGTTTGGATATTCTGGAAAAGAGAATATTTTCGTGATTTGATGGGCATGGCCATGTTGCCCTTTCAAACCTTCATTTTTTTTCCTCATTTAGAAAACGGATCTTGAAAATAGAATCGGTGGACATAATATGAGTTGCTTGCATTCCAAGGAGAGAGAGAGAGAGATAGAGAGAGAGAGAGAGAGAGAGAGAGAGAGAGAGTAACAACGTTTCTTCCGGGAATGAATTAGTTCTTTGATTACGCCTGTCATATTTGTCAAAGACATAACCAAATCGGCTAATCTTAATGCTACTCGATCCCCTCAAAAGTCAAAACACGTTATATGAAACTAACTTTTGTGACATGAAGTGAGTTTCTTTTAAGAAAAATTTACTTCAACTCTTTTTAGGTTCAAAACAACAACGCTTTGAAGTATTCTAAGGGAAAAACAACATAGTTTTAAGGAAAAATCTATTAATATGTGACATTCTACCATTAGTGAGTAAATGAGTTGCAATTCTTTTATTTAAATCCATTTACCAATGATAGAATGCCACAGACATGTATAAATGGTTGTGTTTGTAGATTTCCTATAGTATAATATAAATTTTTTTGCAACTGAAGTGGTTATACAAGCATGTTGTAGACATGGATGAATGTAGGTTTCTTATCTTGAGGAGGCAGGCAAAGATTATACTACTTGTCTACAAGCTTTAGATTAGTTTGATACAATTTACCAAAAATGCAAGTATTGTATTAGGAGGATTTTTATAATTTTTACAGAGATTAATAGCAGCTATAGCTAGTGACTGGTTAGTGGTTCCTTCCGTTTGTTGTAAACTCTCTCTCTCTTTAATTTATGGCATTGATTCTTATTTGGATTTGGTTTAAATTTATTCTAGCGTATTAAAGAGTATAGGACCATAGGTACTAGGTAGTGACTAGCGCCTTTTATACATCACCTAATTAATCTCTCTCTCTTTCTCTCTCTCTCTCTCTCTCTCTCTCTCCACATAAATAAATGTATACAGAGAATGATGTCAAATGATGGATATTGAACATGTTAATTTCAATCAGTGGTGGACTGAAGAGACGTGGGCAGACCCGGCAGAGGCCATCACACGATTCACACACCCCTCAAGTCTGCTAATATAATCCAGCTTTATGGCCTTTGAAACCTTTATACAACTATACAGTAGTCTTTCTAAATTGAATTTTCTTAACCTAACCGCTTTAAACTCAAAGTAGTTCTGTACTTGGGTTTATTCCTTGTCAAATTATTGTATCCCTCACTGATTTCAACGCTTACAGAGATTGAAAAAAAAAACCCCGAAGAAGGATGACATCGACGACAACACCATGTGCTGCATGCAAGTTACAGCGCCGGAAATGCACGCAAGAGTGCGTGTTCGCTCCCTACTTCCCTCCGGACCAGCCCCAAAAATTTGAGACGGTCCACAAGGTGTTTGGCGCGAGCAACGTGGCCAAGATACTCAGCGAACTGGCACCGGCCCAGCGCGAGGACGCCGTCAACTCCCTTGCGTACGAGGCTGATGCCCGGCTCCGCGATCCAGTCTACGGCTGCGTGGGCCTCATATCCATCCTCCAACACCGGCTCAAGCAAGTCCAGATCAACCTCTACAACGCCAAAAAAGAATTGGCCACTTACATTGGGCCCCAGGCAATGTTACCCATTCTTAATCCGCAAAACTACCCTCAGCCACAGCAACAAATGGTGGAGGCGCAGCAGTTGGCAGCGGTTTTGGCGGCGAGAGAGCAACAAGAGATTATGCGGAGTTATGAGCAACAGCAGCAGCAAGAGTTTGTGAGGTTTGGTGGCGGTGGGTTTGACCCGGCGGGCGGAAATGTGTTCAACCAGATGAATGGTAGTGTGGTGGCGGGTTCGGGTGTGGGAGTGGGTTCGTTTGTGGATAATAGTGGTTATCAGATTCCGCAACAGGGACAGGAACAGGAGCATTCTCAGAGCAATCAGCAAGAGCTTCAGCTTCAATCACAGATTTTGATTCAGCAGCAACAACAGTTGCAGGTGATTCCTAAGCAGCAGCAGAAGAGGTCCGGAAGTGAGGAGGGTCGGAGTGTTGTTTGAACAAGTTTTGGTTCCAGGTACATCTCTCTCTCTCTCTCCTGTTTTAGTTCCTCTTTGGTATCAACCTTTTAAGGGGCTGTTCGGCTAAGTCAAGTGACTTATTTTTTTGTTCTTATTCAATTTTTTTAGCATTTATTAGTTTTTCATCAATTTTTTTTTTGGAATTATTGCTTTATCATAACGAAAGAAATCTAAAAAGTAACAAATAACGATCGAAACCTAATTTTTTTGAATAAAGACAAAAATAAGCCAATAAGTTAATTTTTTCATCTTTATTAAAAAGAAATTAAATTTCGATCGTAATTTTTTACTTTATAGATTACTCTTGTCATGAAGAAGTAATAATCCCAAAAAAATTGACAAAAAACTAAAAAATGCAAAAAAAATTTGAATAAGGACAAAAAAAATTAGCCGAACGGCCCCTAAATAGCGGTAGCGGTTATCGTAATTCTTACTGTAGCCAGTATAACAGTATGGGAAGTACTACCAAATTAGGGGAATAAATTGCAGCTGTTGTCAATTTTTTTTTTAAATTGTTTTTGGCGCCATGGCACTTAAAGTAGTCGTAGTCTCATAGAGGTTAAGTATCGGTCTTATCAGCGGTAAAAAGAGTTAGATAGAAAGTGATGTTTGTGGGGCTAATACATGTGTGAATTTTTGATATTATCATAATGCAACAATACCGGAAAGTCAAATACCGACTCGATATAATGCAAGAATACCTGAGAGCAGAAAACCAACTCGTAATGGCGGATACGCTATGTAATAGCTTCTATATGAGACCTTGCTGGTAAATGGTCTGATTGAAACTTGTTTTTTAGTTATAAAAATTACACATAGCAAGACATACTAAAAAATAAATTTTAGAGTGACATTATAAAAAAGTACAGTGTCAAAAATCATTTTCCTTCTTTTTATCTATGTGGCCTTTGATTTTTCCTCTCTCGTGTATGGTTTGTGTTGGTAAATATGCCAGACATTTGTAGTTTGAAGTTTGATGGTTCGTGTTCTCTTTTACTAGTACCCCTTTGTTTATAGAGCGCAGCCTCTTAATATATAGGGATTTTTTCCTCTGTTCAATAAATGCTATGCTGACCCCTTTTTAAAACTACCTTTCTCTGCATTTATGCTTATTGTTGGGTTACCCTAGTCGGCCTTTGACTGTCTTAAATGATGCATTGTCCTTTGACAAAATAAAAATTTGATGCATTGTGGATTTTTGCCTTAATGTTTTTTGTTTGAAAAGTAATTTTCACACTCTCCTTTTAATTATTAATATTTTTTCCTTTTTATCCACCTGAATTTACAATATTGTCTTTGGATATGTGAAAAGGTCTATTGAATAAAAAGCTAGATAGTAAATTCAAGTAGATAAAGAAAAAAAAAAGGAGTGGAAATTGTGAAAAAGTGAGTGAAAAAATCAATTTCCTTTTTTTTATCGAAAAAATAATTTCATTCATCCCGACTCATGAGGATAAAAAATAAAATTAGTACAGTAAAAAATGATTTTTGCCTTAATGTTCCCACATACCACATTTTGCTGAAAGGAAGGAGCAAGATTTGCTCTTATTTTTTGTGTTACAAATATACTCCCTCCCTCCTCTCACAAATTTACTTCACTACAAAAAAAAAGGTGTAATTTTTAGGTAAAATGTAATGTACTTTTGTGCAGAACTTTTAATATTTTTTAACCAATTTCAAGATATGAATTACTTCTTTAACTTGGTAAAAATATTCAAAGAAACACGCATAGAAGCGCATAATGTCCCTACCTACTGTCATTTTTGTTGAAATTTGATAACTATTTTGTGGAGGGAAGAGAAACAAAACAAGTTCTTTCTTTCTTTTATTTCTTTCCACACACTCTTACAACCGGATAGCACTCTATTTATAATCCTAAACAAGACTCTTAAAATTCGCATTAAAAACAGAACAGTAAATTCTGACCCTTCCTTGCTAAAACTGCCATAACTCTCTGTAGAAGACTCCAAACGCACCCCTTGGCCTTTCAGCTACAAAACCTCTTGACCTTTTATTTTCCACTAACTTCTAAGTTTAAAACCCACTAAAAATAGCATTTAATGTTTATTCAACAAAACTCCTCCATAAACTTAAATGCTTCTACCATCCTTCATGCCAATCATCTTCTTGCATTTGTCGAGAAGTACTTTCGGTAGCGGTTTTGTGAAGATATCGGCAGCTTGATCCTGACTTGCCACATGCACCAATTCCACACTTCCTTCCTTCACATGATCTCGGATAAAATGAAAACGAACGTCGATGTGTTTGCTTCTTTCATGGTTCACTGGATTCTTTGCCAACTCAATTGCTGATTTGTTGTCAACTTGAATCACGGTTGCACCTAGTTGCTTTAGCTCCATCTTGCTCAACAAATTTCTAAGCCATATCGCATGACATACAGACCAAGATGCTGCCACATATTCAGCTTCACACGTTGAGAGCGTCACGATCGGTTGCTTCTTTGAAAGCCAAGTAAACGCAGTATCTCCCATAAAGAACACATATCCCGAGGTACTTTTTCGATCGTCTATGTCTCCGCACCAATCGCTGTCGGAGTAGCCAACCAATTTGTAATCTTCTGCTTTTGAGTAGAATAACCCGAGTGACACCGTTCCTTGGATGTACCGTAGGATTCGCTTAAATGCCTTCCAATGTGAATGAACTGGCTCCTCCATGAACCGACTTACAATGCCGACACTTAATGAAAGATCCGGCCTTGTGCATGTGAGATAGCGAAGGCTTCCTATCAAACTCCGGTATCTACTCGCATCGACACGTTCTCCTCCATCGAACTTCGAGAGTTTTGCACCTGGTTCCATTGGTGTTGACACCGGGTTGCAATTTGTCATCTTGTACTTCTTCAAAATCTCTTTTGCATATGTCTCCTGTGATATAAAAATACCCGTCTCTACTTGTCTAACCTCCAAACCAAGGAAAAACTTCATCAAGCCCAAATCTGTCATCTCAAATTCCCGTGTCATTGCGCCCTTAAACTCTTCTATCATCTCATCATTGTTACCCAAAAAAATGAGATCATCGACATAAAGAGCAACAAATAGCACGTTACCTCCATTCTTCTTTATGTAAAGGGCATGCTCGTAGGGACATTGCTTGAACCCGTTCTCTTTGAAATATGAATCGATACGTGTATTCCATGCCCGCGGCGCTTGCTTCAACCCGTAAAGCGCCTTCTTCAATTTTAGCACCTTCTTCTCTTCTCCGACTTTCATGTACCCGGGTGGTTGTTCGATATAGACATCTTCTTCGAGCACACCATTCAAGAATGCCGACTTGACATCCATTTGAAATATCGACCATTTGAATTGAGCAGCTTGTGAAATGAGTAATCGGATTGTCTCCATTCTTGCAACAGGAGCAAATACCTCGTCATAGTCGATTCCTGCCTTTTGCTTGTATCCCTTCGCAACAAGTCGCGCCTTGTACCGTTCTATCTCGCCTTGTGCATTCATCTTTTTCTTGAACACCCACTTCACACCAATAGGCTGACTTCCTTTCGGCAATTCTGCTAGCTCCCATGTGTTGTTGCGGTTAATCGCCTTAATCTCCTCGTTCATGGCAGTTTGCCACTTCTTGTCTCGCACCGCCTCTTCAAAACTGATATTTTCAGCATCTGCCAAAAGACATACAAGGTGTACCTCATTTGTCGAATCATACAAATCTTGCAAACTTCGCATTTTGGGTTGTCGTGGTTCATCTTCATTATCGGTAGTTTCAGAGTTTGTTGGTATGCTTGTTGGTGCAACGACTGATGATTCTCCAACTTCGATGATTACCTCCGTCGAATTATTCCAGTCCCACTCGCTTGCTTCATTTACTCGCACATCACGACTCACCATCACCTTCTTGCTTATTGGGTCGAGTAGCTTGTACCCTTTTGTCTTCTCTTCATACCCAATAAAAATATACCTTTTGCTTTTGTCTTCGAGCTTCGTTCTTCGTTGATCCGGTACGTGTGCATAAGCCACACTACCGAACACTTTGAGATGAGAAACTGTCGGCTTTTGTCCGCTCCATGCCTCTTGTGGTGTTTGATCATCTAACTTCACATGTGGACATCGATTTTGTACATAGATGGCACATTGCACGGCTTCTGCCCAGAATTCCTTCGGCATCTTCTTGCTCTTGAGCATTGATCGAACCATGTCGAGAATAGTCCGGTTCTTCCTCTCGGCCACACCGTTTTGTTGAGGAGAGTATGGTGCGGTTAGAAATCTCCTTATGCCTTGCTCCTCGCAATACTCCATGAAAGCCATCGAAGTATACTCACCGCCTCTATCGGATCGTACGGCTTTGATGTGTCTACCAGTTGCCTTCTCCACCATTACTTTGAACCTTTTGAACACCTCGAATGCCTCGGATTTTTCTTTCAAAAAAAAAACCCAAGTTTTTCGTGAGAAATCATCGATAAAGGAAATGAAGTACCTTTTACCGCTGAAAGATTCGGGGGTGATTGGTCCACATATGTCGGTATGAATCAATTCGAGAATATGTTTAGCTCGATATTCTGCCCTTTTTTGAAACGAGGTTCTCGCTTGCTTGCCAAGCACACATTCTTCACAAAATTTGCCCTCATAGTCCATGTCAGGCAGCCCGTGCACCATGTTCTTCTTTGCTAACTTTTTTAGACCACCATGATGTAGGTGACCAAAACGGAGATGCCACAGCAACGCCTTGTCCTCTACGTTGACTTGCAAACATTTTTCTCGCATGCTTCTCAAATTCAGTTTGTACATCCAATTTCTTCCCATCTCAACTCGAGCAACCAGATGCCCTTGATTATCTTTCAATTGTAGTACCCGGTTTTTCATGAATACCGAGTATCCCTTCTCCATGAGTTGCCCCATGCTCAAAATATTGCTCTTAAGATCAGGTACATAATAAACATTCTCGATTGACCCTTCCGTACCACCTTTTTGTAAATAGTAAACCGTACCTTGGCCTTTTACTTGGATCTTTGACGCGTCTCCGAACGACACATGTCCACCTTCAACCTCTCGCATCTCCTTGAATAGGTGCTTGTGCCCGCACATGTGGTTACTAGCGCCGGTATCGAGATACCATACTGTGTCGTTGTCGGAAACGATATCTTTGTAGGCCATCAAGAGTACACCATCTTCTCTTGTCTCCTCTTCCGCGACTAGATTCGCGTTTTCTTCTACCTTTTTCTCGGAGTAGCACTCCTTTGCATAGTGCCCATACTTACCGCAATTATAGCACTCGATATTTGATTTGCACTCTTTTGCGTAGTGCCCATGCTTGCCGCAGTTGTAGCATTCGACATTTGAATGATTTGACCGGCCGCCTCTCCCACGACCACGTCCTCTACCTCGACAATTTTGTTGGCTTGACTGCCCCTTCTTCTCGTCATATTCACCTCGACCGCGGCCTCCACCACCGCGACCATTGTTGCGACCTCCATGGCCACGCCCTCTACCTCGAAAGTTTTGAGAATAGAGTAACTTTTCGTCTTTGATTGACGCCTTGGTTTGAAGTGCTTGATCGAGTGTCTCCTCCTTCTTTTTCTTCTTACGTTGTTCGTGTGCCTCGAGAGAACCGACAAGCTCGTCGACTGTGAGCGTCGCAAGGTCCTTTGACTCTTCTATCGCGCATACCACATTCTCAAAATTGTCGGTTAATGATCTCAAAATCTTCTCCACAACTCGCGCATCGGTTAACGCTTCGCCATTACGAATGAGTTGGTTCACCACGACTTGTACACGCGTGATGTAGTCAGATACAGTTTCCGACTCCTTCATCTTCATGCTCTCCAACTCGCCACGAAGAGTTTGGAGACGCACTTGCTTGACTCGGTCGGCACCTTTGAACACTTTTGCTAAAATGTCCCACGCTTCTTTTGAAGTAGTTGCACCGGCAATCTTCTCAAAGCCCGACTCGTCCACGGCTCGGAATAATAAGTAGAGAGCGGTCTTGTCTTTCATACGCGTTTCTTTTAACGCCTTTAGCTGATTCGCCGTCTGATTGGCGTTTGCAGCCGGCTCTTCATAACCGTCTTCAACTACCTCCCACGCATCTTGCGCACCGAGCAAGGCCTTCATTTGTATGCTCCAGTTCTCGTAGTTCGCCTTCGTTAGTCGTGGTAACGGCATTTGACCCGTCACATTCGCCATTCGCTCTGATACCAATCTGTTGAAATTTGATAACTATTTTGTGGAGGGAAGAGAAACAAAACAAGTTCTTTCTTTCTTACTAATCAAACTTTCTTTCTTTTATTTCTTTCCACACACTCTTACAACCGGATAGCACTCTATTTATAATCCTAAACAAGACTCTTAAAATTCGCATTAAAAACAGAACAGTAAATTTTGACCCTTCCTTGCTAAAACTGCCATAACTCTCTGTAGAAGACTCCAAACGCACCCCTTGGCCTTTCAGCTACAAAACCTCTTGACCTTTTATTTTCCACTAACTTCTAAATTTAAAACCCACTAAAAATAGCATATAATGTTTATTCAACAATTTTCACCTAGAACAAATGTCGATGATCAGTTCCGGCTGTCACTACTTACGATTTGAGAAAATACTTTTTTCTATAATAGTGTGCAACATAGGTTTGCCAACTCTAAGTTTTTTTTTTTCAGAACTTATGCATTTGCCAGTTATGTATTCCATAAACCATACCTTTTTTTTTTTGCTTGGCAAAACAAACGATTTTATAAATCTCGACGGGATACATCGAGGAAGTAACATCTTAGCTCAAAGAGCCAAAGATACACTAGCAGAAACAAAACAAAAACAAAACAAAGCATCGAACAAACGGTTGAATGACGCTCCTAAGGATTAATTACACCTTTACTTTCTGAAGACCATCTAGAAACACCTAAATTAAAAATCCTCCACCAAATACACTTTGATATCGAACTTTGCATTCATCTACATCGCTACCCTTGTTTTCATTAGGTCCCCCACCTCTGAAGCCTGAGTAGATGCATTATTGAACACGTAATCATTCCTTACCGACCATAAAGACCAAAGAGTAGCAAAAAGGCATGCTTCCCATATGTGTTTTTCCAGATTGTGGAATTCATGACCGAACCACCAATTAGCCAAGTCTGGAACCGTGTACGGACACACCCATTCAACGTTTCACCATTCCATAATTACCGACCACACGACCCATGAAAACCTACAGTGGAGGAACAAATGATGGTGCAATTCAATGTGCTCGGAACAGAGAGGGCATTGGGCTTCACTACAAGAAAAAGTATGTTTAGTGACGAAAAAGTGGCGACAAAATTTAATTTCGTCGCTAAATGAGTATATTTGGCGACAAAAAAATAAATTCGTCACTGTTTTGATAACTTCCTTGATGAAATTATTTTGTCACCAATTATAACTATTTAGCGACGAAAAAGATATTTTTGTTACCAAAGACTCCTATTTGGCGACGAAATAAAATTTTCATCCCTAAAAGAGTAAAAAAGGAGACGAAATTATTTTTTGTCGCCAAAGATAACTATTCGGTGACGGAAAAAATATTTTGTCGCCAAATGAAACAATTTGGCAACGAAAAATATTTTCGTCTTCTTTTTACGTGTTCAGTGACGAAAAATTTATCCTTTGGTGACAAAATTTATGAATTACGCTTTGTCACCAAACATATTTCAGGCATAACTCTTTGCTCAGAACTCTGATTGAGATAATTTAAATTGAGTTTGAACAATAACATAAAGAGCTACGACTTTCATGTTTATTAAAATTGTTAATTTTAATGTTTAATAGTTCAAAATGCCGTTCAAAATATATTTTAATGTTCAATGTATGCGTTATATATTAGATATTTCAAACTTATGCTGAAAAGTTTGTGTGGTGTAGTTGGTTAAAGCTTGCGTGCAAAACTTAGGAGACTCGGGTTCGAATCCCCGCAGGAGCAAGAAAGTGAATTTTTTTTAACATATAAGAATGTCTTTCGCGACGAAAAATTTCGTCACCGATGGGTCACCTTTGACGAGCCAAAGGGAATAATTTGTGACAAAATTCTTTGTCATCAAAAAAGCACAATAGGTGACGAAGAAAATTTCGTCACCAAGTCATTTTTCCGTGACGAAATTTTTCGTCACCAAAAGGCACTATAGGTGACGAAAAATAGATTTCGTCACCAGGTAGGAATTCTCGACAACCTTTAGTCGACAAATTTTTTTTCGTCACCTATATTATCTGTGACTAAAAACATACAACTTGCGATGATTTTCATTCGTCACTCAATGCAATTTTTCTTGTAGTGCTTGTTGAACTTCAAAAATCAAATTTCTACTTAGAAGTAGAGATCGAGTTGCCACTTTCTCCTTTATAGCCATCCACGCAAAGATTTCCACCTTTGGGGGACAAAGGTTCTTCCACAGAGAACCCAAGAGAGCATTGTTTGAATGAGAGGTCAGTTCCCAATGATTGTACTCTGATTTCACAGAAAAATTCCAGTCCACCGCCCATTTCTGTAGTAATAAATCAAGCTCGGTTGGGTTTAAAATCACACCCCGAAGTTTTTGTTGCAAGTTCTCCATCTCCTGTTTCTCCCTCCTAAACAGCCTTCTCTTGAACAACTACTCCCAACATCCCCCATTCATGTTTCCCCAAAAAATAGTGGCATTACCTGAGTTAACTTGAACTCTAAAGCCTTCTTGGATAGAGTAGCCCAAATGAGAGGACTGATCCTCCGAAGAACACATATCTGCCCATATTTTCAATGTTGAACTTGAACTGCGTGCATAGGGAAGCCAACAATTTGTATCCAACCCATATTTACCAAGGATGACTTTCACCTAAAATGCCTCTTTATTCTTGCCAAATTCCCACCACCATTTGGCCAAGAGTGCTTGATTTTGCTGTAGCAATCGCTTTACCCCTAAACCTCCATTATCTTTCTTCCTCCCTATCTCTTCCCAACTAACCATGTGCATTTTCCTTTTGTCAATAGAGTCTCCCCAGAAAAATTGTCGCTGCATTTTCTCCAACTTTCCTGCTATTGCAGCTAGCATTTTAAAGAGAGACATGAAGTACACGGGACATTCCCAGTTTTAGAGTTGATGAGAATAAGCTTTCCTCCTTTTGATATGAAATGGGATCTCCAAACAGTCATTAACTTATTAAACCTGTCGGTAACAGGCTCTCACATCTCGATCCTTCCTGGATTTGCACCAAAGGTAGCCCAAGGTATTTGGTAGGGAGTTGTTCCACTTTACATCCCATAATATGAGCTAGAGAGATCACTTCCTCATATGGAACATTCACACCACAAAGAGAACTCTTAGAAAAGTTGATTTTCAGACTTGACATTAGTTGGAAACATCTTAGGATTCTCTTAATATTAGCCATCTCCTCCGGGTCGCTATTGCAGAATAGGATTGTCCGCAAATTGTAAATGGGTTATACACA
The DNA here is from genome assembly GCA_019656835.1 of Rhododendron ovatum. Classification (NCBI taxonomy): domain Eukaryota; kingdom Viridiplantae; phylum Streptophyta; class Magnoliopsida; order Ericales; family Ericaceae; genus Rhododendron; species Rhododendron ovatum. Next base: position 20,152,563 of record CM033800.1, read on the forward strand.
CCACATCCCTTCCCACTGTAGTTTCTCTGATAGTATTCCTTTCCTTTGCTCGTTCTAATATTATGTTGAGACCCTCTGCCACTCTATTGAACATGAAAGGTGAGATTGGATCCCTTTGCCATAGCCCCTTTTGCGTTGAAATTCCTTGGTAGCTGACCCGTTGATCAATATTGACATAGAGACTGATGAGCAGCACTCTAATATCCACCTACACCATTTGTCCCCAAAACCTACCTTTGATAGCATATCAACTAGAAAACTCCAGCTAACACAATCATAAGCCCTTTCAAAATCAAGCTTTAAGAGAAAGCCCCCATGCACACTATTTTTCCAAATATGGATAACCTCATTGGCTATGAGGACACCATCTAAAATCCGTTTCCCACCAATGAACGCTGCTTGAGCCTCCCCAATAATTGACGGTATATGCTCTTTGAGTCTATTTGCCAAGACTTTTGAGAGCAACTTATATACCCACCCAATCATGCTAATAGGCCTAAACTCTTTAAAAGATAGTGGACAAGCTACCTTAGGAATTAAAGCAACAAAAGTGGAATTGATACCTTTGGTAAGCTTTCCATTAGTATGGAACTCTGAAAAGAATTGAAAGACCGAGTCCTTCAAGAAGTCCCAACCTTTCTGGACAAAGGAGAAGTTGAAACCATCGGGCCCAGGAGATTTAAAGCTGCAACATCCTTTCAAAGCTGCCAATATTTCCTTTTCCTCAAACAATTTCTCTAGTTACCTTGCTACCCCTGTAACACACCCTCCAGAACTGGCCTAATAGTCCTATCTTCTTTAAAGTTGTTACCGAAATACTCCACTGCAACATCTTTAATCATTCCTGGATCCTCCACCAGTATCCCATTTACGTTCACAAACTCCACTAAGTTCCTCCTAAAACTGTTGTTTGCTGTGATTTGAAAAAATCTTGTATTCCTATCACCTAACTTCAGCCACTTCACTTGTGATTTTTGTTTCCAAAGAGATTCGGATAGCTTATAAAGTCTCCAAAATTCTACTTTTGCTGAGCATCGAAGGGCTTTTTCCTCCTCATTTAGTTGCCTTTCTTCAGCTAGGGTATCAAAATGATGAAGTTTGGTTTTGGTATCTTCAAGGGCACAATTGATGTTTCCAAATTCTTCCTTATTCCAAACTCTTAGTCTATCCTTGATAGCTCCAAGTTTCTGAACAATTTTAAAGCTTGCCCATCCACTAACCTGCACCTCATCCCAGTTTCTTTTGCTACCTTCAGACAATTGTGGTGGGAAAGGCGCCACATATCCATGAACCTAAACGGTTTAGGACCCCAATCCCTATTATCATCCAATAGCATAATTGGGCAGTGGTCTGAGATGGGTCTAGGAAGACCCCGCTGAAGAACCTTAAACCTGTCAAGGAAGGTTTGGGACAGCGAAAACCTATCCAACCTGCTATGGATGGCCTGATTTTGGTAATTAGTCCACGTAAACTTTCTGTCCAGCATAGGTAAATCCAAAACTTCCATATTGTTATAGAAATCCATGAAATCTCTCATTCCTCTATCCTCTCCTAAGCATCCCACCCTTTAAATAACAACCTTAATTTCATTAAAATCACCCCCAATACACCACGGATCAAAAGCGTTAGCTTTAAGGATCATTAGTTCCTCCCATAGTTCTCTACGAGAACGACTACGTTTGGCGCATAGATATTCACTAAGGTACAAGGGAAGTCGTTGATAAGCCCTTGTTTCAAAATGAAAGATCTATGAACATTCACAGAAGAAGCTTTGAAAAAAGAATCCTTCCAAATAATAAGCAAACCTCCAGAGGTACCCATAGAATTAGAGCACACATATTCCATGTTACTAGCACCCCAAATTTTCTGTAGAATTGAACGATCCACGGATTCCAACTTAGTCTCCTGAACAAACAAAATATCTGGCTTCCTCTTCTTAATAATTTTCGATAAAAATCTTTTATTTACCACACTCCCCAAACTCTAATATTCCAAGACAATATCAGTATAAAAAAAAACGATAAGCCCAAAAAGTCACCACAAAAATCTCAAGGATCAACTATACTACCCTTTCCCTCTCACGCATGAGAGCATCCTCTTTAAATTCGACCTCTATCATCTTTTTTAAAACCCTTTCATCATGAGGTAAAAATTTAACATTCAATTGAGAGCCAACAACCATGGTTGCCTTTACCTCATTGAAGATACGCTAAGAGTTTTGACTGAAATCAGCAGAGGAAATTGATTCAGAATCCTCCTCCCCCTAGATGCCCACTATAATGCCCTGATTTTCCAAGAAATTTCGGAAACATTAACCCTAAAGTACACTGAATTTTACAAACTTAGGCCCCTATTTATCCTTATACAAAAATTACAATTTCAAAATAATACAAAAATCTATGTACATTTATTTAACAAAAGCAACTCCAGAACGACTCTAGTTTTGACATGAATTCCCAGCAAAGTTGGCCCAGACTCCGTTTCAGGGATCCCACCTGTATCAACTGCTCCACTTGTGGAATCCTGCACATTCTGGCAAATTGAACGCCGAAACAAACGATTTGCCAGGATACAAACGTATCCTGAGTGATAATTCACCAAGTAGAAATCCTAAAACCCAATACCACAGTATGCAGATCAATAATATAATAATTTATAATACACAGAAGGTACAGAATAATAACACATCGTCTTTTTCTTTACTATCCATCATCTTACATGTAATCTAAGGATCATCTCCACGAGATCCTTTCCTCCCACATCCTCTAACTACAACCGTCTCATGGGTCCACCCTTCCTCTTGCTTATCCTGCACCAGGGTCCTAGGTGAGTGCACCTAAGTTATGTACCGAGCATGTTCTCATTTATGACCATAACAGGAGGATCGAGTCATCCCATGACGTATGGTACATTAGGGTCAGACGTCCACTACCCCATGCTAACTATAACCATCTCATGAGACCCATTCTCTTCCCCAAAGAGAAACTTCCCATGACGTATCATACATTAACGTCTCACTAACTATAATCGTCTCATGGGACCCATTCTCTTCCTTGAAGAAAAACTTCCCATGACGTATCATACATTAGCGTCTCACTAACTATAATCGTTTCATGGGACCCATTCTCTTCCTCGAAGCGAAACTTCCCATGACGTATCATACATTAGTGTCTCACTAACTATAACCGTCTCATGGGATCCATTTTCTTTCTCGAAGAGAAACTTTCCATGACGTATCATACGTTAGCGTCACAACACCGGGCCCCGCAGGTAACCCATTTCAACACAGGGCCCCATAGGTTACCCTTGTCATCGCCATGGCTCAATTCACAATCCACATAGTACTCACACTTTTAACACTTTACCATTTTCTATTTACTTATCATTGTCTACATGATTCACTACTCGTAACCACCCCTGGAACCTATTTGTCCAATCTACAACCACAGCAAAATACCACACAGTTCAACATTTCAACTAAAAGTACTAACATGCTAACAACATATAACCATGCGATAAAATTTATCCTGCTATAGAATTAATCATGCGAGTAACAAAAAAATATTCAGTCAAACAATTAATTACTACACTTAAAATTAAGTCTATTTCTCTCGTTTAGAAATTTTATAAAACATTTCTACTATTTAAACATTATCTTTAACTCTCATATTATTCATAGATTTTACAAACTAATTTTTTATTGAACAATACTTATTGCTAAATTTAGTATTTACTAACTATATTTAATATTAATATGAGATTTCTATAACAGCAAAATTATGAGAGGCTATTCTAGTCAATATTTATTAGAGTTAAAGATTAACTAATATATAATCTAAAACATTTCTCATTTACGATCTAAATAAATTTTTACCAGTAAAATATTCTTGTTAATATTTCATAAACATTTATCTACCCCAATAATTTATTAAACACGTAAACGTCCACTCAAATACAAATCAACAATGCATCATCAATAATAATTTCACAATCAAACACTTGGTAAACGATCATAAATTTTCACATGGTATAACACTAATCATTCCAGCACAACCGGACTAAATTTTAATAGAAACAGGACTAAAAATAAATTAACAATTTAACAGCAGGTCATCATCTTCAATAAACTTTAAATCTAAGTTTTAAATGTAGATTAAAGTTTCAGGTTTCCAGAAAACTACCTCAAACGTGATTCTAAGTCCGGATAAGTGTTGCACGGTATCCGTAGATCGCCGTGGTGGTTCTGAAATCTCGAGGTAGCGTCCGGCGGCACTCCAATAGGGCCCGCAGCGGTGGTGTGCCCACGAAACTCACAGTGTGCACACACCTACGGCTGCAACTCTCTCTCTCTCTCTCTATTCTAAACTCAACAATAGAATTGGGAGTAAAATAATATACTAGTGTTCAATTTTCGAATTTATGTGGGTATGTATAATGAGGGAGAATAAGATAGTAAGAAGGTGAGAGGATAAGTGTAGAAATGGTGGAATGAGGAAGGAGAGTTATACTGATAATGATAAAAAGATAGGGGACAAGTGCCACATTTGGGGGGGGGGGGGGGGGGGGGGGGGTTCTTTCAATTCTAATGTATGTGGACGCATGTATGTACATGGTGAGAATGTATCTGGACGCGTGTATGTATATGATGAGAGAGAGAAGTGGAGAGTTAGTTTGAATAGAGTTCTACTTAGGGTTTAGATAGGAAAGATAAGATATGAATATGAATCAATGATTCCCTGTATATCTAAGTTTAAATACATATCTTATACAATAGTGCAAATAATATCAATTGTACACATAATAATATATTTTAATTATTCAATCTAATTAAGTATTGAATTAGGAATTTAACAATATAAATTTGTATTAAAAAAAATTGGGTCAAAAATTCGGGTCATTACACCTACCATTTCTTCCTGGATCTGGATTAGATTTGCCATTTGTCTTTATCTTCTCCTTCTGCACTCTTTACTGTTGAGGTCCACTAGAAGGTTGATGCTAGGGATTTGAGAGGTATGAGCTGTATCGATAACCCTCAAATTTGAGTTCTGAAGAATCGGACATACATCTCTCACTACACTAGGGCAGACGATGGAGGTATTATTAGGCTCCTCCACAGACTCTTGGGCCCGGTCCTCGAGAGAGCCCACTTCACCCACTTCTTTTATTTGGTATGGCCCAAGAACTCCCTCTTCAGTAGATGAAAGAAATCGGCCCACCACTTGGGCTTGGGTTCAAAGAATATGTTCCACCATATCCACAGATTCCTCCACAGCTGATACCACCTCCTCCTCATGAGTCTTGCTTGTCGAACTAGGAAGCATTAATTGCTGGTCAGCATTCTTATGCTTAAGGCCTCGAACCTTGACCAGAGCCGTCCCTATCCCCTGCCACACAAACTCTTTTGGTCCACTGTCCTTTCTGAGACCACCACCTACCCCCCCTATCTCATAGGTTGGGATTTGAACATGGCTTTCGATGGCATAAGTTTAACTAGAAGTAGTTTCAGCATGTGCTTATTCACTTAATAATCCTAGATCAGGACAACTTAATTACTAACACTATTGTTTTCTCCTTTTCTTGATGCAGCCAGTTTTGCAAGGGGGAAGAGAGAGAGAGAGAGAGAGAGAGAGAGAGAGAGAGAGAGAGAGAGAGATCTTCAATTTTGGAGTATGAAGGAAAGACGATATTTATTGGGAGGTACATTTTCAGAAATGTAGGAGCTAGCTGCATTTATTACAACTGAATTTGCTCTCTTTTTAGTTCGCATTAGAAACCTCTTCGAGGCATGTTAGTTTTGGGTGTAACTAGGTTTTAGAACTCTTTTCTTTTTTTCTTTTTTCTCTTTATTATCATAAAGAAGATAGTTTCTCACTTATTCCTCCCTCTCCGCTTGGCTTAAGGAAAATAATTCCGAATTCACATTATATCAGTAATAAGCGTGGATTTTAATTTCCGTTAGTAGTTGAAAACTATGAAAAATACCAGAATGAATGGAAAAACTGTATGCTGGCTAATTCATTGATGATGGAATACTATGCCTTGCCTATAAAGGATTAAAAAGGATGAGAAAAACAACTTTCTTGTTACTTTTGTAGTGCTTAGTTTCCAGAAAAATATTGGAACCTACCTTTTTAAGTTTTCCCATAAGGTTTACTTTCTGGCAAAAGTGATCCGGCCAAAAGCACATGATTTTGTGTCATAGAAAAAGGTTTCTCGAGTAGGCACCAAAATAATTGCCAGATAAGGACAAAAAAAAATGGGGCCAATTTATGTGCTCAACAATTTCTTCATGCCCTCTCACATTTCAGCACTCACACACTAGAATTCTAGATTTATTCTTTCTAGTCTTAGGTTTTAATGCAAGAATCAAATAGTACAATAAGATCTAGGATTTTAATCTAGGTTTAGGCTTTCTTGGAGGAAAAGAATTTGTACTACAAATCTTAGTATTAACTACAAGATCAATTCCTAGATTTCTCGCCTTATCTACATGTACGTACTTGACATGTCTTTCCCAAATCTCTCCTAAATTTCTCAAATCTTTTCCTATCTCTCTCTCTCTCTCTCTCTCTCTCAAGATCTCTCCTAGATTCACCCATATCTTTTCTAGATTTTTAGGATCATGAACCTAAGGCTAGGGTTCTATAGTAGTTGGGTACAAGGATTTCAAGGTTCAAGATATGGAAAAATCCTATGACATCAAAGGGTTTTTAATGGCTAGCTCCTAGAGTTAAATTATAAAAATACAATCACTTTAATAAATGATAAAATAATTTTTAGTAAAAGAATTATAATAAAATGTTTAATTTTATTTTAAAAAAATTGAATTGAAAATTTGGGTCGTTACAACCTACCCCCTTAAAATAATTTTGTCCTCAAAATAAAAATGTTATGTGAATGAGGTTTTTTTTTTTAATTTTCTACCCCCTTAAAATAGACATATGTACGTCAATCTATTTATGAGGTGATATCGAAATTTGTCACATTGATTCCGTGGGCTTTTTTAATAATTAAGCTTAATAACATTATTACATAGTCGGATTGATGTCTGAGGATCAAACTACATTTATTCTAAAGTAAATGGCAACTAAGGTGACTTCTACTAATCTTGTCTACGTTGTTCTTCTTCAGTCGCACACTATTCAGTATTGAGCTTCTCTGCCTGGAGCGCAAAAATACGTCCTCCTCCTTTAATGCCATCGTACTCAATAGATCTTTTTTAGGGGTTGATTTCCCGCCTTAGGGCTCTTCTCCTTCTGAGGGTGTGGGCATTTATTCCGGTAATGTCCCCATTCTTGACAGTTGTAACACTGCACCGTTGTGATATCGCAACCAATTCCTTGTGGTGGCCCTTGAGTCTGACCCTGAGTCGTTCCAACAGATCTTCAGGGTTGATTGTTTGCCCTCCAGTTAAATGGTTTCACAGGGTATGGTCCACAGGTTGTTAGAATTGGTGTTATTATTTTGGCCGATTCTGATCGGCCCTCTAATGCTAGTCTCGGCCTTCTTTTTGTAGCCCATATCTGCTCTCTCCAGCGTTAGTAGGTAATATTTAACTATACAAGTAAAGCCACATAAGTAGGTAACGTGTCACATATAAGTCAAAAACCTATGTTTTCTCATAGTTCGTTTTTCAAGTCTAAGTCAGACAACTAAATAGTACTTCTAATTTGAAGTTTTTTTTTTTAGAGTAACATAAGTAATAAATTTGGCTAATAACGTAGGTTTACGCTCTCGGAAAGTGATATACCCCATCTACCTAAGGCCAGGGGTTTAAACCTAAAGCTCTGATACCATGTTGTAACGCCCGATTTTTGGGAATGTCATTTTAATAATTTTCAACATTTATTAAATATAAATTCATTACAAACTAAATTCTCCTTCTATTCAAAGTACATTTAACAAATATGAAAGGAAGGACACTAGGGTAAATTCTACTCCTCGCGTCATTCTTCTTCATTGAAAAGTCTCTGATTAGTACCGTACTCCTCGAGCTGGTGAACTCTGTTCGTCACCTAGGTCTAGCATAAAATGGGAGGGCCACAAAAGTAGCACCATAAGCTTTTAAGCTCAACAGCTAACTTCTATCCCTATATCCCATACACTAACAAAAATAACATATAACAGTTCATCATTTCGCAAAAATTTCACATCAGAGAGGTAAACAGAGGTGTCGGTGTCCTTTCAAAGTTATCGTAGCGTATCACAAATCGTGTCACCATTTTTCAAGTGTCGATTCCACTTTCCATTATATCTTGTCGAGCACTTGGTTCCGCTAACCATCGTTCAAATTCCATCGAGCTCCTAGCCTAATTTTTCTACCCAAAAGTACTGATCCCACTAACCATCTTTTAGATTCCATCAAGCTCTCAGGCTCACACACGCACACTTGAGCCATGATTCCGTTAACCATTTTTCAGATTCCATCGGATTCTCATGCTCACACATGCATACCCGGGCCATGATTTCGCTAACCATCTTTCAGATTCCATCGGGTTCTCACTAGTACGTTTTTCAAGTCTAAGTCAGACAACTAAATAGCACTTCTAATTTAAAGTCTTTTTTTTTAGAGTAACATAAGTAATAAATTTGGCTAATAACTCAGGTTTACGCTCTCGGAAAGTGATATACCCCGCGTTGGGGGTTTAAATCTAAAACTCTAATACCATGTTGTAACGCCCCGATTTTTGAGAATGTCATTTTAATAAATTTCAAAATTTATTAAATATAAATTCATTACAAACTGAATTCTCCTTAATTTCAAAGTACATTTAACAAATATGATAGGAAGGGCATTAGGGTAAATTCTACTCCTCGCGTCATTCTTCTTCATTGACAAGTCTCTGAGCAGCATTGTACTCCTCCAGCTGGTAAACTCTATTCGTCACCTAGGTCTGGCATAAAATGCTAGGGCCACAAAAGTAGCACCATGAGCTTTTGAGCTCAATAACTAACTTCTACCCCTATGTCTCATACACTAACAAAAATAGCATATAATAGTTTATCTGTTTACACCCGTTTTTGGCACCAAGTCCTGGGCAAGCGTTGGAAGGCCATTTAATTATTTTTAATTAAATTGGGCCAAAAAATAGAGACGTATTGGAACAAAATTATTGGGCCAAACCCATGTTGATTGGGCCTACTTAATTTTAGTTTGATTTGGGCTTGAGTTTGAAAGCTTTGGGCCTATGTCTAAAAGGAATTCGGATTGGCTCGTGACTTATTTAAACTTGGTAAATATTTTGTGGGCTAATCACGTTAATAGCCCATTTAGATTAATTAAATGGCCCGCTATCCAAGTGGTCCATGAAAAGTGGAGGGAAAAAAAGATATTGTTGTCTGGCGAAAAGCCATTTGACCAAGTCAAATGGCTGGAGGTTTTTGCTATCCACGAAAGAAGGAGGAAAAATAGGCCCATTATCCCATCAATTGCCCATGATTAAATAAACACATGGGTAATTGTTATTTACCTCTAATAACTACTCATGACCCCACTAAATATGTTAGTGGGTAGTTACTCGGGACACATGGCAACATCTGAGGGCTACTCAAGACACATGTCAGCTCGTGGTGAAGGCGGGAAACTTGGCCCAGATCTGGATCAGTGCACTATTTGCCCATGACCTTTCGTAACTTCCAATGACTACCCATTATCCCATGATCTCATGAAGGGGAGGTTATAAAGGACACATGGCGCCACGAGAGGGGGACAACAAGATCTTTGCATGCAAAAAATTTGAAGACTCTTGGCCTATAAATACTAAAAGACAAGAAGAAAAAAGGGTATACACACCAATCAAGCTCAACGCTTAAAAAACCAAAGCCTTCCCAGCGAAGCAATTATCTCACTTTTCTCATCGTCACTCAATTACTTCTCCACGCAGTTCGAGTTTTCTATCTCTCTTGTATCCCAACTTTATTATTACGACATAATAAAGTTATTCATATCTCTCTTGTATCCCCGACCTTATTATTACGATATAATAAAGTCATTCTACGTTGCTACTTCTTTTCCTACACGGTTAGGAAATTATTAAGTCCTCGCTTGTAGAGGCAAAACCACGAACCAACATAGCAATTCAGCCCTTATGTTTGCAGCACTATCGCCCTCACGGTTAAGAAGTCAGAAAAGGGACGCTCAGCCCTTTACGTTAGATGCGACAAGTCTTGGCATGCCCGCTCAGTCCTTAAGCCATTTTGGAGCCGAACATCTTTTTGGCACGCCCGGCGGGGCCCTAATCGTCTAAGGGTTTTATCATGGTCAGGAAGCCGCAGCAACAACCGGATCCACCCATCCCGAATCCACCACAGAGTCTTGAGGGAGTGGCAGTCGACATGCCATTACTCGAGGAAGTTGGTCCTCAGACCAGTGCCCAAGATCTTAGCGACGCTACCGACAACGTCAAAAATTATATGTTCATGGCAGGACGTGAGATCTCCCACAACGTTACGCAGTCAATCTCGCAATCGTTCACTCAGTCCTTGGAACCTCTGACCATAGCAGTCAATAAAATGGTTGCTAGCTTACCGAGAGGCTACCGCTCGCTCCTCAGCAACAGGGCTTTCCACAGTTTAATGTCTTTGGCAACGGTCAAGACCAAGCTAGCTTATTGGGGGTTCTTTCCCCCCTCAGACATTTTACCATGCCACTTCGTCTAATAGCCCTGCACTCAGGGGGCAAAAAGAGAAGGGAGTCGTGATTGGAGGAGTTTCGACGCCTCCGAATAGCGATCAAAGGTGTATTTTGGTCGAGAACCAGAACAAGCTTGACAAGTCTGACAAGACAGATAGAAGGCCTTTGTAAGCAGGCCAGGGCTCTGGAAAGGACAAATGAGTTACACGTACTCCTCAAAGTTCTAATACTCGGGGGGCAAGTCTAGTCCAGAACCAGCAGGCACAAGAGGCGCACCCTCAGCCGCCTCTTGAGCCAGACCTAGTCATGGGAAGGGATCAAGTCTTGAACCTACTCCAGGAGCAGTTAGGACCTGGTTTCAGACCTTTGGGAAGGCCAATGTATAGGAAGCCTCATACCGAGGAGGTGGACAATACACCTTTCCCAAAGGGTTATAGAGTCCCAGAATTTCAGACCTTCAATGGTGAGAGCATGCAGTCAATGGTGGAGCACATTGTCAGGTTTCAAGTTCAATGTGGAGAGGTTGGAACCATTGATGCACTAAAGTTGAGGCTTTTTCCCAATTCTCTTACTGGGACAGCCTTCACTTGGTACATCACCTTGCCACCTAACTCGGTGCAGACCTGGGCACAGTTGGAGGAGATGTTCCACCAGCAGTTCTACAAGGTAGAACCAGAAGTGACGTTGGCGGACCTGTCATGCTATCGTTAAACCCATCTAGAGTTTGTGGAGTCCTACCTCTTACGTTTCAAAACTGCTCAATTCAAATGCAAGATAGTCCTTCCTGAGGCCGAATACGTGCATATAGCATTAAATGGCCTGGGCTTTGAAATGAAGAAGATGTTTTATGGAACGGAGTTCAGAGACCTGTTCCAATTATCTTCTAAGGCTTCTCATTATGAAAAGTTCTTGGCGGAAGAGCAGGACAGGAAGACGGCATCCAAAGGGACGTAATACCGCGACCCTAATTACGAGGTTGCTGTAGTGGAAGCAGAGGCAGACCCAGACGTGGCAGTGACTGAAATCATCAACAAAAAGTCGTACGTTTGTAAGGCCTTTGTCAAGATGGAGCCCACAAAGCAGCTAGCCCAGAGCACTTTCAATAAGTCAACCAGGACCTATACATTCGACGTGGGTAGGGC